>JAODUD010000082.1:15541285-15553159 GCA_026784285.1 Stomatorhinus walkeri | reverse complement strand
GTTTGGTAAATGGATACATTCCAGCTGGTTTGGTAAATGGATACATTCCACCTGGTTTGGTAAATGGATACATTCCAACTGGTTTGGTAAATGGATACATTCCAGCTGGTTTGGTAAATGGATACATTCCAGCTGGTTTGGAATAGCAGAGCATACAGGCAGTCATAGCCTACTGGGTAGAGAGCATCACCTGACCCCGATCTGGTTCTCCCAGGAGGCCCCAGGTGTTAATCAGCCAGCTGTCCTGTTTGCAGGTAGACATGGTCACCTATCTGACTTAAGGACAGCTGACGACTCCAGCCATTTCTTGAGGGTGGTCGGCTCCAATCCCTAAACAGATTCTAACTGTTCTACCTGGCCACGTCTTGCAGAAAAAGATCAAATGTAAAAAAAATTAAGAAAACCTGTTGAATACTTAAATAGTAATTTAGTATTTAGTACAGCTTGGACTTGTCCTGCGATTTGAAATTGAGTCCAGTACCTTAATTTGGAGGTACAGAACAGATCTGCAGCGACTGCAGAGAGGCCCCCTGGTGGACAGGTGTCACGTACTGTATGGGTGTGACATCAGCATTTTGCTGATTAACCTGTTAACAGGTTAGTGAGGGTTCCATGCATATGACATCCTGCAGAGTGAAACTGAGACACATTTAGAAGTGTCTAAGCTCTGAAATACCCATAATAATATTTATTATCATTACATCTGGAGATTATTAATATTGTCAATCAAGATGACAGGCTGTGTTAATGGCTGTTCCCCTTCCTGTACCCGCGGCCTCAGAGGTCCAAGTCCGTGTGTTCCCTGATCAGCGACGAGCTCCAGGCTAAGCCGACAGGCCACACGCAGTTGGCCAGCCCCCCCTCAGGAGAAGCTCGCAGGGGGGTCACCCAGTACAGCTCCCTGAGGCGAGACTCCCGCGCCTCCCCCATGACGGCCTGGAAGAGTGTCGACCGTCTGGACAACTCCAGTAAGAGCGCCGTGACTGAAGGTCGAACATGAACACCGGGGGGCCGAGTATTGGGAGGGGAGTCTTTCATACAGAAGGGACCGTCCTTATCATTGGCCAATGATATGTTTTGAATCTGTGTGTAAAAGGGGAGGGGCCCTTCCACGGCCCCATCAGCTTTCAGCCTTTGGTTTAATTTATTTTTATCTCGCTTATGATCTTATTTTGGTCTCACCTCCTTATGGCCTCACTTTCTTTAGGTCTCACTTTCTTATTCCCACTTGTTATTCAGGTCTCATTTCCTTATGGTTTATTTTTTTGTCTCACTTGCTTTTGCTCTGACTTTCTTTTCATCCCTTTGGTTTCATTTTTTCAGTCCTTTACACTGATTGTTGAGCATTTTCCAGAGGATGCTGTCATTTTGCAGTGAAAAGTGCCCCTCTCTTTGTCATATGGAATGACACCCACCGACATCTCCTGTGTGTTCTGTGTTCAGGCCCGTCCTCCATGCTGCAGAGCCCAGATGGGAACTGGATCGCCCTGCAGAACTCCCAGCTGGGTCGGCCTAGCTTACTGACCAAACGCAAGAGCCTGGTGTTCAGCGCTCTTGAGAAGGAGTCCGGCGTAGCCTCAGCCTACGATGACATGGGCTCTGACAGCGAGACCGGCAACGACCAGGCAGATTGGGTCACCGCCCTGCAGGAGTTCCGCCGCAGGTTGTCTGATGAGACGTACTACACAGACTCGCAGCATGACCCTGAATGGACCTACTCACGGCGTCCACCTGTCACCTCCCCTTCATCTGGCCGCTACACCAACACAGAGACCCTGAACTCAGACTCCGAGACCTCCTCCACCCCTCCTGGCCACGAAACTCCATCCCGGCACCGCACTTCCCTGCTGGGGAACCTGAAGAAGAAGCCCCCTGATCCCCAGCACCACCCACAGCAGGAGGCCCTGGATGTTAACTTGAACCCCCGGGCAGCAGGTGCGCTGGGCCCCGTGGACAGCAGTGAGGCGGAGGATAGGCAGGGTGACCAAGTTAGGAAAGCACGTAGGCGCAAGAGGAGCAGGAGGGAAGCGACCGAACCAACCTTCCGGAACCCGCCAGTACAGTACTCCTCCACTGCCTCGGTGAGCTGGGTTCTGAAAACCCCCACAAACTGTTCTGACTATGTGATTACAGACACCACCACAGTCAGTTCTGTGGATATAATTACTGACACCCCCAGTGACGGTCCTGTAAATATGACTACGTCAATCAGACAATCCTATGGATATGAATACAGACACTTCCACTGCATTATATATGTAATTAATGTGTGTGTATATGTGTGTGTGTGTATGTGGCTATCATTTACCTCGACATCATTTGAGCGTAAAATATGACCTAAACAATGATTTAATGTCATCACTAGGGGGCAGTGAACCCAAACCTAAATATAAGCCACTACCTATAAACGGTATAACAGAAATATAAACCCGTCGCTTTAAAAGTAACACCCCCTTCCATTAAAGGGTCCAGGCCAGATTTTTGTGTGACGTGATCAGGAAGAGAAAGTGTGCTGCTGTACGAAGGACCGCTATGAAGGAGGCTGCCCTCCACAATCAGATCATTCCAGAGTAGGAATATTGATCCAGTAAATGTAAATGCAATTAATCACCTACCTTGCTAAATTCTTTACTTACTTTGCATTTCATATTTAACACATTTAACAGACACTTTTGAGCAAAATGGCATACAAATGAGGCAGATGGCATATTACAAACACATAATCCAATCTGGCAAGGCGTAAGTGCAGCTAGGCCGAGCTTCCAGTGAATGCCCAGGTACTTACTGGTTAGATCCCAGTTATACTGGTCATTTTTGTCTTTACAGGGTTTGTAAACATACTTTACAAATCAGTATTGAGCCTGGTTTATGTGTGGCTTCTGAGCCCGTAGTTAAAACCGGGTGCTACTGGTAATTGTGTTGATGACCAGTAGGGGGAGCACTTTCTGTCTGGGACAAATGCCATTCCAACACCTCAATGCAGTGTGGCAGGAGATGTAGGCATCTCTTGAGCTTGTGAAGGCTCCCCTGGATGACACGCTTCCTTCTGACTTCTTACAGGACTGCAGTGGTTTCCTACCCAGCATCCTGTGTAGACGGAGCACTGGGCAGGATGGACCAAGTGCAGCCAGCCAACCAACCACTGTGACCTCAGATGCTATGGCAGCAATCCCTAGCTCTCTAAGCCACGACATCACTTCCGGCTCCCCCAGCGCGCCTCTAGAGACGAAGTGGAAGGGCAAGCCATGTGTTCCAGTCAGCTGTGGGGAAGACAAGAAGTCAAGCTCATCTGAGGAGGACCTGCCGGCTCGGGATGCAAGAGCAGGGGGGAAGTCACAGAAAGGTGATGGAGGGGGACAGGACCACAAGGAGAAGTCTGAGAAAGTAGAAGAGAGGAAAGAGGACAGGTTACAGGAGAGAGTGGCTGTGAAAGTGGATGAAAGACTGAAAGAGGAGGCAATTTCAGTATCAAGGGAGAAAGGAGCAAGTGAGAAAAAGAGGTCAGTGGAAAGGGCCAGCAAGGCAGGGAAGGAACCTGGAGAGCTTGTAAATACTAAAACCCCAGAAGAGAGCGCCCCCCTCTGTTCGGAGGACCAACCATCAGCAGAAGATAGCCTCAAAGTAAGAGCTGTTTACTACACTTTGCTTTCCCCCGTAACTCGATCAGTCATAACATGATTATTCTAACAACATGATTTCCTGTTTTTATATTTATAAGAAATATACATGATTTAACAGCTATTATGTTGGAAAGTATCTAATCTACTCACTATGCTAATTATGTAGCATAATACATATTTTATGTTTTAAGTGTTGATATTTATATTTAGAAATATTATATATCTCTGTTATGTTTTATGATGTTTTATATTACGCTTCTGAGTTTTAAGTCATGCCTTTTGGCAACACTAAATAGTAATATGTGTGTAATGCTATAATAGTTCTGTAATGATTCTGTAATAACTAATGAGCTTTCTAATGTCTGTCTGTAAAGTGTGACTTGAGTTTAATTTTAAATCAAGAGGACAACAGACCACTAACAAAGTGGTGCTAACTAATGTTTTTGTTTTATCATTCTTTATGGTCATGTGAATAATTAACGGTGAGTTGATTGGATAGGAGTCAGCATTAACATTGAACGTTGATGCTTAAAGGGCCAGTTTCCACTCCTGTCATTTTTACGCTTCAGGATATGGAGTCACTGAGTAGATATGAATGCCATTCAGCTTTTCCAGAAACTTCTGTGGCCCTAAATTGCCCCTTTGGCCTCCCGAGGGCATTAAAGCACCATGGATCTGCCCTTGATTTTCTCCTCAGAATACAGAAGGAACTTTTAGGGTTTTCATAATATGCATAGAGAGGAGAAGAAGAAGAGAAAGAGCTTAGTACTGCTTCCATTTGTCTGATATGAAAAGTAAATGACGTTCAGATGTGAAGAAGATTATACCCTCAGATAATTTTGAGTCAAATACAAGGATATTTAGAGTCACCGTTCTGAATAATTTTTTAATTCAATAATAATTACATTTTTTTTAACTAGCAAACAAATGATAATAAACATATTTGGGCCAGATATAGCTCGTTGTTACAAAAAAAAAAACAGTTTCAACCAACCAGCTCAGTACTCTGTGACTGTGACTCGTATACTCAATTGGCTGGTTGAAACAAAATCTTGGTCTGGATTTGTACTCTCTGGACCTGAAATCTCCACCTCTGGTAAAAAAAAAAAAAGATATCTTTCAGCTGAAAAATATTTCTTGACTTTCCAAGGATCTTGGGACATACTTGATGTCAGGGAAAGTTTGGCTCTCTCAAGCTCCATTTTGTAACTTGCTGAAGATCACGTAACTGAAAGTGTGCAGCAAACAGAACTCACACGTAACCTGACCTCCAAGGATAGACGGCCACTAGAGGCAGCTTCCCCAATTCATGTCTTTATTTCTTCTTCTGCTATTTAACAATTGTGACGCTTCTCTTGCCTCCTCCTGTCCTGACCACTGAGTCGGTGACTGTTATTATAGTTTCTTTTTTTGAATTCAGTTTTTATTTTTATATTATTTTCCATTTTCATTCGAAACCCAATTTAGTTTAAAATATTTTGCAGCGTGATTTTATCAGTGTTTTTTCAGTTTTTTTAAAGATATATTTCTATCATTGGTTGGAGTTCAAATCAAAATTGAAATTGCAAGACCAGCATTGTGCTGTGCCGGTGTTCTGACGAGTTGAGTTGCCTATGGAGACGTACTATCGAGCCTTTCTGCGCATGTGCAATTCCACCGTTTTAGGACTAGGGTTAGGTTTTAGGGGTTAGCGTTATGGTTAAGGTAAGGGTTTTAGGGGGGTTTGGGGGGTTAGGGTTAGGGTAAGAGTTAGGGTTAGGACTATCGACTAGCACTACGGTAGCCTAACTCGACAAAGTAGCTCAACTCGACAGAACACCGGAACTCATAAAGACCATAATGATTTCATACACACAACTTGGTCTTTAGCAACAATAATACACTATTAATTACTTAAATACATAACACTGCAATACTTTTGTTTCAATGCCTGTAAGTCACAACGAACTTTTCATCTGAGTGACACTTTTCTTGCCCTTTTTGCGCTCCTTAATTCTCATTAGCATTAGCATCTACAAACGCTGCTCGTCCCTTTGCTGTCTCCACTGGTTCTTCCATCAGGTGCTCTGGTTCATTTCTGTTCTGCTTGGGTTCCGATGGCTCTGTTGCTGTTACTACCTGGCATGTTTATTTTAGTGGCCAAAAAGGTGGATTTTTCTGCATGTGCGTGGTGCGATTTTCCCTTACAAACCAAATGTAAGATAAGCGAAACATGATTTAGGCAGATTTATGTAAAAAATAATGCAACACAAACGGTTTTATTTGCATTTATTTCAAAGTTTAACTCAAATTAATTTTAGGTTTAATTGCATCGAGAATAGCATTTGAGATGGCAGGACACATACTGCCGGAGGTCCTGCTGGTGAAATTTATTTTACAGCTGGATTTGGGAATTTATATTCACGAGAAGCTACCTGATTGGCTGGTGAACTCTGTCCAAGGCATTCAGTGGCCAATCAGGCAGTGCTTTTCTGATGAATATTAAGAAATATGCATTCTCCCAAACCGCCCCATAAAATGGATATTTGCGTCCCACTGGGAGAGGACAAATCAGAATCCTGCAAGCCCCAGCACAAATTAAGCACAGTAGGCAGGTGGACAAAAATGTTTGGATCAGATCAGTGCATCGATACATAAGGCCACTTAAGATGCATTTCAGTTTTTTACACATCCCCAGTGCAAACATCAATCATTTCTACTTAATTTTGATATAATTTAATTTCAGGCTAAGGTTTAGTAATTTTGTTTTTAAGGATTGACTCAAAATGAGTTATTTTACGTGTTTGCTTTTTAAGCAGTCCTATGTGTACTTTAATTCACAGTGCATATTTAAATACTAATGTCCTCAAAATGGCCAGAACAGATTCCAGGTTTTATTAATGGTCATCTCAAAGAAATAATTTGGATTATGTTTCCTCAAATGATTTCTGTCAAGGAACAAATAATTTCTATAGCTAAACAGCGTTTCGTAACGGTTAAGGAAAATTCTTGTCGTTTTATTAGTTAGGGTTAGGGTCAGTCTCAGAATCAGTATTAAAAGTTTTAATTTAGCTGTAGGTTATTAAGTTTGATTTTTACATCTTACTCTATTTTAGACTTTCTTAATAGCCTTCATTAACAATAGTAACCCTGGTCTCTGGTCCCCTGACTTCCTAACCCTGCATCTTTCTGCTTCCCCCCACCCTTACCATCTTTCTCTGTCTGTATCTCCACTTCAGCCCATTCGCTGATGTTTCACTTATCTTCCTGTACCTCTGCTATTTTATCCCTTCTTATATCCCTTTCTGTTTCCCTTATGCTGCAAGGAAAGACAGGACAGCCTGGACCTCCAACAGAGGCTGCATTTCCTCTCCTCTGTATTACAGCAGGTGAGAGTCTGTTACAGCAGGAGAGTCTTTTACAGCGGGTAAGAGTCTGATACAGTGGTTGAGGGTCTTGTATACCAGGTGAGAGACTGTCATAGTGAGTGAGGGTCAGTTATAACTGATGAGAGTCTGTTATATTGGGTGAGGATCTGTTATAACTGGTGAGAGACTTTTATAGTGGGCAAGGGTCTGTTATAACTGGTGAGAGACTTTTATAGTGTGCAAGGGTCTGTTATAAGTGGTGAGAGACTGTTATAGTGGGTGAGGGTCTGTTATAACTAGGGAGAGACTGTTATAATGGGTGAGAGTCTGTTATAGTGAGTGAGAGTCTGTTACAGTGGTGAGGATATGTTATAACTTTTTTCCTTGGGTCTCAGGAGGATATGAGGTGAGAGACTGTTATAGTGAGTGAGGGTCTGCTATACCAGGTGAGAAACTGTTATAGTGGGTGAGAGTCTGTTATAGTGAATGAGGATCTGTTATAACTGGTGAGAGTCTGTTATAGTGGGTGAGGGTCTGTTATAACTGATGAGAGTCTGTTATGGTGGGTGAGGGTCTGTTACAGTGGTGAGGATATGTTATAACTTTTTTCCTTGGGTCTCAGGAGGATATGAGGTGAGAGACTGTTATAGTGAGTGAGGGTCTGCTATACCAGGTGAGAAACTGTTATAGTGGGTGAGAGTCTGTTATAGTGAATGAGGATCTGTTATAACTGGTGAGAGTCTGTTATAGTGGGTGAGGGTCTGTTATAACTGGTGAGAGTCTGTTATGGTGGGTGAGGGTCTGTTTTAACTGATGAGGGTCTGTTTTAACTGGTGAGGGTCTGTTATATTGGCTGAGGGTCTGTTATAACTGGTGAGAGTCTGTTATGACTGGTGAGAGTCTGTTATAACTGGTGAGAGTCTGTTATCGTGCGTGAGGGTCTGTTATTGCAGACAACAGGCTGTTATGAGGGTCTGCTATTGTGTGTGAGGGTGTGTTATAGGTGGTCAGGGTCTATTATAGCAGGGGCGAGTCTATTATAACAGGTCCTGGTTTGCTGCTAATTACACTCCATAATGTAATATGCATGTGTTTATTTTTTTCAGTCTGACAGAGAGAAACAATGCTGGATAGAAATAATAAATCTAATGATGCTCTTGAGATGCACGTCAGCATTTGACGGATGAAAATCTCCCAGCTGCCCAAGTTTGTGTCACGGAAAGTGTATTTTTAGACTGTAGGATTAGATATTTTTTACACACCATGCATGGCGAAGAATTGGGGTAGCTGTTTAAGGAGCAGTGAAGAAGGCAGCGGCAGGAATGTGACTGGAGAAGGCCAGGGACATCGCTTGGGCCATCGTGGGTCTCGCGTGATTGTCGCGACCCACTGTTGGTCATGGGGGGTTTTGGGGGGCTTTCAGCTGGAGCTGCAGTCACATGGCGCTCTGATTATCGGGCTGTTGACTTCCCTCTCCTTCTCCTCAAAGATTTTCTCTGCGATGCTCTTAAAGAAACGACCAACTACACCCCCCCCAGCCATCCATCCACCGCTCCACTCCTGACCCCCGTTTCACTGTTGTGAGTTTTTTTTTTTTTGCGATGAGGTTCAGTGCCTCATTACATCCTGTTATCCCGCAGGATCAAAGCTGAGGCAGCTGATTAATTCATTACATCTCAGGGTTATTATGCTCTCTTCCCCACACCCCCCCCCCCTTGGGTTCTATGTGACAAAATAAAGGCAGGGTGTGAGGTGTGTGATTAAAGAATTCTCGGCTTCATAAAAGTTCTCGCTAAAAGGCCGAGCGCTTTCCTAGCTGGGGGAGTGTGGAGGACTCGTCCCGGCCGCGGGTGCGTGAGTCATGCCGTGAAAGCACACAGGGGCCTCTTTCTTTGCCCTGCGCTTGCTAATGCTCATGTGCTCCGGTTTGCCCTGATACCTATTATTAGAGGGACATCTTCCCTTCTGAATATGGGTCCATCTCTGCCCCCAGCAGCTACCCCCCCTCCCCATGAATTGGACAGGGTGGGCGATATTTGAAGGGAGTCTGGTCACTGTGGTCACCCTGCCCTGTTCTGTTGAAAAGTGGTGCTGGTGTCTGACATCTCATGTCCCCGCAACTCAGAACTCCTGGCAGGACTGTGTGAGATCCTGAGCTGCGAGTAACGAGCTGGGAGCCGGCACAAGGTGGCCCCGCCCCCTCTTATTCATCCTATCAGATGCCATCGACTCACAATGGACTTTGTGTGAAACATTTTAAAAGCAAACATGGAGGGATGCATTCAAAATGTTTCTGAAAAGTACTATATAAATAAAATATATTGATGATAATGATGATGATGATGATAAAGCCATGCGTCTTTAATTTTACAGCTCGAGGTTTCTAAGAAATCAGTTTAAACCAGTTTAAATGCCAGTGCTGTGTTCCCCTACTGGGACCAGCACTGCTGTGCCCCCCACAGATGATCCTCAGCCTGGCTTTTTCTTCCACTCTCCCCGGGGGCAGAAGTACTCAGCGGCCTCCCTGACCAGCATTACCACAGAGGTGCTGAAGGTGCTGAACAGCACCGAGGAGCTGATTGAGGAAGTGGCTGGTGAAGGCCCCACCCCCAGCCACGCCCCCACCACCCCGGACACCCAGTGGCTGGGCGAGCACCTCACCAAACTGGAGGAGAACGTAAGTCACCAAGCATCCCCCACGTCCCTGGAGGTGTGTTGCCTAGGTAATGCATTGGGTGCTTACTGCAGTGTCCTACGTCATCTCTTTTTTCTGAGCACCCCCTCCTGATTTGACCCCACGCCTTTTCTGTGGTCAGGTACCCTCAAGTAGACAAGTCATTTTTTTGAATAATTTTTTTTTTCACTTGTAAAAGAACATAATGTCCCTCAAGCATGTCTGATCATTCACCGTATAAAGGGGAGACGGTCACTATGACGACGCGGCGGTCACCGTGACGCCTGCCATGCGTCCCGCACCCTGCAGGTGTACCTGGCAGCCGGCACGGTGTACGGGCTGGAGGGAGAGCTGGGAAGCCTGGAAGACTGTGCCCGTGCCATCCAGACCGCCACCTCCGAGAGGGAGCTGGCCCACCTGGAGGAGCAGGTGGCCAGTGCCGCCGCTCAGGTGCAGCAGTCAGAGATGCGGGTGGGTCCGGACCACTGTATCCTCACCTCTGACCCTGTGTGTGGTTAGCTGCTCACGAGCAGCGGCTAAGGGTTATGCTAACCAAAGGTAGATAGATAGCATCACCTTTAACCACCGCCGATGGTTAGCAAACCGCATGCTAAGTGAAGCCAGCTGATTATGCTGAAAGGTGCTATAGAGAAAGTATAACATTCAGCCACTGCTTGTAGGTAGCCAACTACATGCTAACTGAAGCTAACTTATTATGCTACCAAGTGTATAGAGAAAGCATAATATTCAGCTGCTGCTTGTAGTTAGCCAGCTACATGATAGAAGTTAGTCCAGCTGGGAGATAATTTATTATCTATGTTGTAGTTAAAGCCTTGCCAGATCCTGTAACAACTTTGTTTCTCTATCTCTTCCAGGTAACTGACATTGAGACAAGGATCTCAGCCCTGAAGAACGCCGGCTTGAACGTTGTCCCCTGCGATCGCTTCTCCAGGTTCAAGCCAAAGGTACGGCTTGTGCGACTGCTCTTCCTACCGGCCTCTGTTAGCCCCTAGCTAAATTTTATCCTGTTTTCTCTGCAGCCAGAAACCATAAGCTCTTCAAGACAATTAAGAAGGAAGCTACCGGCCCCTCCGACAAAAGGTACATGGGTTCCGACCAGTATGGACCAAGTTTCAGTCAGTACAGGACCAGTACAGACTAGTACTTACCATGGGTCACTGTAAGCCTAGTGATGTAACGGTGGCATCAGCACAAAAAGTAGAGATTGATAACTGCTCTCCGCGTCCATGCATTCCAGGCCTATAGCTAGTCCATTGTGTATGTTACCGAAGAACGTTAAACCCCATCTGGGTAATATTTGTTTTTTTTTACAAACCGAACAGTAAGCCTGCCGCTTATTGCCTACGGCAGGCCTGAGCCAGTCTTTAAACACCTGGACCTCTAGCCAGTTGTCTGAGAATTATATTCATTCATTACATTCACCCATGTCCACGATATGTTTGGTGGTCTGAGCGATTGAGGAGCTTCACAAGCCAGCCAGTATCCAGTTCAGCGCGCAAAATGGTTGAGACATCAAAGGACTATTGGATATGACGTCAGCAGCATAGACATCAACTAACTCGAATGAATGAGCCCTATCCCACAGTAAAATAAACTTACTACAACTTCAGCAGATAAACTTTCGAACACAAGTGGACAACTCGTGGTTTGAAAAAAATAATTAATAGTTCATAAAATTGCATTTAATGGCCTTAAATTTGATTTAATACCTTTTAATACTTTTTTAAACTCCACAGGCAGCCTGTTTGATATTCTGCAAAAGAAGGATGCATTTCCAGACCGCATTTAAAGGAGCCTTCCAAAAGGAACAGTCTTGTCACATCTCTGTCGTCGAATGCAGCATTATGGCACTTTTCCACTGGGGTACAAGAACTGACCCAGACCGCATTTAAAGGAGCCTTCCAAAAGGAGCAGTCTTGTCACATCGCTGTCTTCGAATGCAGCATTATGGCACTTTTCCACTGGGGTACAGGAACTGACCCAGACCGCGAAGAGAGACCTGTTACAGCACGCTTCCAGTTTGCTTCAATTTTATACTGCAGAAGGGTTGACTTGTTATAAGCAGGCCCAGGTTGGACAGTGACAGTATCATAAAACTGAAGAGACTCTTGTTTACAGTTCACACAGTGCACATTATGATTTCTTAAGTGCTGTTTTCCACTAGCACGTTTGTGAGAATCGCCATGTTATGTTAGCACTTACTGGTAGCTGA
>JAODUD010000082.1:15504806-15518122 GCA_026784285.1 Stomatorhinus walkeri | reverse complement strand
GGCAGGGCTCCACCCTGGATGGGATGCCAGTCCATCGCAGGGCAGACGTACTAAACTATACTGTATGGGTACTGGGATGCATGTGGACACCACTGTGGGGGGAAATGACAGAAATCATCCCCTTTGAAAACATACCACTCCGATCCCATACATTGTTCTGTGTAAGACTTAGTCGCAGAAAGGTAATTATACCTGTTATATCAGGGGTACTCAACTGGGAGACTCTTGGGGAAAAAACTGTTTAATCTGGGCAATTGTTCCCCCCCCCCCCCAAACAAATTTTGTCATCGGGGACCCCCCATCCCCCTTGAAGTATTTCTTTTTCTTTGACCACTGGCTGACCACTGTCAACATGTATAGCAAGAGACTTTCTTATTGTAAACAGTCAAGCCCCAAATCGTCTTGGTCCTGCTTATTCATTGTGTTACATGATGTAAATGAAGCTTTGGTGTGAGGTATTGTCTGACTGTCTAGTATATCCTGCCGTCCTGTAAAAAAAAGATGATTTAGACTCCTCCTCTTGACATATTAAACAATTTTACTACAACACTTTATCATCTGTTAGCTTTTTGGGGCTGTATTAGTAACCCCATCTTCTGTTATGATATATACACCGAAAAGCCAAAACATTATGGCCACCTGCTCATTATGCTGTTGGTCCTCCATGTGCCACCAAAACAGCTGTGACCCACAGATGCATGGGTTCAACTGGACCTCTGAAGATTTGGCTTGCTGTTCCAGCACCTCGCAGAGATGCTCTATAGCAGGGGTCACCAACATTTTTGAAACTGAGGGCTACTTCACGGGTACTGAGCTACCAGTTTGAAACACCTTCCTAAACTTATCTAAACTTCATGTATAATAACCATGTTTTAAATGCTTTTTTTAGATATTGCTGTTTTCAAATCTATATAAATGCAAATGTGATTAAAGAAGAATAGCGACAGGATAAAGTTTTTGCCGCTGCTCACTGGTGAGTTGTGCTAGTTTTAGAACAGGTCCACGGGCGACTCGTGGTCCTTGGGGGCACCAGGTTCGTGACCCCTGGTCTATAGGATTCAGATCTGGGGAATTTGGTGGTCAAAAATTTGAAGTGTTTGTCATGTTCTGCATATCATTACTGAACAGTTTGTACAGTGTTGCAGGGCATATTACTCCACTGATACTGTCACTGGGGAGTACCATTACTATGAACCGGTGTACATGGTATGCAATGATGTCATAATTGGAGTCGCATGTTATAGTACCCTCCACATGAGTCGCTGGGCCACAGTAGCACTTTTGTTACTCCATACCTGACGGGACAGCCACCGTTGCCCCGGTAAATCAGTGAGTTCACAGCTGTTTTCAAGATGGTGTTTGTATTGCAGTTCAGAGGCAGGCTATTTGCATAACCAATCAATAAGGAAAGCGTTTCAAGTCCCGCCCCAAAGTACTAACCAAAGTATTAACAAAGTACCCCAGCTGGTTTGGAACTTTTGGTACTGGAACTTTTGGTACTGGTACTCAACTGGAAGTCAGTGGAAAAAACGAAAATGCCAAAAGAACCATACCAAGAGTACCATACTTGGTGCGGTGGAAAAGTTCCCTAATGGGCAGGGATCAGTCACCTCCTCCAGCTTCACTGCAGAATATCAAGATGTTTCCAGGCCAGCTGAGAGATAGTATCTCTTCAGCATTTCCTGAGTTTACCCTGGGGTCTCCTCCCAGTTGGACATGGAATACAAAACAGCTTCTCTGGGAGCCATCCAGAGGCATCCTATAGCCCTTTCCTATAGCCCTTTCACACCAGGGCTGGTGCACATGCTGAGCCTAAATCGTTGTCATTACATTCACACCAAAAATATCAGAACTGCCGAGCTGGGAGCGTGTGACGTCAGGAGGCGGGATTAAAGCCGTTAAGAGTGGAAAGAAAAAGTAGAAGCAATGTAGATTGAGAGCGAAGTCGAAAAAAGAGCTAAACAAATGCAGTACTGGCTGCCCTAAAAACAAATATCATGGACTTTTTACGTAGTTGAGTGATTCTTACCATATTGTGGAGTGGAACAATCGTTGAATAGGGAAATTCACTGTTTAGAACTGTATACCAGCCCTACCTCTGCACAACACAACTGATGGTCTCAAACTCATTAAGAAGGCAAGAAATCATATCTTGACAAGGTTCTGTTGTTCACTGAAAACCATTCCCGGTCAATACCTCCTGAATCTCATTGGAGAATGCCAAGAGTGTGTAAGGCTGTCATCAATGCAAAAGGTGGCTACTTTGAAGAATAGAAAATAGAAAACATATTCTGTTTTTTTTAATACTTATTTGTTAACTGCATAATTCCACATGTTTCTTCATTGTTTTGAAGTCTTCAATATTAATTTACTATGTAGAAAACAATTAAAATAAGGAAAACCCATTGAATGAGAACTTGTGTCCAAACCTTTGACTGGTAGTATATGTCGGATGCCTTCCAAGGATCCAGCAAACAAAACAGCATATCGTTAAATGCTCTGTTGTGTTTTCTGTCTTGGACGTGTGTTGTGATTGGGCCTGGGTTTGATATCACAATAATGGCAATTTAATTACCATGAGAATTTGACTTCAGTGAACCAGCCAGTGATACCTAATGGACAGCTAACTGCTTTGTTACAGGAATGAAAATAACACATATGCTATTTTGCTTGAAATGTCAGTAATTTAAGTGAAATTTACCCATCGTGTTTCTTGTATGCTTATTTTGAAAATGCAGATGGCCATATTTATTTATTCCATGTGAAAGATTTACATATTTCTTAATTATTTGTATATTTGTAAAATAAAAGTTTATCAAAATGTTTTGTTCTTTCCTTGTCTTCACTCTCCCCATCAAAGCAGTCAATTAATGTATATTGTGCACAACCCAATGTATAACGAACACAACCAAAACTAAGCTAAACTTAAGTGGAAAAAAAACTAAACAACAGAACGACAAGGACTAAACCTGACTCTCCAAAATACACAGTAACACCACGTAGTGCAAAAACAAAAAGGCAGCCACTCTGTACGCACCAAACAAACACAGGGTGAATACACAGTGACAAAGAAAAAAACACGCTATCCAAAGGGGCGAGCAAAGAGAGTAATCGGGAGCCGGGCGAGAGTTCAAAACCAGAAGAGTGAATAACCAAAGTGACAGTACCAGAAAAAGGGCGAAGCGAAAGTCAGAATCCAGAAACAAACACAGTCGTACACAGTCATACACAGTAGGGCAAAACAGTAATCACAGGTAGTCAAACACAGAAAGAGCGAGCAAGAGCTCGCGAATGTGGCGAACAGTGGCTTCTTCTTCACTGGGGACCGGAAATGACGCGCGGCGCATCGGAGCAGCGGTGGCCGGGGTCTGGTCGGGGAGGCGGAGCCAAGATGCAGCCGGCGAACGACGACGAGGGAGGGAGGTCCGGAGAACCTGTAGGCATCCCCTGGAAACTTGTGGTACATAACATCTGCTTTTTAACTGGAACACTCAAATGGTCATGTTCATGTTTGACTGCTGAAGTTGTTGGCAGATGTACTCAAGTAACCCACAGGATCACAATTTTGAATGAACTGTGTTGGGTTAAACCCAGGAACAATAATTTACAAAGCTAAATATTATACAAGCATTTCCAGTATATTCAGAAAAGTCTTGCGTTCATCGCATCTTGCTCTTCTATTTTGTCTTGACTTCTTGAACGGTACCCCTCCCACAGCAATACATACACACTAACGTCATTGTTCTACCCTTTTGGCACCAAGTGCAGTGTGAATGTGAGACAATTTTTGGTGAGGCCAATGTCAGCTCTAGCCCAGCTCTGGCAGTACTGGTACAGATGTACCTCTTGCCATGTGGGAGCAGGACAAAGAGTCCATGGGAATGATGGGAGGTGCTTCCTACAATGATAGAGACTTTGCAAGTGCCAATTTTCTGGAAAATGTCCTTGATGCAGAGGAAGAGGTCCTGACGATAGCTTTGCTGTATACAGAATCTGCTGCTGGGACTTGTGGTCTTGGACTTCGCAGTTCCTAAACCAGACAGTGATGCAGCTGGTCAGAACAGGTGCCCCTGTAGAACACGGTGAGGATGGGGTGTGGAAGTCTAGCACACCACAGCTGCTTTAAGAGGTGGAGATGCTGTTGTGATTAGGGTAGTGGTGTTGATAGCAGATACACTGCTGGTCAGTACGGCAGTAGACCTTCAGGGGTTTGTCATGGTGGGAACAGACCGTGTCCTGCAGACGTCCAGTGACATCAGTTAGCTTGTGCTTCTAAAAGCTGGAGACTTCATCCTCAGCTTTGCCACTGTTTCAGCCTTTTCCAGGCAGGTTTATTACAGCTCTGATTGGATATTGGCATTTTCAGGTATGGAACTATTTTAAAGCCATTTTATAACCCTACACTGTTGTCTCATTTCATTTCTGTATTCTGTACTCTCATGGCTAAAGGCTAAATTCTAAGTTTACAGTCCGCAGATACAGAGGAAGATACACTCAACACATGCTGACTATTAAACCTCCATCTATGTTTGATAACCACTTTATACAGTGCAGGGAGACTTTCCCAGGAAGCACAGGATACAGTTACATTCATATCTATAGGCTTATAATTGCAAAATGGAGACTGAGGAGTCAGAAAACGTAAACTGCTGAAAGGCTATAGTTTATTAATTCATTGGTTTTCAAAATTCTGAGTAGAATACATAATTGATTTAAAAACATCAGGATTATTCAATCAAAGCAATCATCATTCATTTTCCATGCAGGTTATTATTGCTGAATTTATACTAATTTTAAACTCTATAAATCACTATATGGTTTAATACTTCATGATTTGACAAAATCATTTGAAGGAAGGAAATATTATTCAAAACAATTTCTGACCACAACTTCTTATTAAAGACGTCAAACCAACAGAATAGAATAGAATAGTAATAGAATAGTAATAGGTTATTCCTCCCCATGGGGAAATTCGCCTGCCCCATCTTGCTCTCCTTGACACAGTCAGACTGTCAGGATCAGTCCCTGCCTTGTCTGTTCTTTCTCTCTTTGGCTAGCAGCTGCTTCCCTACCATCATGGGTTCAAAAATCTCTATGTTAGATACACATTTGTTACGTTCAAGTATTTCCTGTATTGTTTCTGGTTTTCCCGCTTTTGTTCTTAATGATGCAGTGGGAGAGAAAGAGAAGCTCCCCTTGCAGAAGACAATGAAACACAATAAATCACACTCTACCTCATACAGGGAGAGAGAAGCGTGTGTGTGAACAGACTCACATTGTAAGAATTCTGCTCTGGTCCTGGTTACTAATACCAGTAGGACGGTGTCTTTGGTAACTAGGAGGAGTGCGATCTGCCCCCACTATTGAATGTTTTAAGTCGAAGCTAAAAACTCATTTATTTGCTGAGACATGTTAGACAAATGTACTGTGTGTTTCATTACACTTTTTGTAACTGTAATGTCCATATTGCTTTGTTTTTTTATGTTTTATGCAATATGCTTCTCCCCTTCGGTTTTCATGCAATTAATTTTATTGTTGTAAAGCACTTTGATCAATCACTGGTTGTTTTTAACCGTACCATATAAACAGAAATGACTTGACTTTTACTAGAAATAATAAATACACCAAATTTAAAGAGATGTGTGTCTTTGTTGCTTTTTGCTGGTATCTGATGATACTTAGCTGTTAATTTGTATCACCCAGTTTAACTGGAGTTCCTATTAACCTATAAACATATGGCAGGCTATGCAGTATTAGGAACCTGTGTCTAGTGTAATAATTTAATAAAAATCCAGGATAGAGAATCTTAGTAAATGTGGTGTGGACTATGTGCCTGGACAAATAATAAGAATAATAATGTGTATATATAGGGTGGCGTGGCGTTTCAATTGGCAGCACAGTGGCTTCACACCCCACAGGCTGTGGGTTCGACTCTCACCCCAAGCTCTGTATCTGTGGAGTTTGCATGCTCTGCCTGTGTCTGTATGGCTGTCCTGCAGGTGACTTGGTGTCTGTAACTCGTGTGTGATGACGTGTGAGCGGCTGCTCTGTGACGGACTGGTTGGACCTGAGAGCAGAACAGTCTTTTGACCGTCACGTTACCTTTTCTCTGTAGCAAAGTGTGGAATTCATCTTTTTATTTTGTACTCAGGTTTTAGTAAAGATTAAGAAATCTCATGGAGGTCCGTCCTGAATTTCACAGTTGACAGCAGAGAGGTCACAAACCGTTGTCATGGTTTCCAGTATTGATTATTTTTCGAGATACATTTAACTGCCTTATAACGAAGTCATCACAACCTGGCTTCACTGTTGTAAAGAACAACCCCAGGATAGACGGGCTCAGTGAACGTGGCCTGGACCCTGTGCAGGAGGGTCACCGTGTCAGAGATGCTGTAGAAGGACAGATTTCCTGCCCCGTGATCCAGGTACACTCCTATCCTGCAGGAGAGGGGGCCAGATACTGCAGTTTGCACTTTATTGTGCCAGAATGAGTAACTGGAGGCTGAGCAGGACAAACACCAGGACTTGTCATTGTATCCAAACCTGCTGGCCACACCCGCTACTTTCCTGTTGATTCCTTTGTATGCGACCGCTATACCGACCATAGTCCCGCTCCACTCAACCTCCCAGTAGCAGCGCCCAGTCAGACTCTCTCTACACAGCACTTGGCAGGATATGTCAAACCTCTCCTGGTGTTCAGGATGTGACTGTGTCTCTCTCCTCCATGTCACCACTCTGTTATCTTCAGACAGACAGAGGTTTCTGTTTGCTGTGTTGGGGTCCAGACTGAGCCAACAGGAATCTGATGGAGGAGAAAGTGATGTTTTGCTCTCATTCACTCATTATATTAAAAATGAGACTTAGAGTTAATTTATATGTTATTTACATTGTTTTAATTTTATATAAAGATTTTAATGTGTTTGATTTTTGGAAAATCTAATTTAGAAGGTTGATGTTGTTTATATCATCACTGAAAATTCTTGATTACCTGTTTATTTTTATGTGGAACTATTCTCCATAGTTACCGCTGAGAACAATATGATAAGCAAAATGCACTGCAAGCAGATGCAAAGGCTCCTGACATAAACAGCTCATGTAAATGTGAAAGACCAGGAGTCAGAAGGAGAGAGAAAGAGAAGCTCCACTAGGAGAAGAAAATGAAACACAGTAAAACACACTCTACCTCATACAGGGAGAGAGAAGCGTGTATGTGAACAGACTCACATTGTAAGAATTCTGCTCTGGTCCTAGGCACTAATGGCGGTAGGAGGGTGTCTTTAGTATCTAGAGACACAGAGAAACAGGGATGTGAGTAAAAGGAATTTACTTGTGGGAGATGGACTTCACTCACTGTGGAGACACCAGCAGTAGATTATTATCATTATGAGGGACAATAACAGGCATTTTAACAAACAACAAATTATTAGAAAGTTACACATAATACAGATTTTTGGATTCTGTAATGTAGAAGAAACATGATCCCTGTGATCTGGGGTTTGCAGCTTATAGAATGTGGAGCTCATTCACCAGTTTTCACAAGGATTTAAACTTATTTGAAACTGAATCTGACTTCGTCAAACAACGTGAGGCTGTACTGCATGCTCCCCCTGTATCTGTACTGAACATGAACAGGCTGGAAAATGCATATATTTACTAACCTGTACAAGCATTTTCCAGTTGATCCTTCATATCTGAAACCACTTTCCTTGCCTTCCAAAAATAGCAGGGTAGAAAAGAAGAGAATCTGCGTCCAATCAGTACTTCAAGGACGACAGGAATACCCTGGAACCTCTAGACACACAATGTACAATGTGTATTGTCATCAAATTAAAAGAAGCATTAATTTCTAACAGACTAAAATCAAACTGAATAAAGACAAATGAAACATATCCATCTAAAAACTTTTAATTTTACATGCATTTATTTAGTATGTGCTATTTACAAAGCAGTATCCACTTGAGAAAATCTTGGGGTCAGACTGTCCCCGGGAGCTGCTGGGGTTTTGAACAGGGACCCAGCAGTGATATGATGACTCTGTCAGCCAGGGGACCTGAAGCCATTGGAGGCAGGGATTCCTAACCCACTGAGCCACAACACCCCCCCCCCCCCACCACCACTCCAATTTTCAGCCCTCTAGCTTGCAGGGTTCAGGGTTGAGGAGCCTTGATGTGCTCTTCAGCCCTAGAGTTGACCATCCCCTCAGTCAGTGTGGCCACTCACCAAAAAACCTGCCAGTTTGATATGAAGGAGGTATAATTTTAATGGACATGTATTGATGGAATTGAAGCAGACTATCTAGTTTCAGAGACACTTGGAGGCATCTTCCTACGTCACTCCTACACGGTGTTATGGACTGTCAAATGACAGGTGGGGTTCATTGACTTCCGACTCGACTTGGAACTCGTTATTTTTGACTCGGACTTGACTCGTTGAGAGCGACTGGTGAACAATAAGTCTCTGTTGAAATTTCTTCACATGCAAAGCATTGAGTGTACAGCACTGTCCAAACCGTAAAGGTATTAAACATTACGTTGTGGGGCTGTGCTCAGGGCGTAGGAACTGGAGCAGGAGAAACGCGACGCCAGGCGGCATCAACAAACAACACGTTTTTGTTTTGCCACTAGTTCAAATTGCAGACCCTATATGAGAAAGAGCGGGTTAT
Source organism: Stomatorhinus walkeri (assembly GCA_026784285.1). NCBI lineage: Eukaryota > Metazoa > Chordata > Actinopteri > Osteoglossiformes > Mormyridae > Stomatorhinus > Stomatorhinus walkeri. The sequence continues at coordinate 15,509,460 of JAODUD010000082.1, read as the reverse complement.
TCCGATTGCTATTCCCAGTCTTATTTTACATTAAATTGCACCGCTTAGAAATAGACGTAGTTTCTGTGTTCATATAAAATTTCTTTTAATTTGATGTTGTGTTGACCATTTTCGGTCCCCACAAGTGGAAATTCAATTTACTTGTTCTGCTCAAGGGATATTTTCATCATAATGTTATTTTTGAGAAAGTATTAGTTTTAAAATGTAGATTAGAAAAGTATAAAACTGTTATTGCTTCAAAGCCATTTGAAACAGTGATTTCTCTGAAAATGTATTTTTATTCAAGTGGTGATTCTGCTTTAGTCTCATCAGTTACTATGTATAATAAAAAAACAAATAGATGGTTACATTTTTGATAAATAGTAACGTCACATTGGAACTACGTTGGAGACTTGACTCGGACTCTAAGTCAGAAACTTGAGACTTCACTCAGAATCCATTTTTGTGACTTGTGAACATTCCTGCTTCTGAATATTTGATCTTTTGTTTAGTTTCACATTTGTATTGTGTCTCAATGAGCTGTGAAAAATTGTTGCTCTTACAAATGGCTGTTTGAGTCAGTGTGTTTCTGAAAGAACAGGCTGATATAGAATATAAGTATGTGAAACATATTTCTGTATGTGTTTCCAAAATACTGTAGTTTATTTTGATACTTTGCTTGGTGGCAATATTTTGCAGTTTGATACACTTGCAAATAGGGTATTTTGTATCAAAATACATTTTGATGTATTTTTGCAAATCTCAAGTCAAAGTTATGTTACCTGGAGGAAATGGATGTGATCCTGTATGCGTGAAAGCTGCTCCAGCTCAGAGTGTCTCCTCTTCAGTTCATTAATCTCCTGTTCCAGTCTTTCCATGTAGTCTTCAACCTGACTCACTGCAGCCTTCTCCTGATCTCTGATCAGCTCTGTCACCTCAGAGCGTGTTCTCTCAATGGAGCGGATCATCTCAGTGAAGATCCTCTCGCTGACCTCCACTGTTAACTGTGCTGAGCTCTGTTGGTGACACAGGAAGCAGAGGAAGGTAAATTACAATCGGCCCCTTTTGAGACTCCAGAGAGCCTCATTGTACAATAGTGATGTGAGCTGACAGGAGGTATAAAAACAGCACAGGGCTGGGGTTTGGAGCGTCACGATGCTGGATGCCTCAGGTACTGAAACCCAGCCAGCACTGATTGGAAATGATCCCTCATTAAGCTCATACACTGTCAGCTGCAGGGGTTTGGCAGAGACTGGTGGCTGTATGGGGCAGGTTGGTTGTCACCATTAGGTCTCAGTTTAATAAGTGACTTTTTGGGGTTGATTTCTGTTACACTGGTGTATGAAACTTTGCCATTTATTAGGAAGAATATTGTTTAAAGGCCATTTGAAAAAGACCTTTCATTTCACCCCCCTGTTCAGTGCCTTTGTCCCACCCCTGTGAGAAATCCCTGACTCATTATAACTCATAGTGACTTTAATTGACCATAAACCACTCAAGTCACCCATCTGTGGAAGAACCTCACTTCATGTCTGAAATAGTTCTTACAAGCCAGCTGTTATCTTCTGCTCAGGTTCATACTCACTGTGATTGAGGCCACAGCCTCTCTCAGCTCCTGCAGCTCCGTCTCTCTCACTTGAATTCTCTGCTGAAATTCCATCTGGGTTTCACCCATATCTTTCTACATGTAGCAAAAAGATGATGAAATGAATTTGTTTTATTGAAGGTGATCATATTCATTAATCATCCTGTCCAGGGTGGACCCCAGCCTTGTGTCCAATGCTACCTGGGAAAGGCTCCAGGTACCCATGACCCTGACTGGGATAAATGGTTAGGAGATTCTCCTCTGCCCTCTCTCATTAACAAGGTGTCTTCTCTCACAGACCTGCCACAGTCTGGCTGTTTTATGTTTACTGCACCATCCTCAGTAAACTCTACATAGTGTAGTGTGTGAAAATCCCAGGATGATGGGATTTCTGAGATGCTGGAGCCACCATGCTTGATGCTAAGAATCGCATCACATTTAAACCCTCTTAGCTCACACATCTCAGCCATTCAGATGCTCAGCCAAACAGTACGTGAACCTCTGACCCTGTTTGCTTACTGCATGCATTCAACTGTAGCCATACGATTCACTGTTTGATCGAGTTTTGGGTAGAAAAATTGAACTTTTTACACTTTATAGTAACATTTTGACCCAGGTTTGCCCCATTTAGAACGCAGTGGCTGATATAAATGATGGTGATAAAATGTCTGTTTAATCAGTTATAGGATATATTCAGTAACACATTTCTTTACCAAACCAGACTTGATCGCTGCATCTTCAAAGCAGAAATGCTCACATGAGTTAAGACAAAAAAAGTAATATCTTCATAAAATTCATAATTTACATTAGAGAGTTTCTGTCCTGACCTGTATCTCCGCTCTTTCTGCAGCAGCTGCGATTGTATCATGGTCTCTGTGTTCAAACGTCTTACAGGAATAACAGATACACTGCTGGTCAGTACGGCAGTAGCTCTCCAGGGGTTTGTCATGGAGGGAACAGACCGCGTCCTGCAGACGTCCAGTAGGATCAGTCAGCTTGTGCTTCTTAAAAGCTGGAGACTCATAGTGAGGCTGGAGGTGAGTTTCACAGTAAGAAGCCAGACACACCAGGCAGAACTTGACAGCTTTGTGTTTTCTCCCAGTACAGAAATCACACTCCACATCTCCAGGTCCAGCATAAAGGTCAGCAGGAGTAGCTGGCTGTAGTCCAGTCTTCTTCAGTTTCTCCACCACTTCAGCCAGTACGGTGTTTCTGCCCAGAACTGGTCTGGGTATGAAGGTCTGTCTGCACTGGGGGCAGCTGTAAACTCCAAGATGATCCTCCTGATCCCAGCAGCTCTTAATGCAGCTCATACAGTAACTGTGTCTACAGGGAATAGTCACTGGATCCTTCAGTAGATCCAGACAGATCGGACAGCTGAACTGATTCTGATTCCCTGTGATACTGGCTTCTGCCATTTTCCCACGAACACTGATAGGATTCAGCTTAGTTTTCTCTCAGTTTTCTGTGTGTGAGAGTGGGAGGAGCTTCTTGCTTCTCAGGCTGCAGTAGGTGTGGTTTTACACTGAGGCCAGACTGACAAGAGCAGTTTGAGCAAACTCCACCTTCGTGTCTTAGGAAGGAGAGTCAGGTGACCAGGCTCAGAATGACTATTAATTTGCCACCAGAAAGCTTTCCAGGATGTAACTATGTAAATTTATTTTAGATACTACTAAGTTAAAATATCAACTACACACCTAAAGTAGCAAGAGCAGCTTCAGCTAAGCCCAGAAAAAGAATGATAAAATACTGGACAAAATATCTAACAAATTTCAATAATTCTCTTATGAAGTATATAGTTATGGGACAGCACATTATAGGAAGCACAGGGCACAAGGCAGAGACACCTGGATGGGATGCCAGTCCATCACAGGCAAACACTCACTCACAGGCTGAGGACAATTTAGAGACACTAATTCACCAAACTGCATGATCTTAGACAGCAGGAGGAAACCTGATGAAACCCACAGGAACACGGGGAGAACATGCCAGCTGTACATGCAGAACCAGGAGTGGGAACCAGATTCCCAACCCTCTAGATGTGGCTTCAGCGCCGACTACCAAGTCACAGTGCTGTCTGACAGTGCACATGGTTTCAGGAAGACACAACCTGGTGCACTTGCAAGCAGTACACTCTCCTGTCACCTGGAGGCGCTGTTTCTCATTTACTTGTATCTATGTATATGACGACCATAAACCAATATTACATGTAAGTATTTGTAATTATTATAATGAACAATTATAACCATAAACATTAAACAATTTAAAAGATCATTTCAAAAACAACATTCGGCTGATTCAATTCAGGTTCACTCAATATTCAAGTCTAGGCTAAAAACATACTTGTTCAGTCTAGCCAATAGGGACTCTAGCTCTAGCTAACTGCTCACTCCCAGTTAGACCTGTAGTGTGGGATGTAGAGCTGGGTGGGGATCGATACCATCGGCCTGCCCGCGACGCCTTCCCTGTATGGCCTGCTGCTGTACCACTTGCCTGTCACCACCTCCCTGCCCCCCGCTTTGTGTCTCTAATGTTAAAACTGGGAAAATGTGAATTGGGACTTTGACGTTCCCTGCCGGCCCCAGGAGGATGGGCTCCCCTTCAGTCTGGGTCCTCACAAGGTTTCTCCCTTCTAGGGAGTTTTTCGTTTGCCACTGTCACCTTTGGCTGCTCACTGGGGGCTTTGGGTGGGGATGCTGTAAAGAGCTTTGAGATGATGTAATGCTATGAGAACACGCTATACAAATAAACTGAATATTCAAAAATGGACCATGAGTGACCTGAAGATTTCTCAACCCACATTGTGTTGCAAAATGCCACATTTACTGATTCAGCTTGAACACATTAGACAGTTGTGGTAGTCGGTACAAGCAACGATGAAACCACCCACAAATGACATCTGATGTACTCATCCCTGTACTCTGGGTCACCCTTACTGTCACCCCCGCATGCCTTTGTCCCCCCATGTGCCCGGTGGTGTGTTAAAGGGCATCAGGACTAAAATTTTAAGCCTTCTGAGCTGCACAAAACTGTAAAACTGGGCCAAAGTTTGAAAGTGCAGCCATCTGATAAATAAAGGTGGGCAAACAC
>JAODUD010000082.1:15426486-15437416 GCA_026784285.1 Stomatorhinus walkeri | reverse complement strand
AATTAGTATTTTACAGCAGTATATACCTAGAAAGACTGACTGGGTCAATTGACCCAGTCAGTCTTTCTAGTGTTAAAAAATAAAGGGCAGCTGGAGCGATTAACACAAGGGCTGAATTGAGAGGTGAGACAAGCGATCAGCAGGCATGGCTCATTAGGGCCGGGCCAGGGAGGACACAGGAGGGTCAGGCAGGGCAGGACATGACAAGGGGCACCGATACTTTGGCAGATTCAGGTGGCCCAGCACTTCAAAGGGGGCATAAAATAATACACAAAATTAAGTGGTAGAGCGCATGTGTCAGAGGGGACCAGACCTTCCAGCTACACCCCTGAGGATAAGTGTCACTCAGTAATTGGCCTCTGTTTTTTTATTACAATTATTTATCATTTCCCTCATTATTTTCAAAACTATGAGTAATTATTCCAAATTAATTCTTATTTTATACCTGCAATCTTGGGCCAAAATTATGTAATTGAAAGTAAACCCAAATGCATATGATGTGAATAAGTCACTTACAGTGAACACACAGGTCCGTTTAACAGCCACAGAAGACTTTGGTTCAGCTAATCGCTCACATACATTTTCCATGAGTGATATTGTTTAAACCATTTATTCGGTAAAGATACAGAAATGGAAGATGTTTCTTATTGTTGAATGAGATGGCATTCATTTATGACTAAGATGGGACTACATTTTTAGACGTATCCTGGATATTTTACAGGGTTCACAAACTTTAACTCAACGTAAGCACGTAATTCCCGTTACGAAAGCCAGGTGGCACCCCACGCTGCAAGTTTCTTCACGTTTCTTCAGCATTTCCCACATTTTTTATGGACCTTTATCTCCGTCCAAAGTCAAGCTGATTGTTCGTGCGCCTGTTGACCTTTGACCCCCACAGTCTGTCAGTGAGTCCTGTGAACATGCAGCAAATGCTGATAAGTGTGAGCTGTAAACGTTTTATTGTGCTGCTGAACAGTATGCTTTATGCTACACACTGATCCAGACTGAGAGATGCTTATTTTTCTCGTCTGCTGAGGGGACATTTAGAATCTTTTCGTCCATCGTCGTACATGCGTGTGCCTTCTTTGTTACTGTGCCAGGCTTGACACGGTGGCCAGACGTCAGTGTCATGGGGCTCAGATCCCGCTCCTTCTGCGCACTGTGCTTCCTGGTAGCCGCGGCGACGGAGCAGCGCTGCGGCCCAGGGGAGACGGCGTGTCCAGGAGGAATCTGTGTTCCCCATGAGGCTGCGTGTGAAATCCCAGAGCTGTACGGGAACGCCGATGATGGATCGAGCTGTGAGTGATGGCGGACCGTCTTTGTGTTTGAGTTTGTGACTGACAGTTAAACAAGTATGTCCTGCCTCTATATAAATACACACTAAAAGTGTGTCTGTCACCTGCTGGTCTGTGCTGGTTTAACAGTTAAGCACAGGTGTGTGTGTGTGGATTAGGTTTACAGTACATTGTATATACTATAATAAAAGCCTGTTTTTTATGTTGGGGGACCATTTTTCAAGATCTATGAATGAAATCAAAAAAGTAAAAATATTTTGTTTGGTTGCCTATGGTTAAGGTTACGGCTGGGTAGGGGTTCAGGTCGTCATGGTGGGATTAGAGTTTTCCACAATTTTTGCTAAAATGAATTATATAACTGTGCAACTAAAATTAAACAGAACTAGAATATACTAGAACTGATTGTGATTTGAAATTGTGAGAGCTGATTGGACAAAGATTAAGCAGCTGGATGCCCAGCTTCAGATATTAACTCAGGTGATGCTCATCTGGCAGGCCCAGTGCTCATAAACGGCACCAGCTAGCAGCAAGCGTGGGACAGGTGGGGTTTACAGATCAAAATGCCGGCAAAGCAGAACGCCACCGTGCATGTAAGAGAAAGACGGAGAGTGACAGCATGCTGCCTAAATTAGAAAGAGGAATCGTTGATATGCAGCATACGATCATCTGCTAACAATGCCGATTTATACAATGTCAATTTGTATTGTGGATAAGATGTAAAAACACTCACAGGTGGCTCCCTGACTGAGAAATGCATGCTGGGAATTCTTCAGTGGTTCATTCCTCATCCATTCACTGGTCCCTGGTTTGACTCTTTCTTTGTCACCCATTACAGCCTCCAGGTCAGCAGGGTGTGACTTTGAGGCTGGGCTCTGTTCCATGTCCCATGGGACTGATGCCCCCGCCACCTGGAACCGAAGCTCAGGGCTGAGCGACGTAGGACCTGCCTATGACCACAAGGGGCAGCGCAGAGGTACTGCCCATGGGTACAGCCATGGTCCGATTCTACAATTATTTTGCATATTCACAGTATCAGAAATAGCCGCTGAGGAAATACAGTTTTTAAATTTGAAATGAGAATTGATCTAGTATACACCACACAAAACTGATGATGCAATTTAAGATAGGTAGGATGAATTTTTAGATTTGTGTATATGATGAAGATTCCATTTTAAATGATCAACTGAACCATTATGTTCATGTCTGTGGACTCATTTTAGGTAAAACAGTATAATTACTTATACATATATTTATTTATTTATAAAATAAAATAAAAAATGTAATTGTTATGTTATTGTTGACCTGAGATATTTCAAAATCCAAATAAGGTCCAACAGTCCCATAATAGTACAAATATACCAAAAACCTGAACATAATTTGCTGATAATCCACTAGAGCAGGGTTCTTCAAATCTGGACCTCGATTCCAAATCCAGGCCTTGTTTTCAGTTCTCCCAGGTATTTAGTTTAATAATTGCTGATTCTGAATGGTCAGAGGCTTCATACCTGACTGACTGGTAAAGGAAGGCTGGAAAATCAGCAGGGCTCGGACCTCGAGGACCGTGATTTGAATAATAGGGCACTAGTGGGTATTCACAGAATGCTTTTCATGTGACCCTGTGTTTTTAACGTTTTGTTGTCCTTTCCCACCAGGTCATTTCCTCTTCCTGTCCCGTCAGAGTGGGGTACGATCTCGTGCAGATATAAGAAGCGCAGTTTTTCTCCCCACTAGGGCCTGTCAGGTGAGGGGAAACAAATAATAATAATAATATATTTTATTTGCAACACATTTTTCACTCTCAATGCACTATACGGTTCTGGAGCAGTTAAAACAGAGAAGACGGATTACAGTAACCCCCCCGCCCTTTCACATTTGCGAGAGCTGGGGGCAGAATTATGCTGAGGCACCTCTAACATCAACCCATAGTAGTGTGTTAACCTGAACCATAACATAAAAACTATATGACCTATTTCTCATCAAACAGTACCGTACTGTACATTTTACATGTCAAATTGCTTTGTAATTTCTTATTTAGATCTTATTATATATATAGTCCTAATATCTGAACCATCTAAATTATGCCCCTGTATGTACAAAGTTACTACTGCAGGCACTGGGAGCACTAGGTTTTGGATCTGTTATTAAAAATGCAAAAGTAGCGGCGCTGTAAAGTTACTGGGAGAAACACAGAATGCCACGGTCACACCAGACAGAGGCCGGTTGTGGCAGATGCGCGACACGCCCAGTACTGTTAATATTAAAGATACGGTACACACTTACACTAAGAAGTATTATGTATCGGTAATATTCATATATTATATGATGAAGCGTGATCCGAATCGTCTTCAGCACTGTTAATTAATGCATCTCCTGCCAAGCTCCCATTTAAATGTTCACGAAATCGCGGATGTCAAATGCGCGATGTGAAGGGCTTACTTTGTAATAAAAAGTGAAATAGCTATGCAATATGGCGAACTAAACATATGTGTATGTTTAGAAACACACTAATTAATCAGGAAATATACAAAAACATGTATACATCTGGCCTAGTACACCTAAAACTATCTATAAACGAAATCTTTAAACAATTCTGCGCCGAGTGAGGTTACTCCCGCCTACCTTATTAACATACAGAGACAGAAATAATGAATGAATCAATGTGGAAAAACAGAAATAGATAAATGATGAAATGTGGAAATACAGAAATAAATGAAGAAATATATAAATACAGAAATGTCAAATACAGAAATGAGCAAAATGTATATATGTATTTATTTATGTATTTTATTATTAATTTGTACATTTATTTATTTATAGCGTGTTATAGTTATGTCCTCCATAATGCTAGTGTGTGACTTAAATAAGGAGGTCACTATTCCCTATTTATTTGTAAAATAGCCATGACGTAATATGCACTGGTGATCCCAACCCAGACCCTCTACCGGATCTCATTGCTGTTTTCCTGGACCACAGGTAACCTTCTACCACTACTTCGGGAGGGTGGACGGGGTTCTGCGTGTCCTCACCCAAATTCCCGGGTCCAGCCCACCCCACCAACTCTGGTTGAGATCCGAATCCCTGGTGGAACCCCGGACGGACCCTTCCAAGGTCCCTTGGCAACGCACGGTGCTCCTACTCAGCAGTGACAGCAGTTTCCAGGTGGGGGAGCCCATCCCTTCAGTAGTGGTGTTTCATGGTGTCCTTCGAGGACAGTCAAGGCAAGCTGAAGGGTGCCCTATTGTTGACATCCTTGACGGACCATCTGGGTCAAAAGTGCTGTGGGTTTCTGTGGATTTTTACATTATCATTTCTACACCTCATTTCTAGACGTTTCAGCTTGAGTCCATATGTATCACTAGAGGTTGCCTTCCTTCTCCTCCTCCTCCTCCTCCTCCTCCACTGCCATCTGCTCTCCTCTCCAAACATGTGGTCTGCCCCCCCTCCCCCTCACCACCGCCACCTGAATCCCACCTCTCACGCCTCCCCAAATATCTGACAGTCTCCCTCTGCTTCCCGCCACATCAAGGCGAGACTGATACGTGGAGTTTGATTTATATATTCTGATTTATACATTCATGGGTCTGGCCCGAGGGGGAGAATACTTTCATCGTCTGTCTCCATGATGACTGCAATTCATTAATGACACTCCATTTGAATCAAAAGCTGGAGAGAGAGAGAGAGAGAGAGAGAGAGTAGTGAGAACTTTCTGATAGTATGAGTGGCCCCCGGTAGAATGGAACACTTTACCGGTATGCTGGGAAGAACCTCAAAGTCTGGTGCTTCAAAGAATATGTCCATACACACTCACGTATTTATGCATGCGAGCATGTGTGTGTGTGTGTGTTTGTGTGTGTACAAAGATGCAAAATTGGTTTAGTCCACTATAAAGGATTAGATCCTGAGTTGGGACTCCCTTCCAGTTCACACCATACAGAACAACACATTCTGGTCATCCTCTAGATACAGGGATTTAGCAGGGAGGCTTCCTGCTTTCTGTGATAAATGTTTCCAAGGACAGACATCCAGCTGACTTTTTAATAGGTGTCTGGCAAGAATTTCGGCACAGTGATCCGCTACCCGAGTCATTCAGTCACACGCACACTCAGACACACACACTCCTCCCTGGCTTAACAGATCAGTAGGTAAGAGTTTGTACTTGAAAGTGGCCTCATTCTTCCGTTGGACTCACAGTGACGATGACATTAAAACATCCCCCTTGTAACTTTTGACCAAACTCCTTCTGAACGTGTTCTTTGTTTTTAAGACTATTTAGCAATAAGCTCTTTAATTCTGCTACATATTCATAACAATTTTGCTTAACCATCTGTAACAGCTTAATTAAATACAGTTAGTTCCACCTTCCATATCCACTTATCCATTACAGGGTCACAATGAGACTAGAGGCAGTCCACACAGTCAGCACAGTCAACACAGTCAGCACAGTAAATATAGTGCTGGATTAGCAATTTCCAATTGGCAAATGAAGTTGATATTTATTGTTGATTATATTGTTGATTATATTGTTATATTGTATTCACATCTCATATCATCTTCAGTATTAAATCATATTCATCATTTCAGAACTTGGTTTTGAGTTTACAACAGACATGGCTTGGATATAGAAAAAGATCTGGGGATGCTTTTAGCTAAAGGAATATATTTCAGTCTGATATAAAACTAACCAGCACCTGTTTGATTTTTTTTCTCATATTCACAGGTGATCCTGCAGGGGGAGCTCTATGACTCCAGTCCGCTCACAGAGATTGTGGCCATCGATGATGTTTCATTCAGCGAGGACTGCGTCTTGGCTCTGGGTAAGACCTTCCAGAACGCTGGGTAATTTTTTTAACTAATAAAAAGCCACCCACCAGGAGGTCAATCTTAGCTGTTAATGCTCCCATCATGGTAGCCTTGTTAATAATTTTCTAGCTGTTGTTAGCAATGTTTATAGACTTTATTATAGCCGAAATACCTGACAGCAGTTGTTTTTCAGTATGTTGTGGATTCTTTTGCCTGCCTCTTAAGACAATTGACCAGAAGTTACCCTCTGCTTTATGACTTCCAAGTGTTCCACCTGACAGAAAGTGAGATAGGAGACTTGACCCAGCCAGCCTGAGTATGTACTTACCTGAAAAATATTTTCTATTCCCCTATCCTATCCATCAAATCTTTAAAATAGAGCAGCACATATACTGCCGTGATATCAGGGTAGCTTCTCCTTCTGGGTCTGTTAGAGTGACGCTGGGGTGATAAATTGATGATGAAATGTAGGTAGTGTCCTAAAAACAGATTCGGGCTCACCCTGCCGTGAGAGCTTCCCTACCTGCGTTCCTCACTCCACAAGCTGTGGATTCACTCGTGGCCGCCCGCCAAGCCCGGAAGGCGACAGGGGTGGCTTCCGTGAGTTGACGATTGATCTGGCTCATCTGGGGAGCGAATGAGCGGGTGGAAAGTGACCTGAGGTCCAGGGGTGCCATGAAGCAACGGGGCTGTTAGCACTGATGTGGGTGGGGCCTGAAATTCAGGTTTCTTACAGCAAGATGGAAAACGTGTGCAGACCTTGGAATACAGTAGAGAGAAGAGAGGGTTCCAGACATGCTGGAGGTGATAATGAATAAATGAAAGTAGGTGTGAAATGAATTAGGGGCAAAGTAATGCCATGCTAACCTATGTCATTGCAATGCTGACCCAAGGCAGAGCAGTGCTAAGCAAAGGCTACCTCAGGGCCTAGCCATGCTAACTCAAGACGTAACTATGCTACGCATGTCATTGCCATGCTAACTCAAGACGTAACTATGCTACGCATGTCATGGCCATGCTAACCCAAGGCATAGGCATGCTGAGCCATGGCAGAGTAGTGCTAAGCAAAGGCTACCTCAGGGCCTAGCCATGCTAACTCAAGACGTAACTATGCTACGCATGTCATTGCCATGGTAACCCAAGGCATAGGCATGCTGAGTCAAGACTAGGGTCACCACCTTTCATATGTGAAAACCCAGGGCGAATATATTATGTTAATAGAGGTAGGAATCTCCTTTGCCTCTCTTACCTGTATTGGTCCTGACACAGATGCAGTAGCACTCACTCTGGACTCCTTTGTCTGCTGCTAACCCTTTCTACATTAAATACAGATTTTTTGTTTTAATGAGTAAATATATATTGGCTAATTATAATCTATTATAAAACATAACCCTAATATGTGTGAAAGTATACACCCTTTAACAATAAAAACATTATTATACATCTTATAATAAATAATAAACAACCATTTAATGAATTTGGACAACCTGACACTGACATTTCTCACCTCTTTTCTGTGTGTCTTTGTCTTCTTTCTGCTGCCTGCTGAGGTCCCTGCTGTCTTTCAACGACTGCTTTAAACCCCAAGCATCATGTAATGTTTTTCCAATTTTGAATTTTGAATTTTTTTTTTAGATTTTTCCATTTGTTTGATGCAAAGCTCTGGTGCTACTTTGTTTCTCCATGAATTCCCAGCACTGCCCGTTAAATGCATATTTAACTGAAATTTTGGCTGGACACAAAACAGGAGAGGTATTCCACAGTGCAGACTTTCTTCTTTAGCCAGTTATCTTAAGCCATACATAAGGATTGTCCAAATGGAATGTTGCTAAACTCTCCTCCTATTGGACAGTTTTCAAGTTTGGCTTCAATTTGGCTTAAGATATTGCTTTGGCAATATTCCCCAAGTATCTTTGGTGGTGCTTTATCCATTCAGAAAGGTTTTTTTGCTCATGCAGTTTGTAAATCGTAAATCACTTTTCCATTGATGCCAGTGGCTCGTCCCATAGTGTTTAGTTGTCCTCCTCGCCCATCACCCCCCCATTTCACGAAACCGGCCAAATAACTATAAGTGTTACCTCTAGCTAGCAATATAAGTTAGGGTGGGGTCGTGGATGTGGATGCTCATGGCAGACCACCAGCCCGCACAGTTGCTAGGTAATAAGGTAAGCTTCGTATCTCTGCTACCAATCAAATAAAAGTATAGACTTGGCCAATCGTCGCTGTGTTTTACCTGTTTTTGACCGTTTACGGACACAGTACTACATATATAAACATAATCAGGAAGAAAAAAGAATAGTGGTAAATGGAAACCAAGTGAGGTTTTATTTGAAACTACGAAAATGTGTGTACAGAAATGTACAAAAAATAAAAAATAAACAGGACAGTTCGGGCCCTGGAAAAGAATATAAAGTTTCCGGGACAGTTGCTCAAAAAAGAGAATGATCCCAGGAAAACTGGGACAGGTGGCAGCCCTACCCAAGATAGAGCCATGCTAGCCCAAGATAGAGCCATGCTAACCCAAGATAGAGCCATGCTAACCCAAGATAGAGCCATGCTAACCCAAGATAGAGCCATGCTAACCCAAGATAGAGCCATGCTAACCCAAGGCATAGTTATGCTAACCCACACACATCCCCAGTCATAGTACATCCTAAACCCATGTTATTCACATTAAGCCTTGCCATAACCGGCCAAGAGCTCCATCTTCTAAGGAGTGCAGTGGTGACATGGGTAAGGACCCAGGTATCAAAACAGCATTCAGCCCCCAGAAACTGGATTGATTAGCACAGCCCTGAAGTAAAAGCATTCAGAATCTCTCACCTTGGTTGAATGAGATTGAAAGAGGGGGAAATGGCTAGATAATTATTTTAACAAAATCTTTTCTATCTACCTCACACAAAACACTGCATGCATTTTATATTCAAACACTGATCTCAAACTTAGCCTTGTAGCGACAATCGCTACCATAATGGCTACTCATTGCTGATAGACTAAACAATATCACAGTGAAATGTCACAATAGTCAGTGACAGTGTTGGAATATTAATGACTTTGAAGCAGATGTGATTCTAGAATTTTTTTATGGTGGGGGGGTACCAGAGGGGCCATAATTCATACATCGGGGCCAACCTCATGATTAGCTAATGATATGTTTTGAATCGGTCACTGACGGGGAGGGGGCAGGCCGTGGACCACTCGGCTTTCCGAAGGTCCCCCCTCCTGCATACACCCCATGAAACCCCGGCTCACCCCCCTTTGGATGTAATGGTTCAGACCAAGTCCTTCTCTCTCTCTGCAGGGGAGGGCTGCGGATTCGAATCAGGATTGTGTGGGTGGCAGACAGAGGGGCCTGCATTATGGAGGAATGTGAGCGGCCAGGATGCTGTCCGGGGTGGCAGCGCACCCCCCGTGGACCACAGCCAAGGTTCCGCCCATGGTATGACCTGCACCAGTCAGAACCTTGGAGGGGGGCAGGGGGGGGGGGCAGTCTACTCTTTGTCTGTCACAGCTGTTGAAGTGTGAGAGCTCATTTTTAAACAGCATGTTCTCGACAAATGAATCGCAGCAGAGTTGTGGGGAGGAGATGCAGCACAGCAGGGTTTAATCAAATGAGACATTTTATTTCAGGAGAGTACAGAGCGGGGCTAGAACCCCGTTAGAGGACCTCACACACGGAAAACAGAATGAAAACTAAAAACCCAGCAGCCCTCCAGCTCTCTCTATCGCTCCTCTCTTCCTCCCATCTGACCCCATTTATCACCTTAGATAGTTGGGCCAAGCGGGGCCAAGCCAACATTCTTTATGCGAAGAGCCTGAGGGCATCAATAACCCAAAGCCAGTCCTTCGCTGATGCTCTACCTCCCTGCGGTTTCATGCATCTTTTATGCCTGATGTTCACATTGTCAGGAATAGGTTAATAATCGACAGATGTATTGAACGTGCCAGTGTTGTAGCATATATACAACTATAGATCTTTCCTGTGGGTAGCCGGGTTAAATTTTAAGATTAGATTTATACATTCGAGTTCTTGCGTGTGCAGTGTTGCTCTGCGGGTTTGGGTATGGTGTTGTGCGTGTGATCAGAAGGTTGCTTGTTCAAACCCCAGGATTGGCTGAGTGAATTTACCATTGGTTCACGGTCAGCTTCTTTGTCGCGGTGCACATGCACAATGAGATGAGCTAATAGGCTAACTTAGTTTAAGCATCACACGTAGCAACAGTGTTAAAACAATAGAATAAATAACAAAAGGTGTTCTTTGAGTAAGGTCCTTAGCCCCTATGTGCACCAGGGACTGCTTTCTCTAAAAGTGGGTGCTGCTTAATAATAGCTTAGTTCATTGCAGGGTAGAAAATCTGAACTTCTTATGGAGCTCTGGTTTGTAACACCCCCAGAAGTCATAAGAGATTGTGTCCCTTCAGCCATTAGATGAAGGGGGGGGATTGCAAATGACAGCTTGGATGTGCTCATGTTCCAGTAAGGCTTTTAGGTCAGAAGTGGTAAAGGAAACAGGGCAGGCTGACTGCATAAAGGCCATAAACTGGTTAAAAACAACAGCCGGTAACCCTATAAACTGGGTAGAAACCACAGCTGGCAACCCTATAAACTGGGTATAAACAACAGCCGGTAACCCTATAAACTGGGTAGAAACAACAGCCGGTAACCCTATAAACTGGGTAGAAACCACAGCTGGCAACCCTATAAACTGGGCAGAAACCACAGCTGGCAACCCTGCCACCTGCCGCATTAATGAAGCTTGTAAATGTGCCGTGGCGGATTTTAGTTTTACCACCAGGACCACATTTAACGGGATTTCTTCCTTTACAGTTTATTCG
>JAODUD010000082.1:15352362-15369876 GCA_026784285.1 Stomatorhinus walkeri | reverse complement strand
AACCAGCAGCAAATCCCAACCTCACCTGATCAACCACCAGCAAATCCCAACCTCACCTGATCAACCAGCAGCAAATCACAACCTCACCTGATCAACCAGCAGCAAATCACGACCTCACCTGATCAACCAGCAGCAAATCCCAACCTCACCCGATCAACCAGCAGCAAAATGCCTAGAAACATTTCTGTGTTTGCTGCTCCCATATTCATCAGATGATTCTTTTTTATTTCAGCTTCCCACCACTGACAGGATTCTCGTCAGCGTCTACCCCTGGCTGAGCGACACTGAGGTAGGCTTAAAATATGCCTACATTCCCTACGAATAATTTTAGGTTCACGGATATGGGCATGTGACATCCAGATGATGGCGCTCATGGTCTGACTCTGTTTGGCAGGGACAGTCAACGCTGTTCCAGAATTTTAACAGGAAAAGGAAAGTACAGACTGTGCCTATAAATAACTGGGACATTTCAAAATAAGAAACACAGTCAAGACATTTAACAGTATTTTGAAAAATAATTCCCTGACATTTTCAGCAACTGGTAGTTCTTCATCAGTGGCATTTTAAGAAATACTGTAAACTTTCTGAAATATATTTTTGTGATCAAACATCTTGATTGTTTTTCACTTAGTCACTAACTTTCACTTCTCAGCTATAATAATGGGGTTCTTTTTCTTTAATTTCCTTCATTTATCTAGTATAACGGATGAAAGGGATTTACAAGCAGTATTTGCATATTTATGGAAATATCTGGTTAAGGTGTATGACTATAGGTCTCATATGTCATTAACATTCCCAGTTATAGTTCTATTCAGATCACTAAGGCCCATACTAATAGTGACTAATAGTCATGTTCCATGTGTCCCCCTGCAGGTGTCACACTCCCTCTCCTTCCCCAACCCGCTCTACCGGGGTCCAGGCAGTGGAGGCAAGCTGTGTGACTGCAGCTCTGAGGCTTAGCATCACTGGGAAGGGGGCGGGGCCAATGGAGAAACACCATTCTGAGCATGTGCAGTATTCCATCCCACTGCTTGTTAAATGTATGATGGGAGGGGATGTTTTTCCCTACCTGCCAGCTAAGGACCATCTCCAGATAACTAACAAGAAATGGATCTTGGTTGGGGGGACATGTTAATTTTACCAAGCTGCAATGTGCCCTTGTTTACACAATTGCTGTTTCCTGTTTGTTTTGTGACATTGTCCCCTGTTTGCTTTGGCATAATAATCACTTCTCGTGTCATCCTCGGTGATGAAGTTTCCAGAAAATGGCCAGGCTCTCAGATAGCTCTTGGTGTTGATTCAAGTGGTTCTGGCCATTTGGACCTCTTTGGAATGCAGGGTGCCACCCGAGACTGGGAGCGCGGATCTCTCTAGGTCTTACACCTGCCTGGTGGTCCTGTTTTATTTCCCTGCTCCCTGCCTGTCCTCCCATGATCAGCTGTACCGAAAGCACCAAACCACGTGCTCGTGCTGCGATTCAAGCAAATCTGTTGGACCCCTGAGGAAAATCCTTGAGTTGAATCACTCCATCAAACTCCGACAAAAAAAGTTTATTAATTTGCTTTCAATAAAAGTACCTGCTGTAAAATCCAATAATGTAACATTTTATTAGAAACTATAGAAACTATTTCACGTTACATGCATACAAATTGAAGCCAATATTATCACGTAGCAGCTGTTATTTGTTATATAGAAACTTTCTTATAAAGGGGAAGGTCTTGCATTGTTATTTTAAGCATTTAACAGGTTTCACAGGTTGTTAAACCTAAAAATACTCTCCTACCCCAAACCCTCCTGTTCTTATTACTAGATTGTTTCATATATTCATTGCCAAGCTGTTCTGTTTTGGCAGTAGTGATTAAGAATCAGCTGGTACAGGTTCTGCACGATATAAAGAAAGTGGAACTGATTTGGGTGGCATCGCTTCACGGTGTCTGACGAGCAGAGAGGTGGGAAGGAGAGGAGTCGCCTGTCTCAGCAATTAAGAGGCTCCCTTTCATCTTCATGTCTTCCCAGCCTGAGCTCACGCAGCCCCCCAGCTGGGACAAATATGCGTTCTTCTTTGGGGTCCAGTGGACTAGGTGGAGAGAGTAGGTTGGGTGCAAGGATCACAGAGGAGACTTAAATACGGTGAAATAGAGGAGATACTGGGATTACAGGGAATAAACTGGGAAAACAAAGGACACAGTGGGATTAGAGGGGAGAGAGTGAGATTACAGGAAAGACAATAGCATCACAATTTTATGCACATTCCATTGAGAGTGAACCTTGGCTTATGCACTATCCTGCCTGGAAATCCATCCATCCATCCATCAGTCCATCCATCCATCCATCCATCCATCCATCCGCTTATTGTGATCAGGGTCTTGAGAAGGCCTATTCCAGGCAGCCCTGGGCACAAAGCTAGGGACAACCTGAACATGATGCCAGTCCATTGCAGATCTCTGATTACAGGTATCTGAGATGGTTACTACTACAAGCAGAGCACTAACTTAATCCATAATATTTGGTTTCATGTATCATGTGCACCATCTAACTCTCACTGATGAGGGTCTAGTGCAGTGTAGTTAATCTTCTCACCAGCAACACATAAAAGACCTGCAAGATAACCTAAGTGTGGGCAGATATCTGTTGATCACTATCATTTTGTGTGGTTTGATACTGATAGTCTGACTTACAAAAGCCACAACGGTGGTTTCTGTGGCGATTCCAGAGTTATTCCACACATCCGCCTTGAGGGCTTCTGCTCCCAGGAAGAGCTGTACAGCCTTAAGCTGTTGTGGAAAAAAAATATTCAAATCTAAGATGCTAAAAATGTGTAAAAGCAGCAATCTATGTAGCCTTGGGGCAAAAAAATACATAAAAATTGGCAAGACGAATAATCATCAATTATAGAAATGCAATGGTATTTGGCAGAAATCCTCAGGCTAGCTGGATGGGTCAAACCAAGTTCAGACCAGCCTTAGTCAGGGCATTGACCTCAGGAGCATCGATCAGCATGTTGTCACACGTGTCTTCATCATAAATTAGGCTATTAATCATCTCATTAATGCTGGGTTATTGTGGCACAGAAACTCGGTGGGGCGTCTGTTGTTGTGTTGCAGCGTTGATCTCGTAAGATGTCCGCAGGTGTCTTCTGCTTGCCAATTTCTCCAGGTACCACCCAAGCTGATAGAGCGCCTCCCCACCCCCGGGCCACAGATGGTTTGAGGTTCTCCACAGATTCACAATGGCTTTAGAAAATAAAACGGAACGGACAACAAAACTTCTCAGTGTAACTCTGTGGTCCGTCCACCTGATCATTTCCACTCGCTATGTACCTGCGTCATAACCAATCCCACAATCCCACCCCCCTTCCTCAACCTGTTCTCCAGTCCTGAAGGAACTTGATTTATTAAAGCACTACATAAATGGCACTGGGAATAGCATAATTTTATAAATATTTCCGTCCATCCATCTTCTGATCATTTATCTAGCAGAAGTTCCAGGTAATTCCTGTTTATTACCCTCTATGTTTGCTTAATTGAGTGACACTTTGGATCAGTTGGCCTAATGACTTGGCAAGGATCAGTAGGCAGCCATGTGGTTAAGGAACCAGGCTTAACTCTAAAGCTTTGCAGATCCAGGCCAGAAGGGGACCAAGTCATTCAGGGAGCAGGCTTAGGCTCAGGACAGAAGGTAGCCAGAAGGTTAATGAAATAGGATTATAGGTGAAATGTGGCAGGTCCAGTCCAGCTGACAGCCAAGGAACCAAGCCTGTGAATGAACCTGTGGGCCTGAGCTCCAGGATGGACCCAGCTCTGAAACCACTGGGGGGGGGGTTCTTAGAGTTTTAAGCACCCCCCCACCACCACCCCATTTTACCGGAGGAGTCAGCCAGAACACCAGACTGACCTCCTGGTGTCGATCCAGTGAGATGAGTGTGACAGCTTCTCTCTGGACAAAAGGATCATCCCTGGTGAAATCCGTTGGCTGCTTCCCCCTATCTAATGAAGCTTGAATGCAGCTGGACCCAGAACCTCTCTCTCCCCATCCATGTGTTGACTGTCCCAGGATCTCAATCAGCTGCAGGCACTGTTTCCTGGGAAATGCTGGGCTATTCCTGCAGTCGACACCATGCCTGTCGGAGTAACACTCCAGTCTTAGCCTGAGGGCCTCCTTATGGCTGCTCGCCCCTCATCTCAGACATGGCATTGCTGTTGGACCATTGAGGAATGGCATTTCACCTGAACTTCTAAGACAATTATGAAAATTGAGCAAATTACTGCAAATTACTCAGGCTAAAGGCACTAAACCGAAATATATGGTGGGGTGATCATAAAACCAGAAGCTATTTTTCAGAGAGAAATGAAAGCTTCACAGTCTTTCCTTGCGGTAAAGTCTACATTAAAACAAGTTATTAGCTTGTTATCCCACCAGCTGGTGATACAGATGCACACCCACCCTGAAGCTCTTCTTCTGTGTTTTTAGTCCCTGCCCTGACTGGACTCTCAAAATGCAGATTTTGCTGACCGGATGGGGTCCTGAAATTGCTGAACAGGGGTGGGGGAGGGGTGGACAGAGTACCCAGTTATAGATATTATCACAGAATTTTTAGTGTTTGCCAGCAGCATGGTGCCGTCTTTGTGTCTAATCAGAACAGCACTCACTGAATGGCAGACTGACATCACCTCCGACATCCAACGTTCAAAGGACAACCCAATGGATTTACACGTCCGAAAGGCCAAACTCTCCCTCAAGGCCTGTTTGTTGGACTCATTTCTTGGACCTCAAGAGGGCCAAAACGCAGCCAAGCTGCTGCTTGCAGACCGCCAGGCAGCTTTCACATCACAGTGTTGAGATCATTTCCTTCTGGAACCTTCCAGAACCTGGACTGTGGCATCCAACGGCTTCCACACAGTGTCTGTGGCCTTGAAGAAACCAAATAAGGGAACAGGGTTGGATCAGAAGCACAAGGCCAGTTTTCTGAGGAAATTTTCCATCTGGGAGTGAGACGTGTGAAGATTGGACCAAAATAATCCCTCTGAGGGGAGTCGTGAGATCCGGTTAACTCCTTAGTGTGCACCACTCTGTGAGTGTTCTCCACTGAGTGTGTCCTGACACCCTGTCGGGTGGAGATGTTATCCCCAGAGTATGTCCCATGAAGATCGAGAAGATCCTGTCAGGAGAAAATGGATCACGGCTGTCCCACTAGGGGAGTCCATTTGCAGGCTCATGGGAGAAATTGACCATGACCCCCCCCCCCCACACCAAGCTCAACCGTATAGGGAGCTGTAAACAGGGAAGGGGCCTCTGGCCCCAACTGAAAGCTGATTGGCCACCAGAGTGCCATCTTCCCTGTCACTCACAGATTCAAAATATATCATTGGATAACGATAAGGTGTATGACTTATAGCCCCACTTATGCCTCTCGCCACCTTACAAAAACCCTAGAATTGCCCCTGACCAAATAGCCAGTGCTCCCATTCCTATGCTAGAAGGGAGACAGGCATCCATGATCATCCATATGGATTAATTCTTCCTGCCCTTCATTCCCAGTGGTTATTCATGTAGGTGTATTCCAGTAACCACATAACGCCTTATCACGGGAGTGCTGCACTGCACAGTACATATCACCCACCCAAAAGTGACTTTTTCTGTCTCTTTCCAGTAAGGTCTTTTGTAACACCTTGATTCCCGTCCCATTCCTAAAAATATGGGTTTGACAAGATGAAGCTTTTCCCATTGATTGCTGAGAAATCCCCCCCGAGAGCATTATAACATGTGGAGGTGGGGGGGGGGGGGGGCAACCTATTAGCAAGCCCGCAAATGACAAGTGAGCATCTGGCACAAAAACAGAAAAAAACAGACTAACGAAGACTTCAGCACGAATCGCACTCACACGCCAAACCCCATCCTTTTGACTTAATGCCCCGCATTAAGGGGCTCAGGGAAGGCCTGCGGATAGATGGTCCAGGGTTTGAGCATGACTGCAACATATCTGTGTACAAGCATTTTGCCTCCTTCTACAATCCAGAAACTTGCCAATAAGTACTCTTGTTTTTGTTTGTTTGTGTCCCACCCCCCGAGTGAGGGGTACACTGAGTTAGACCCATTCACGAGAGGGATAGACCCATTTACAAGAGTGATAGACCCATTCACGAGAATGATAGACCCATTCACGAGAGGGATAGACCCAATCATGAGAGGGATAGACCCATTCACGAGAGTGATAGACCCATTCACGAGAATGATAAACTCATTCACGAGAGGGATAGACCCAATCACAAGAGGGATAGACCCATTCACGAGAGTGATAAACCCATTCACGAGAGTGATAGACCCAATCACAAGAGGGATAGACCCATTCACGAGAGTGATAAACCCATTCACGAGAGGGATAGACCCAATCACGAGAGGGATAGACCCATTCACGAGAGGGATAGACCCAATTACGAGAGGGATAGACCCATTCACGAGAGTGATAGACCCATTCACAAGAGGGATAGACCCAATCACGAGAGGAATAGACCCATTCATGAGAGTGATAGACTCATTCACGAGAGTGATTCTGGGGTTGAGTCTGTTTTTATCTGGCTACCGCACACTTACGCTTGCTGAGCTGGGAAGGTCTCATACAATAAAATTTGCTTAACGATATATGAAAATTTGCTGAATGTATATCAAAATCTGGGATAAATCATTAAATGTTTTTAACAAAAAATACCCTCCTGAGCCCCCACCCATTCATTTATGTCCATTGCAGTGGACATTTTGTTTTTGCATATATCTATTCACTGATGTAAGGAAATGTATTTATCCCTGTTGTGCACTAAAGAGGACATGCTGTGAAATTAAAAATAAAAATAAATTTGAAAGAAAGATTTCTTACTTCCTCCAAAGAGATAGAAAATCACAAATAACCTAAAATCGAAGGGCACTTTTTTCCTTGGGTCTCAGGAGTATATACAGCTCTAGAAAAACAATGAAACCACTCTATGTTTAAAAAAAATCTGCATTTTAAAATCCCTATTTAATCCTGGTTTTGCTAGCAGAAGGCTACGCTGAGCATCAGATTACTTCCAAGTTCATTCATATATATACAGTACATAGAGAATTAATAGATGGTCTCTTAATATTTTCCACAGTGTATGCAAATGAGGTCCAGATAGTTGAAGCCTCGACACTCTCTGCTAACAGTCGTACCAGTGTGTGGGTTTTGAAAATGACTGTATTGTCATTGACATACAAGCAGAAAAGCACCGAAACGCAAATTGTTACAGCGAATAACCCCCTTTAAAAGAGCAAAACCGATGTCTCTGTGGCCTCGGACAAAAGGCGGTCACTAAGCAATGCGATAATGCAAATAGCTTCTCAGAAAAGGCATTGGGTGCGGCTTTCTCTCTCGCTAGAAGCTGGCGTTCCTACTGACGTTTCGGCAAATTCTTCCACATAGTGAGGTGAGCTAAAAGACCGTAGCCAGGTTTTGGCTGGTAATGGAGTACTTCTCGTTACTCTGTGGGCCTGAGCACATGTCAGCGCATGTTTTCAAAAGGGCTGTTGTTGTTTGCAACCTGAATAACCTGATTACTCTGCATCAATGCAGTGGCAGACTTTAAGGTGCAGCCAGTCAGAAGACAACAAAGGCATTACAGTGGATCCAGTGAGTGGAGCAGAGTGTCCTGCAAAGCACTGAGAATGACACGGAAAACGAGGGGACACTCTCAGGTCTGAGGTGGTCCAGATCAGAAACAGCATGAAATGTGATCTGGGTCCTTGTGCTCAAAGAGCAGCCTGGTGCAACAACAGGAAAGCATATGAGTTGCGAGATGACTGTGGAAAATGGCAGACTTATCAGGTGTATGGCTGGGTCAGCGGTGCATAGAGGGGCAGGGCAATAGGGCCCAGGTGAAAACTGATTGGCCCGCAGAGCACCTCATCTCCTGTCACTCACCGAATCAAAGATATCATTGGCTAATGAGAAGGTTGGATGCTCTGTCAGAATTACGGCCCCACTTATGCCGCCCACCTTAAAAAATCCTAGAATTGCCCCTTGCGTTGGGTAGCAGTACATTTTGGCTTTGATATGCAGTTTGTGATGTGAACCTATGCATTTTCAACAATCCCCCATCTCAGAATCTAATATAATGAATATCTGTCGTGTTTTTCTGAAACAGCCTAGGATTTTATCAGTCTATGCAGCAGAATAAGTAACTATAGCACCTGAGGTTAACTGCACGATTCTCGGCTTGTACCACTGCCTTGGAATCAGAGAGTTTAATTATTATGTTCCCTGCTGCCAGAGAAGCAGAACAGCATAATGCTGGTGTTCCATACTGGCGGGACTCTGCTAGCAGTGCCGCTTAAGATCTGATCCAGGATCACTTTACACTGCCAGAAAAAAGAGAACCAATTTGTACTTGTGCTTGTTACAGCAGGCAGAGTGGTGGCTCTGAGGCCAGGGATCTGTGCCAGTGACCAGAAGGTCATTGGTTTGAATCCCATGAACGCCAGGAGTGATGCTATTCCGATGGGCCCTTGAGCAAGGCCCTTAACCTGCAATTGCTTCATCCTGGGTATGATATTCATCTACATCAAGCCCTATGAGGAGGTCCTCCAACTTACAAGGGAATTTGGAGGTTGGTGACCAGACTGGCACTTCAGTTGCTGGGGAAAAAAACTCCCACTGGTCCTTTTGGACTAGTGTGGTGCTGAGATACCACCTGCTGAATGACTGCACTTGGGTTCTTATCTGGGAGGTGGTGCATGCTCCTTACCTCTCTCTCTGGTAAATGCACCTTGTAGTCTAATTAGATGTACAGAAACAGACCCTGAGGAACATTCCCAAGGTACAAACATCTTTAATGTACCCCAGTGGCACAAAAATCCTGATAGTCCATTTATGTACCTTAAAAGGTACATTTACCTACAGCTAGGGTACAGCCCCAGCAACAAGCAAAGGTACCAATTGTTACTCTTTATTTCTCACAGTGTTCTCCCAGAAGTGATTTTATCAGACCCCCCTTACCACTACCCAATGGTAATGTGGGAGGCTAAGACCAGGTAAGTGAGGGTAGAGGGGGCTTGAGATTCGCACGAGTGCAAATGACGAGCGACTCTTCTGTGTATTTAGGCTGCAGTTCAGGGGAGCAGGGTTTCGCAGAAGAAAGGGCTCCATTCATCGGCCCGATCCGTCCCGGCCAGCCCTGCACATTCCTCTGTTTCCGTCCATCGTCGTCAGATGTTCGTCTCGAAAACATTCAGCCCGCTCCTAGCCCGCTATTATCTGCCGGGACGTCGTGCTGTTCATCGTACGCGCAGCGAGAGCCTCTTGCAGAAAACCACCCCGCGAGATAAACATCTGCTGCCTGCAGCTCGCCAGATTGCAGGAGAGCCGCTAATGGGACTGTGTTCCTCTATCGTTATCTACCTCGACCGCAACCAGTCGCTTCTGGTCAAGTTTTTAAAGCGAGAGGAGAGTAACCTGTGCACATGCATGTAACGCTGCGATCCTCGATCCGATCGCACCTAGACTGCCTTTAATCAGATCACCGCATAAAAAGTATACAAATACATAAACAAATTTGTAAATGCGACACTAAGCTTTCTTCAGGGAATACTTAAGTACTGAGTCATCCTGTAACAGGGCGCCTCTTGTGGGTCCTCTGATTGTAAAAAGCTTTAACAGCTGACCTTAGCAACAAATGATGGTTAATGCAGATTGCATTTTAAGACGGATCGGGGTCTGTGTGACTTAAAGTACATGCACATATGTCGGTCAAATAAATATCTGTGGCTTTCTCGCGCTCCTAGTCTGTGGGCTGCAGTAGGAGGAGACGCCGACAGCTTCTCCAAGAGCCGACAATGCAAAATACTCCTCGCTCTTCCATCCGTGCAAGACAGCCGCAGAGCCGCCTGAAGGGCATAGATTACGGGCGGCCGCCTTAATTGTGTCCAGTGGATTGCTGGGTCTGTGAAGAACCGCGACTCCATCACCCGCCCGACAACAAAACAGCTCGCGCAGCCGTTCAATCAGCTGTAAAGCAAAACAATATATTGAAATAACACGGAAAAACCGGTTTTGCCTTTTTTGGCATTAATCCCTACAATGCTAGCGTGTGCACGCCTGGAAAATTCTGCAGAACAAAGAGAGACCCTCGCACGTTTACCAGCCTGTCTTCAGACCATTAAAACTTTATACTTTGTACTTCATAATAATATAAGGAACCCGTGCTCCTTAATGAGTCGGGTATTATTCTAATTTTGCAACTTTGTTCATGATTTGCCGTAACTATCCATAAGAAATGCAGACGCATTTCCCAGCATCATTCGCGTCCATTGTCAGAAATTTAGGTCGTTTCACGCACTTTACATTCATTCAATTAAATATGTAGGTTTCTACTTAAATTTTAAATTAAATGTGAAAAAACTAAGTCGGTCAAGTATCGGAAGTTTCCCCTTCAGCCAGATGGGGGTGTCCTTCTCACCGGCAACTCGGACCATAGCAAAAATCCGAGGGTCCGTTTTCCGTCCCCTCAGATTGCGGCGTCTGTCGCGCATCGCCGCAGAAATGACCTGTAAGGCGAAGCAGCCCTATAAATATAGCGGTGCATATCCCGCATGCAGTGTCAGCTCTTAGCAGATATATCCCTTTCGAAAAAAAAGTACACTTAAATTAGTGGAAATAGAAGACAAATTATATTGTACCAGTTTTCTAATTAATTTCTCAAACAATGAATTTAATCAATATTATTCAATGTTTAAACATTTAACCAGATATTTGAGAACTGTGTAGTAGTTTCGATTTGGTTACATTAATGATCTACTTTTGAAAGGTGGGGAAAGTATCTAAATTAAAATCTGAATTAAGGTAAAGGGGTGGTGCTGTAATTGGTCGCGAGAGTTCCGGTTTTCAGCGCATCGACCGGGTAGAAAGTCTGGGCTCGGTTGGCGAAGCCCTGAGCCGGAGCCCCGGGACTGGAAATACGAACGGCAGGCAGAGCGGTCGAACCTGGATGCTCGCCCTGCTTTATCTTTTAAAACATTTTCCTCCCTCTCTTTTTTTCTCTCCAAGAATTTAGGGTGGGATTTTTTAAGCTCAGACTAGGTTCCGACAAAAACGCAGCGCACATGGCTGCGTAGATTAATGTTTTTTTTTCCTGCAAGGAACAAAAACACGGGTCAACAGTGCAGACCGATGCATATCGACGTGAGTCCGTGATAAATACGCTTTAGGACGGAATTGCACGGTAACCAGTTCTTTGCACAACATCTGATATGTGGAGGGCTGCTAGATTATCACCGGGGCTTCGCTGGCTCTACTTTTGGTAACAGTAAATGCGGATAGGGGTGAACGCTTAATCCCGGGCTGGGATACCAAATGCGACCTGGGTGGAACTGAGATGACCTCAGTATTTTGAGTTCCCCTTCCTATTGTTATTCCTTTCATCGTTTATTATTATTTTTCTGTGAAATCGGGTGGGTTTTGCAAGAAGGACCGCCAAAGGAATTTGACCAAGTGTGTCCGGGCGACGAGAAAAAGGCGAACGAGTTCGGCAGGATCTGACACTGGGGAAATAATAATAAGAATAATAATAAATTTATAAAACACCAAAATAAGCGGGACATTTTCTATATCTGCCGAGGATCTCGGCTATGGCGGTTGCGACGAAAGTCGACCTCATTGTTGGAGTTGTTCTACTTTTGCAGTCTCTGGGAAATGCCTTGCAAGTCACAGGAGCGCAACTGTCACCAGCAAGTGGTAAGATCCTCAGTTGCCTCATTAATTGCCACGTTAAGTGCCACTAAATTATGGTGCGATCATACTCGACCTCCCTCTTCACGCACCACCTTTTCTGTCCCCATATTTCTGCATGGATATTGGTGTATATTAGCCTGAAATACCGTATGCTTTTAAAGACACATTTAAATGTAGCCCGTCGCAAATCACTGCAAAACGATTTCAGCGTTTTGGTAACTCGCAGCGATGTATCGTTTTGCGGCTGCTTTGTAAATAATGTATCCTTCTAGTGCACATGGGCTCTATTTGGCGCCGGGGTGTTGATAAACACTCCGGCATTTTTAAAGCCAATTTCTCTATATCTACACGTGGTGTAGACTGTTTCTATTAAGTAAAGTAGCATGATTATAAATAATTTAACTTATTTTTCATGCCATGTTTTCCCAATTTGTGAAAAAAACGAAAGCTGTAAATATATTAGGTAATGCAAAACTATGCAAATATTAACTGGGGACCAGTTCAGTTTTGCTTCATGTTTCTGCGGTTGATGTTTGACGCATCGGTTGCTGGTGTGTGGATGTATGGATCACCTTGTTACAAAGCTGGGGATTCGTGTCTTTGGCTGTACTTTAATGTTCCGCACTTCGGCTGGTGCTTAGCAAGACGACCGCAGTTCTGTACGACACAAATAACTCTTAAACCTGACGGTCGATATCTGATTGTACTTGTGGCATGCGGCTTCTTTAAAAAGCTCGGGTCTATGTATTTAAAAAATTCACGCCAAATTAAACCAGAAGCTGCAATATAATTAAACAGTGTGTAACGTAGCGCACGAAATCCTGCGTTTTTACTACAGATCTATAGATTTTTAACATGATATGACTCTGAACGGGAAGATTATGCTTATTAAATCTGTTGGGCTTCCCTAGCGGCTGGATTTTTTTTCTTCAGTTTTTCGACGCGTGTGCCTTAAATCAACTGCCTGTTGCAAATTAATAACCAGTAGAGTCAGTCCACCCAGGAAATTAGACCAGTATACTGCATGCAAACCTCGAAAAGCCGCCTAGTTATATTTTCTCGAAGATCGTTGTGTTTGACTGTGAGGTGTCCACTTCTCGGTCTTTTTTATTGGTCTCTATTATTATGTATCGTGTGTATCGTGTTATAATGTGTCTTATGGGCTCAGTGCTTTTAAACAATGGCATATTACCGAGAGACTCAGGCGCAGCCCACAGAGCCCCTGCTCTCATTTTAACTCCCATATTCCAACTTAAAAATGTTTTTGCATCTGCTTCAGAAAATACATTTAAATCCTATAGTCCTGCTTATACATATGTGCAATGCATTGGAATATTAACTGCAATGCTGAAGTAAGATCCCTCTGCGCGAGGGATCCCCGGTCCCTTCCCGCGCGAATCCACGCTTTTTATCTCCGTTTGGCCGATGTTTATATAGAGAGCGGGTGATAACGTCCAGAGGATTGCAGTATGAAGCGAGACCGGTCTGGACTAAATGTCTATGACATTTGGCCTCACGCTGTGGTATCCAACAAGCATACCGCTAAGAATACTGTGATTATTACAGAGGTTTCGGTAATTTATTTGTAGAATGCCGTAATTCAGCACAATGTAGCCTATTTATCTCCTGGGATAGCCTTTCGGATATATATTGCTATATTGCAGCACTAAAGGTCACGTGTCTTTCATAAGAGCTGTTCATATTTTTTTAAATTTTAAGTTAAATAATCTGAGAAATATTCCCGACAGCCTAAAGTCAGTTATAACAGGGATTTTAAAGTATTTTAACGGATATAGATGGAAACTGACCTCAGGTGCTGTCAAAGAAACTGAGTAAAGTACATTGAATGCTAGAAGCAGTGCCTTTGAAATTGTTTTTGTAAGATGAGAAGTAGAGTTCATTGTTAATTATATTAAGAACACCATGGAGGATTACTGAATGGGGTTGTCGCTGGTGTTTGGGGTCTCCCACTGTGTGTGTAGAGGGTGTGTCACTCATGGGCCTCTCTGCCCATCTGGGGCCACAAAGGTTTTTTCGGGATGGGCATGAATTGTTAAGAAAAGTAAGAAAAGTAAGCTATGGATATTCCAGTATAGGCTGCAGTGTAACCTGTAAACTCCAGTACTATTGTTTGTTTATGTTCTATGACTATGGATATGATTGGTGCCAGATAGTGGCCTGCAGTCATTCTGGGTGGCCTGCAGTCATTCTGGGTGTCCTGCAGTCTTTCTGAGTGTCCTGCAGTCATTCTGGGTGTCCTGTAGTCATTCTGGGTGTCCTGCAGTCATTCTGGGTGTCCTGCAGTCATTCTGGGTGTCCTGTAGTCATTCTGGGTGCCCAAAAAACATACAAATAAGAGACTTGGCGTCTTTACATTACTCGTGGTTTGAGAATGTGTGCTATGCAATGGAATAGCATTGTGATCCCGTACTGCACAGACAAGAATGCTGTAAAAAGTGAGGACAGTTTATTAAGTCAGGCTTGACGTCTCCCATGTTATAGTGTGTACAGTGTCATAAATAACTGTTATGTGGGACACTTGGGAGAGGAATACAGCATAGGCTTTTCTGTGATGTGGGGGCGGGGGGCTTGGATTGTGGATCAGATAACTTAAGGAGTAACTCAGGGTAACATTGTAAAGTATTAAGTATTAGCCAGATCTAATAAGATCCCTTTAAGGTCACGATCTTCAAGGAAAAGAGTGGGGGATGATGTTTGATTCGTTTTTTTGGCTTTACTCTGTCCCCTTCAGACATTTATCATTTTTCCTCAGATGAAACGATGTCAGGTGTTGTGTGTCTCTTCCAGAAGCAGGGATTATACCCCTCTGCATGCCAAAGTCACGTTATGCATGACTGCGGTCCCTGACGCGGTGTGCGTTTGTAGTGTGTCCTGTGATAACGTTCGCGTGTCTTTGACTCTTCCCCAAGCTCTGTGCTTCGTGGGATAAGTGGATAAGTCAATATGGGATACGATTTAAAATGGAAGAGGGCATGAAGACGTGTAGGCGGATCAAATGGAGCAGCATGTTAACCAGGTGCAAAACCTCGTTTCGGGCACGACTGATACTTTCATCCCAAGCTTTATCCACTTATAGTGCAGTATGTTCTTCAGGAGTAAATTCACGTTAAGTGCCTGAGTAGAGTACATCCCAGTGGACCCCCTCCCGAGGCTTAAAGCAGCAAATGTCAAGTTACATATCTGTGCCCTTAACCGCTATCCACCTGTTGCCCCTTGTTCTGCAGCTTTCGGTTTTTAAGGTCCAACTGGATGGCTGTGTCGTGAGGGTCAGAGTTGGGCACAGATCACCAAGATGATGATACCTTGGGTCTGCCTGGGGTGTGACTTTCAAGCAATCTCTTTTAGGCCGGTTGTGTTTTTTTTTTNNNNCCCCCCCCCCCCCCCCCCCACGCATCAGTTCAGTCAAGAGCTGCCTGTGTTTACAAATATGTTTAATTTATTTTTTCGTTTTTTCATCTCCAACGTTGTTTGCCAGGTAAATCTCGTATCAGATATCAGATGGCAGGCCTCTGAATTGCATCGTTCCGGACGCGCCCTCCAAGTTAAAAACCATTTTTTTAAATGTGCGTGTTTGCATAGTCTGTGGACCAGAAATCATCTGTGTATCTGACCCCCGGCCTCAAAACCTGATGATCTGCCAGGTCACCTGTAGTAAAGCACCTATCCTATCAATGTCTTAAGAGACACTAACAGTCGGGTGATTGAGGTTGCTGTGGGAGACATAGGGATTTGCTCTTTTCCGGAATTAGCTTTGGATTAAAGCGGTTTAGTGTTCCTGAGCCAATCGGTCACTTGGTCAACAAGGGGAAGTAATTGGCAGCCCCTTTTCTCAGAAGTATGGCTTTGAAAACCCCCGTATTTATCAGAAGAGCATTATGCTGATTCATACTTAGTTGAAGGCGTTGCGCTCAAACCATTAGCTAGGCAGGTTTGTAGTTTGTTCGAGGATTAGCACAGGCATTTGTGTGCACAGCCTTGTTTGCACACATGTTTGTGCTTCTGTATACCTAAGTGTGTGTGTGTGTGTGTGTGTGTTTGATTTGGTTTTGGAACTAAGAGCATGAGTGACACTGCATGGTCAGCTGACTGGTTCACAGACCTATTTCATGCAGGGTTTGTTGGACTCTCTGTGGTTTGAGGCTCTGCTGGTGTTTCTAAACACCTTTGGACCCAAATGCAGCTGGGCCCTGGTCGGCAGACCACATGGTCCACATTGCCAGGCTTCGACTCTCAGATAGACTCTGTCTGCCCGCATAAGCCTGCGGGTCTGGCCGTTTGTCTAGAAAAATGAGTGGGGACAGGTTTCGGACGATTTTCTTAACTGCCTAAATGAACGTTCTGTCAGAACTTGCGACTAATGGATGGCAAGTCCTCATCGAGGCAAAGAGTTGGAGCCCCAAGTAGGTCAAGATGATTGGAAATGGTCAGCAGGATGAACCCTGAGTGGGGAAAAAAGCAGTCAGTATTACCTTGTCTGCGTCTGTTCCTGTCCTAGATAAGGATGTATTTTTAGAATACTGGTGTTGGCAGTGAACCTCTGTAATGGACCTCTATTTCCAAATCCGTCAAGGGATGGTAAAATTTCGGATTCCTCTGCTCATGCAGTCCCAAAGATTATTGGGAACTGTGGCTTTACCTCGGGTTCCTGGAAGCCTCTGTGTGCTGCTGATCTTCCTAGAGTCAGCTGGTATTGACCTGTGTCCAAATCTACTTTGAGGCTGTATGTATGAAGTCAGTGTATAGCCTGAAAACACTCACAGGTGTTTACTTTGGTTTGATCCTTAACTCTTTCTAAGTTTCAAACATAGTTCAAGGTATAGGGGAAGCACCTGGTAGGTCAGTGCTGTAGAAGTGCCCATTTTTCACCTGTCAGTCCTTAGTTCCTATAATGGAATTGTACATCCATTCGTCTTCCAACTGCTTTTCCTGGTCAGGTTTGTGGGTGATGGAATTGTTGGGGGGAATAGAAAAAAGTAACTGAGCTGTGGTGAAGCAGCTGGCATAGTGGTTATGGAGTTGGATTTGTGCCATCGAGCTGTCAGAATCATGTCCCTGGAGGAGAAACGGCCTTTGTCTCCCCAGGAATGAACGGGACTCAATTTGCTGCAGTGAATATTCAGCTGGAAAGAGTGAGAGAACTTAAAAGCTCCACTCTCAATTAAAAATCTGCTGGATAACTGAAGCATCAGCGAAATCTCCAGGTCTTGAGGGGACCATGGTTCGGGATGCGTTCTTCATTTTGGGTTGGACACCATGAGGAGTATCCACACTCTGGGGAGCTTAACTGCTTATATTCATCTGAGAAAAACACCTGTGTTTCTCACATGTCTTAAGTGAAGAATTGCAAGAACTTCTAGAAATTCCTCACCGCCGTGCCCATCCCTCCCTCCATCAACAAACACGACCTGGCGGACTGCCCATTTCGATGTTTGCCGCGAAATTACCTCTCGCCAGAGGACATAGCCTTACAAGCCTAATTGTTTTTCGGTGAAACAACCATGTTGTATATTTGGAGGGAATAGAGACACAAGACCAGAATGCACCATAATAGATCCCAGTATCTGTGTTCCTGTATTCCTGCCCCCCATGCTTTTTGGCTGTGAAGGGCTCTGACAAGGGATACCGATGTTTGGTTGGACAGTGGGCGGACGGGGCGGGGTAATGGTGACTCACTTCTCAATGTCCTGTGAAGGAAAAGAATTGCTTCGTCTCGCTGGAAAACACCTTGCTATGAATGAGATGAGTCTGGTGATTGT
>JAODUD010000082.1:15296401-15316763 GCA_026784285.1 Stomatorhinus walkeri | reverse complement strand
TCAGCAAAATTAGAGCTGAGGTGGGAGTGGGCGCAGTCCTCAGGGATCTGGTGCCGTAAGCTTAATACTGTAAGCGCTTATGTATTTTAGCTCAGCAGTTTGTGTAAAAACTATCCGTCAAATAGCGTTTTCATTTGGTTAAAATCTGGCTTGGGGGGCGGGGGGGGGGGGTTTACTGATCCGATTAGCAGCTACATATTGATTTGTTTTAAGTGTCCATTTTTGTGGACAGGTAAAATGTGCTTGTGTAAGATTTGGGAGGTGGGAATGTCAATGGGTGGCCTCGGGACAAGTTCAGTCACCTGCTTCTTATTCCCAGTCCTTCTGAGAGTACCCCCTCCCCCACAGTAATGCTGGATTCCATTTACCTCAAAGGTTGGAAGCTGAAACTGGGAATGACTTCACACCTAAGTTATCCGCATTACTGTATAACAAGTCAGAAAGCCACTTAGCAATACTAGAGATCTGTTTCAAAAAGCAGGATTTCTTTCTTAGCCAGACAGCTTAGCTATGTCAGATTTAAGGTACCCCAGTTTCAATGGTCTTTATCTTTGTTCACGTAAATTTAGCCCAGATTACCTTGAATCCAACAAGTTATCCAGCTAAGCAAGTAATCCTGCTTTCTGAAACAGGCCCCAGTTCAAGCCAGGTTCATTGTTAGCCATTGTTAGCAATACGTATTGATAACAAAATGCTACATGGTATTTTGCTCATAAAAAACATCGTAGCAACATGTTAACACGTGGTAGTTGGACAGTACTGTGTGTACGCCTGATTTAATGAAACACAAATATGGCATAAGTACTAATAAAAACTATGAAACTACAGCTTTAACTTCTGTTGATAAAGGGTGCGGCCTTCCTGAATTCTGAGGATGGGGTTGTGTAGGTGGGGCGGCATGGTGGTGCAGTGGTTAGCACTGTTGCCTCACACCTCTGGGACCTGGATTCGAGTTTCCGCCGGGGTTCCATGTGTGTGGAGTTTGCATGTTCGCCCTGTGTCGTCGTGGGGTTTCCTGCGGGCACTCCGGTTTCCCCCCACAGTCCAAAGACATGCTGAGGCTAAGTGGAGTTACTAAATTGCCCGTAGGTGTCCCTGTGTGAGTGAATGGTGTGTGGATGTGCCCTGCGATGGGCTGGCCTCCCGTCCAGGGTTGTTCCCTGCCTCGTGCCCATTGCTTCCGGGTAGGCTCTGGACTCAGGCTCAGTAGGATAAGCGGGTATAGATAATGGATGGATGGATGGATGGATGGGTTGTGTAGGTTCCACTGAGTCAGAATTTTAACTTCTGAGTGAATCTTCTGACTAGGAACTCTGAATTTCCAACTTCCGAGTTCAAATAGAATACAGCATGCCTCAGACCCCAGGCTCTCTCTCTCAGCTAGAACCCTTGCCCCTCCTTCAGCTTTTTATCCCCTGATCCGATGCCCCTTTCGCTCTCTGTGTCAGTGCACGCATGTGTGTGTGTGCAGCTGCATCTGTGTATACTTGTTTGTGTCACTCTTGGTGTTTAGTATGTTGAGTGTGTGTGGGGAGACACAGTGGAGACACATCCGACCGACCATCCATCCTTATTAAGCACACACTAATAATGCCTTATTCAGTAGAAATGGGGGTGGGCAGGTGCCAGCCTGCTAGCAGCACTGGGCCAGGGGCACTGCTAGACATTTTGGCTCCCATGACAGCACATCACACTGGGATCCCAGTTTATATCCCTTAATCGAATCATCTTGCAAATTCTTAGGGCCCCTTTCACTTAAACTTGCATCTAAACCAGGCTTTTTGTGTGGTCTCAATGAAAGCTGCAAGCCTGCCCACTTCTCGCCATTTGGGGTAGCGGTCCACAAGCACTCGCACGATATGGAGGCTCGAGTCTTAACGACGGGGATCTGCCTGTTTCTTTAAGAGTACGATTGCATTTAATTAATTTCCCAGACACTTTCATCCACGGTTATGTACTATTGAGAAACGGGGTCACCCAGACCCCAGAGCAATTGGGCTTAAAGACCTTGCGCAAGGGTATAAGGGTGAAACCACAGTGCCGACTGTGTGACTTCAACTGGCTTCCTTTCACTCACAGCATATTAATTCGCTGAGCCACAAACCATTAAACCCACTAAACATAATATCTAGCGGTAATAAAATAGGTATGTACAGTTTAGGTGCCTTAGCGGGGTCACCTTCTGTTGACTGTTCCTGGGAAC
Organism: Stomatorhinus walkeri; assembly: GCA_026784285.1. Lineage (NCBI taxonomy): Eukaryota > Metazoa > Chordata > Actinopteri > Osteoglossiformes > Mormyridae > Stomatorhinus > Stomatorhinus walkeri. Next base: position 15,314,560 of record JAODUD010000082.1, on the reverse strand, counting down.
GCCTCTGGCTTGGCAGGCTTTTGGGAGCATTTCTGTGAGCCGGGGGCTGAGGGATGTGGGTTGGCTTGATGACCTAGCAGAAGGTCGACCAGAAGTCCACCAGCTTGGTCACACAGTTCTCACATGCATTTCCCATGGTTATTACTAACATCTAGATTGGTTTTTTGTTTCCAGCACCTGCAACAGTCTACTAGAATTTTTCTCATCATACCTGAGGTCACCCGTGTCAAGAAAGATGTTACCTGAGCTGAAGCAAGTGTAGTTTTACAGGCAGCGGGAGATACACCTTGTCTCTTGCAGGACCTTGCCCTCCTGAACTCTACCATACGACCTCCTGTGTTTATACAGTGACAGGTATTCAGCTGAGAGGATTTTTTTTTGGGGGGGGTGGGGGCATGTTCTACCAGAGGGGCATCAGCATTAGCTAGTTTGGCAAAGCATTCAGACAACTGCCTTTAAATAAAAATCAGGGAAAGGATAAGACTGTGATGATAAAGGATTATCTTTGAATAATAAAGCAAAAGGCAGATTGAAACCTGCTGTATTGTTTCAGAGCAGGAAGGTTTTCCTTTTTTGGATTTTCCTTGTGCCCCCACTAGAAGTATTCAGCCAATCACAATAACCCTTTCTTCGAATTTCAATTCTGATTGGCCAGTTTGGTCATTTAATATCCTATACTATAAAAAAACATATTTAGAACTACAGTAAAATCCCGCTATAGTAGACTCGCTTATAACAGAATATCGTCTATAACAGACGAGGCCCGCTGGTCCCCAGGTCCGCTTTTAGCTGTGGTTTTGTTCGGCTATAGCGGACATGCAGGCTCTGCCTACAAGGTGCCTGGCGTGCCGGTGATATCCAGCGCAGATACGTAGTCGGGATAATTAATAGTCATGCGTCTGGTCAGGCAAAGTTGGATTACTACATGTACAATATAATAATCTATACCTCAAGTGTGTCTGCTGGGGTGTGGCGTGAGTAAATGGAGTCCTGTATTTGAGGGGGGGGGGCATACAGGAACTCTGGATATAACGGACTTTGGATATAACAGACTGTTTTGCCAGGTCCTTTGAAGTCTGTTATATCGGGGTTTTACTGTATAAGAATGCTTTTCCCATGAATGGGAAAGGTCTGTTTTTAAGATATACAGCCCATAAAGGAAAACCTTCCTGCTCTGATCCACATATGAAGAGAGGGCATGTGAGGTCAAATGAACCCCAGATACGTTGCTGTAGGCCACACCCATAACTACCTGAGACATGCCAAGCCAGATGTAGTCAGGAATCTTGTCTCTGGCATTTTAAGACATGTCAGCTGACCTTTAACATTATCATCCAAGGAACTCGATCTGGAATTTGGACCTTTTTCAATAAGATAATCAACCATTCATCTATAGAAAAAGAATGTCTGGTGGTTGATTTCTTGGGGCAGTGTGGCTGGAAATCCACACCCAATTTACCCAGTGTGGTCTGTTCATGTTGTAGAGAGCAGGTGTACAGATTAACAAAGACCAACCTCCGGCATGGATATTGTTTGGGTGTGTTTTATATATAATTATAAAAGAAATACTCTCCCTTTTATCAGATTTGTTTACACATCTGAGAGCCAGCATAGGGCAGAATTACATCCTCAAATCCCCAGAACGTGCCAGACAGATTCCTCTGTGTCGCTGTGTGAAATAGGTCTTTGTGCCGTGGTATTTCATCATGGCTTAATTGGGCTTTGTGCATCATTCGTGATAATTAACTTTCACTCTGGAAACATTGAGTGTGATTAACAAGGTCCTTATATGTCACATGATACAGCCCCCTGTGGTTAAAACAAAGACATATGAATTGGAAGCATGGTGCGCAGGACACTATAAAAATTCTCAACAGCTGTTTTCTGACCTTTGCACCCTTTGAATTTGAAAGTGACCCGGTTCTTGACCAGCCTCTTCTTCTGGTTATGGTGGTTATTAGAGGCCATGTGTGGCTTTGTGTTGAAGACACACAAACGGAGTCATTTGTAGTACGATCAAAGACTTAAAACCCACAACTTTTATACCTCAGTTTGTCCCCTATTGCTGAACAACTAAAGTGCACCTGAAATGAAATTCTTTAGCCTTTTTCATTCTCTGTAAAACAAATATTTAAAATACACTGAAATATAATGCTGTCGTCATTGTATATGCTTGGAAGTGTACCTGTTTTGTGCTCTTTTTTCATCAGTCCATCTACCTATTTTCATTTTTCATAGTTTTTTATTTTTTGCTGAAAATTGTGGCAGGTTGTCTGTATAAGCACCAGGCCTGTAGGGGTTAGTGTTGGGAACACTGTTTAGTTTCTGGGTAGAGATGCACTTCATAGCATCTTCGGTGTGAAACTGCAGCTCTCATACGAAAGCATGCTGTGGGGTTCCAGATAAACCCGTAACTAACAAAACACTTTTCCGGGCCTTTCACTGCAGAATCGCGTCTGCTCTTCACATTTCCGCTTGATTGCTTTCCTTATCGTGCGGTTATTGTAATTCCCCATACGCCTCAGCTTAAATTGGATGGAGTTTGTGTATGTGGTGATGAAGCTATGGGGAATGATAAGAGCTCAGCCTGAAACAGGCGAGTGGCAGCCTGGATATAAGGTGTGGATTGCCTGCTCAGTGTAACTCATTGGCTGATTGCCGTTGGTGATTAAACATTCAAAAATGCTGCTCGTCCCTCATCGAAGTGGGTGACATGCAGTGAATTTTCATCTCTAAGTTTCCCATAGTGTGTGTGTGTGCGTGTGTGCAGATCCCGTCGAGAGTGTACCCCTGCTTTGTACCTGTCTGGGATAGGCTTCCAGGACCTGGTGACTCTGTAGTCAAGTAACTGGAGTATTGCTGCGTTCCATTGGCCTCGGATGTCGGAACTCGGAACTGGGAATGACGTGACACATGAGTTAGCAGTGTTCCAGTACGAAAAATTGGAAAGCCATTTAACAGTACCATGAACCCATTTCAAAAAGCAAGATCTCTTGCTTACCTGGATATCTTGTCGGATTAAATTTACACCAGTTTAACCCTTGCAACCCTATCCATTTTCAATGTTTTTTATCCCTTTGATTTTTGATTTATTACATTGTATGTAACATGAGTTAACCTACATGTGGTTTATGTTTTGGTTTTCAGGACATTCTGGGCTACTCAGATATGTCATAATTTGATATGCGAATGCTAATAGTCTTGATATTATACATTTTATGAGGAAAAGCTATCTCCGCCTACTGAAATATCTCAAATTCTAGTCTCATCTAATATAAAAATTTGCAGGCACTACAAATATAACCTGATAAATGTTGAGATTAGAGTCTCTGTGACAACAAACCAATGCTGTAGCACATCATTGTGTTTAGATGTATGTTCCAGTTGCATGATGAATTAGTTTTATTTTAACTGTTTTGACTTTTGTGAATGAATATTACAAAAATATCAAGTAATTGTTTTCCTAATAGCTAGAATGCTGTGTTTTGTTGTTATTTTCAGTAGAACTCCAGCCAATATTTCAGTGTTTACTATCCCTTTAATTATAGGCTTATAATAAATAAATTATATATGTGTTTTTTTCCCTGAGAAGGGTAGTACGTGGATCATTGTCGAAGCAAATATGCACTTTGTTTTCCGTCTGATGTGAATGATATCGATGTTTTATGGATTTTTAGGGGTGTTTTGGTGGGAAATGTTTAAAATGCATGCCTCATTGATTACTCTGGAATTCTTTAGTCCACAATGTTGCTACTTGGACAATCAGATCAAGCAGATTATCTCGAATCCAATGGTATGTGATTCATATCTGCAGATTATACCTAGTCAGAGTTATGAGACTGAGATAAATGGGTGCAAAAATCAACACATTTTGCATTTGTTGAGTTCTAAGGATTAAATGGTTCACTTACATTTAGCACAGATTCCCTTAAATTTGAAGTTGTCTAAAATTGTCTGCTTAATCAAGAAATCCTTCTTATTGAAACGGACCCCAGTTCTAGCCCGGTTAATTATTAGTCATTGTTAACAATATCAGTGGATTACAACACGGTATTTTGCGTAGCAACATATCCACTGATAGCAGTTAGACAGTACTGTGTATACAACTGAATTAATTAGCCAAAAATAAGGTGTAAGTGCTGATAAACAGCATAGTATTACAGCTTTAACTTCTGTTGATAAAGGATGCAACCATTTTGAACTCTGAGATCGGGGTTGTATCAATTCCTCCGAGTTCATCAGTTGGAATTCCGACTTGAGGGGGCATTCCAGTTGAAATTTCCGACTAGAAACCCGGAATTTCCGAGTTACAAGTTCAAATGGAACACAGCATATGAATGGATGTCTCTCCCCCTCATCTAGATTGCATTTCGTGTCCGTTGCAATTCATTCCTATCATAGTAACTTTAATATTCTCATTGCTATGTGTTCTACTGCTCAGCCTGCCCCTTCCTTCTGCATTTTATTACCATCCCTGCTGTTGTACTCCATTTAATTGCTTTGCCCGCCCCCTGTGCTGTTTATTTCGTTTCCTTCCTCCTGTTCAAGTCTCTGTTTAATTTCCTTTTGTGCCCTGTACTTTGGGTTTGATTGCTTTTCCTGTCTCATATTTGATTACTGTCCAACCCTGGGTACTCTGCATTTAATCGCCTACCTGTCTCTGTACTCTGTTATAGCTCACGGGCAAGTATTTCATAAATTCGCCACTTAAGAATGGTTAATAATTATAGTTTAGACTGAGCAAAGTTTATCAAATATAGTTCTGATCCTCACGTGACAGGCCGCAATTCATAATGGTTAAAGTCGATGTAGCTTCTGTACAGTACATTTAGATTTGCCTTACTCTGCATTTGTAGTGCACTCTATAGTAGATGAAATTACAGTTGCACTACAAAATGGCCGACTCCTGATATAGTGGACTATATAGTGGGTGAGTGGGCATTTTAAGCCTATGTTTTTATTTGCCCCCAATTGCTGTTTGATCACCCTCCTTGTCCTTGTGTTCCGGTTGGTTACCTTCCCTGGCCCTGTCGTCTGTGTTTGATTGCTTTTCCTACACCATGCTTTAGTTTGGTTCACCTACCTTCTCCCTTTTAGTCTGTGTTTTAATCGCTTTACCTGCACCTGTTCTCTGTGCTTGATTGCTTTCCTGACCCAGTAGTCTGTGTTTGATTTCCATCCGTACTTCTGTTCTGTGTTTGATTTCCATCCGTGCCTCTGTCTTCTGTGTTTGATTTTCATCCGTGCCTCTGTCCTCTGTGTTTGATTTCCATCCATGCCTCTGTCTTCTGCGTTTGATTCCCATCCATGCCTCTGTCCTCTGTGTTTGATTTCCATCCGTGCCTCTGTTCTCTGTGTTTGATTTCCATCCGTGCCTCTGTCCTCTGTGTTTGATTTCCATCCGTGCCTCTGTTCTCTGTGTTTGATTTCCATCCGTGCCTCTGTCTTCTGTGTTTGATTTCCATCCGTGCCTCTGTCTTCTGTGTCCGTGCCTCTGTTCTCTGTGTTTGATGTCCTACCCTGCATCTGTTTGATTGTATTTTTACAGTAACAAAAGAAAAATAATAATAATAATAAAACAAAAGTGCCACATCTAAACACAAGTCATGCTGCAGAAGGTCACATCAAGAACTTTAATATGATACAGGATGCTGACAGGGGATTGACTGTCCCTCTTAAACATGTTTTTCTAATTATCCTTTAGTCACAAGCCATGTAAGCAGCTGAATGTCGAGGACCAGGCAGCCCTTCATTAACATAAGAGCTGGGTTATGTGTTAGCAGAATAGGTGTCATTATTCACTCCTGGAAGTAGCCTCCTCCGTCGAGCAATGACACAGTTGTGTTGCAGGTGCACGAAGGTGTGCAATGTAGCTATGGTGGGCATGGATTCCAAAAGCAGGGGGCTCATATACATTCCGGAGCTGAGACATTCTGAGCCAGTCCTGACATAGACTGCATATGTGCATGTTCATGATATGCTAATGAGTCTGTTTACCATGCCTGTTAACTAACCCTGTGTGGACAATCAGAAGTTCCTCCCGACTGAAAAGATATGTTGCTTTATGTTGCCTTCCATTGCTTATCGATAGGAGGACACGGACCACAACTACTACACGTCCAAGATCTATGGGCCCAATGACCCCCTGAGCAAGGAGCTGTGGGTGAACATCGAAGAGATGGACAAGGAGAAGGTGAAGATCCATGGAATCCTGTCGAACACCCACAGGCAGGCTGCGGTAAGCCCTCCCTCCACCAAGGCATTATCAATCCTGGGGGGATGATTCTGGTTTTATTGGCACGGGGGGGGGGGGGGAGGGGTGGTTTCCTTAGGATTAACTTCAGAGCCTCATTGTGTCACTATTAGGTTCTTCTCAGTCCCCTTACCCGGTGTTGCTGGCATAAACCTGTCACCAAATGAAAGGCTGCCTTAGGCACTCGGGCTGTACTTGACATACCTTACTTTGCGTCTGATGTCCCTAACTCATTCTGTTTAGTGCTTTCAGTGTGAAAAATGTGGCAGATGGTTTATCACGCTCTAACCTCAGAGCAGCAGGACAGATTTATGTAAACGGAGCTGCTAGTTCCACTTTCTGTTTGTGGTCTGTTCTGGTCTGAAGCGGTCTCTGTGGCTAGTTATTACCATGAATCCCTGGTCTGCCATTGACTTCCTGGCCGGATTGGATCTACCATGGATACTGGAGTAGTTTGGCTGCATATCTGACACACCTGCACCAGGTATTTGGTTGGGAGCTGAGAGGGAACCCATATGTGGCCTATCTGGGGGTCCCTGAGGACTGGATTGAGAATCACTGCCTTCGGGCAAGAATTATGTCAAGAATAAGGAAGGAGTGGGAGGGGTACGGGTACTGAGACCCTCGGGTGCCTAAGTGTTTGTCAGAAGGTGATGGACACATTGAGTGGCTTCCATTCATCCTTAAAGTGATGAGAAATACATTTACCTGGCCCTCTCTGTCACCAGCCCATTTAGCAAAATCTACATCTCCTCAAAGGACACAAAGGTTAGCTGTGAAATATCCCCCTCGGCGAGTGGGCCAAGGTTTTTGGAGGTATCTGTGAGGAGGAAGTGATCCGCCCCCCCCCCCCCGCCACGCTAGGGTGCAGCTTCTCAGGCTGACGTCATTCACACATGACTGCCTTGCTGACCACAGAGGAGGAAAAAGAAATTACTGGAAGTGTGAGTCACTTAAGGGCTTAAAAGAACAGTGATAGAATGTACTGGAAGCAGTATGGGGGAATGTAATTCTCCATTCAGGGAAAACTACAAAGGTCAGTTCAGCCAAACAGCCTTGGAACAGCAGGTCAAGCATACAGATTTACTGTGGTTCACTGCTGGAGTAACCTTAGTCTCTGTACTTCGCTCATTTTACTGTTTCAATCTGGCTTTGAGGTCTGCATTGTGACTCTCGAGTATTTTTTGACTACTGGCACATTTTTTATGGCTAATCAATACCTCATTGAGTACCTCATTTCCTCAATACCCCATTAATCGATACCTCATACCTCATTTAACTAATTAAGCTAATTAATTAATTGAGCTGGTGGTGAAATGTGTCAGATACATGGAATGGCTGGGGTGCCCCTGAGGAGAGGTTTGCGAACTGAAGCGGTGTCTGAAGCAAACTGAAGTGAACTGAAGCATCTAGCTCAGTTCAGTAAGTTTTTCAACAACGGAACAATTTCATATTGATATCTTTATTGTGTTACTATTAATTAGCACTTGTTCTAATGTTAAATGTTTTTTTTCACGAATAAATATGTGTTTGCTGCCCAGATAAACAGGCTTAAACATTTTTTGACTGCATAAAACTCTTGCACAGGTTTCTGGCTCAGTGGGTTCTGCTGCTGCGTCAGATCCAGTTTAAGTCCTAGGGCCTGCAAAGTGATGTCAGTATTGGGCCCCTAAGCAAGACCTGTCTGCTGCCTCAGCCTTCGCAGCACTTTGGATAACAGCAGTAACACACACACGTGCATATAGCTATATATGTACTACACACGCATGCTTCTGTACTGCAACATTTGTCTTTAGTGTTTGTATATATTTGCTGAACATGGGATGTCTTTCGAAGGCTTATATCCACTTCAGCATGTTATCCCCAGCTGAGGGCTTGCTATTATGTAATAATAATGTTATTATTGCAATGGGTGGGAACGTATAATGTCTGCGCTTTATGAATCTTCTCACTTTTTATGTCTTGCATTTCACGCATTCAGAATCATGGCCTTAACTCCCCTTCGTGATCGGTCTGTAATTCTGAGCTTGACGGGAGGAGGGGAGCAGCTTTTAACTCCTAATGGGTGGTCATGAAGCTTCAGGCCTGTCATCTGCCTTTAGCTCTCCATTCATGCACCTGATACCTTATGGATGAAGATTAAATTGCTTCTAAACTTATCAAGAGTCATAAAATCGGTATCTGGAGGCCTTTTTTCTGCATGGAGAGATATTTGCTGTCCATACGACAGTGAAAATCTTTAGGTAACAATTAGCTGAGGCCCATCGATGTACCTTTTTTAGAAGGAGGTGGAGCAGATCTTGGGTCCAATTCATGCACGTGTCTGTGCATCCATGTAGCCTGTCACCTCTGTTGCTGTCACCTTCTAAGTAATTTTAGACATATTAATAGATGTGCCAGCTGCAACTATAGTTGCACACATTAGCAGTAACAGCAGAATATACAGGAGGATAAGACATTTCTGTAGCAGTAACAGCAGTGGCAGTATTGGTGATATTAATTTTATCAGTAGCAGAATCAGTACCAGTGACAGTAATAGTATTGCTGTCAGACATAGTAACAATAGCAGAAATTCCTGCAGTATTAGTAATTATAGTGGAAACAAACTAGTAGTATCAACAGCTATAAAAGTATTATTGTCAATATTGGTAACAGAAATACTTTCAGTATTGTTGGTACTAACAGTATCAGTGACAATGGTATTTCAGAATTAGTAAAAGTTAGTAGCAGTAACAGTATCAGTATCACTGTCAGTATAAGTAGTAACAGTAACAATATCTGTAGTACTGTACATAACAGTAGATTTAAAACTAGTACTGTTGGCATCAGTAGCAGCAATGTTACCAATATCAGTATCAGTATTACTGTGAGTATTAGTAGCTGCAACTGTAGCACTGTTGGTGTCAATTACAGTTGCACTGTAGGTATCAGCAGCCATAACAACAGTACTGTCAGTATCAGTAACAGAGTCACAGTCACAGCTAATAGCATTAATAGCAGCAGCAGCACTGCGTGCATCATTAAACCGGATGTTCTCCATAGGACTGCAGCACGAGTGGCATCTCGGCTGGGCGTTCCCGGCTCTGACTGGCACTGACTCTCTGTCTCCGACTCTCCCCTGCAGAGGGTGAACCTGTCCTTTGACTTCCCCTTTTACGGGCATCTTCTGCGCGAGATCACCGTGGCAACCGGAGGTAAGGGGCTCGACTGAGGGACGCCGGGAACAGACGTGGATGGGAGTGCGTGACGGGGCGGGGATGGGGGATGATGCGGTGCGGATTCCTGCTTGTCGGCGATGCAGTGATAGTGAGTGATGAATTGTTGCAGTGACCATATCTGGGAAGTTAATATGGTTGTAAATAAAGTGAGGTTTAAATACTTCTAAGGAATAAATGAAGTATAAATAAACCTGTCAGAGGTATGGCCGTTAGTTGGGTGGGGGAGGCCAGCAGATATTTATCCTTCTTATAGCGTCTGTCTCTGGGGGCCACAAAAAGACGAAGTACAAGATTTCCAGACATCCCCGATTCCCACCGTTTTTTTCTGACCTATCAGGAATGACGGAGCAGGAGGATGAGTTCTGAGTGTGTGTGCATGTGTGTGTGTGTGTGTGTGTGGTATACGAGCGGACGGATTTGCCAGCCAATATTTCAGGACTGGGAGAACGTTTTAAAAAGGGCAACGGAGTGTAACGGCATTGTGAGTCCTACTGGGGTGAGGAGGTAGTGTGCCTCATCTGGGCTTCACCTCAGCTTATTACCACGCTGGATTTCAAATCGATAAAATCTGTGTTTTTGCCCATCTGCGTCCACCAGAATGGCATCATCACATGGCACAGGAAGGCGTGTCATTCACAGTTGTGGTTTTTAAATCCAGGTGTTTGGTACATTCCAGAAATACAAAGGTGGGCCATGAGACAAACCTGAATTCCTGCGCTGGCTTTTAGCCAATTAACCACACGCTCTTTAATTGATTCAACAAAGTTTCTTAACAGAGCTGACCTTTCCCTCAGGGGGAGTTGAGCTGTTCTGCACTTTCGCCTCTGATAAATCTGGAGTTTGTCAAACCTGGTTTGACATTTAGCATTTAAGGTATGTGATGTTGCACTAGATGCTGCAGGTGAATACCCATAATGGGCCATTTAGCATTTTAGTTTCACCGCTCCAGAGAGTTTAAGATGGAAAATAGGCTGGAACAAACCCAGAACTTGACAAGAAGCAAGTTGGGGAAAGTTAACAGAAGATATTCCTCTGTATTCCTCTGGCCACTTCTGTATTCGGTAGCATTCCCCCCCCCCCCCAAAAATCCGGGAGGCCCCCTTTGAGCACAGCTCAATGGCTGCTTCATAAAAATGCGCTTTAGCTTTGTGATTTTTACACCCCGTTGACTCTACAGCCATGGCGAGATCACATCAGAAATCGATAGTCTGTTAATGAACAGAAAGACCGCCGAAAGAGGCCATGGGGTTTGTGACCAAGAGGTTCTCAGGAGTCCCGGAAAGGACACCGTTGTTGTACCTTTGAGACAGATTGTATCCTGAATGTACAAGCAGTTGGGGTTTCACAGCATGAATGAAAGTGTCTGTTAAACAGTAAATTGATGAAGTATACAAGAGGCTTTTGACTTCAACCACAAGTGCCTCAAAGCACTCGGTGGGAAGAGAGTAATGATGCCTTTGGACACCATCGGCAATGCGAATTCCTCTGACTGAGAGGCGCCTCTCCTAGCAACCTCCTCCTTCCAGTCCAATCACGCAGAAGGGCTGAGTGTTTAAGATGGAACTGGCGCTGCCTTACACACAGTGAGGTGGGTGGTTACCTCAAGGGAGCATAACCAATCAGGAAAATTGCTTTCTGAGGAGCCAATCACCTGCTTCTCATTCTGCGCATATTTTTATTGTTTTCCTCTGCTTGCTATCCTCAACGTATGGCTTGGTTACTCTAGGTAGTCTTCTGTTTGACCCCATTATTATGGGCTTACTTCTGTTTTTGGCTACCGGAATGTTCCTGGTCCGCTGCCTGTCTGGGACATTAATATGAATTTCTTCTACATATCCGGTTTTGGATAAAAACTAATAAACTACATGTAACTCAATCTTCCGACTACTCGTCCAATGCATAGCTGTGGGGCACCTTAGAGATTATCTCGGATAGCATTGGGCACAAGGCAGGGGACTCGCTGTTTGGGATACTGGGTGAAATACCCTGATTATATCCCTTTATTAACTGCCAAAACGACAAAGACAAAAACACAATCGACTGTACGGCACTAAGAATCTTCCCTGACTTTATGTTTCCAGCATGTAAGCAAACAACATCTGCAGCCTGGCTCTCTCCCGAGCCCCCGGTGGTTCTGATCCATTCCGGTCATGTTCTACCCTCAGACGGAGAGGCCGTACACTTAATGAATGAGGTTGCTTCCAGCGAGGCGTACTGCTCTAAGGGGTATTGAGCACCTGCCTGTTATCCTTAGTGCTGTCGGACGACTGCCACCGTCTTCATCATCGCTGCACTTAGGCGGCAGTCAGCGTGGCTGGGGAATGTCAGGGATCCCATATGCTTCCTCTTTGTCGGCGTGTGTGTGTGCGTTTCTGAGATTTTGATTCTCGTGCATTTGCATACGCTTGCCTGTCCTTGTCTATGTACGTTCGAGGTGCTGGGAGAGATGGATGTGGCCCGAAAGAGACAGATGGACTGGTGATGGAGGCCAATAGAGAGGGAGAAACAGACGGACAGGGAGAGCAAAAGAGAGACAGGGAGCAGGAATTGATGGAATGCGCAGATTCAGTGTTGGGAACCATTTCTGGATGGGACGTCCAGCCTGCCTCACCCTCAGATCATTACTGCCAAGCGGGGGCTGGCCCACTCCCGTCTGCTCCACACTTGACCGGCACCAGTTCCTACCCTTCCGTCAATGTTAGACTATCTCTGCTGAGCCAATTCTCTTCCTCTCTCGTTAAACACATTAGAGCTCCCTGCCAGAGTGACTCGTGATGATGACGCATCGGTCAGTAATGCATCTGTATGTGATTACCAATAAAATAAGCCCTTGCTTTAAGCATACGCCCCCCCCCATCCCAAAGGAGGTGACCTAGTGCTTGTTCAGTCACAAGTTTAATCCCCTGAAGTTGAAACTTTATTTACCATTTGTGAAATATATATATCCCATCTCGTGTTCCTTTTTTATGACACCCACATATTGAGGTGAAAGTCAAACAGAGCCTATGGAGAAATTTTGGGGTAGGGGGGGGTGTCGTGCGTCTGTCTGGTTCAGCTGATCACACATCACAGATCACAGTGAAATGAGTCAGATCCAGTACTTCTGCCCCACTGTCCTGGACAAAAACCCCCGAGAGCCCTTCAGTGCCTTTTAGTCGAAACAGATTAATGAACAAACAGCTTTTCGTTTTACTGTCTGTCCTGCAGGGCGGCACTGTTACTGTCACAACGGGGTGTCCGATGCATGCCATAGCTTGCATGTCTGACCCCGGAGACTCAGGTAACCCTTATCTCTTGTTATGTAAGTTATAGCCTCATGTCGGCAGAGAAATTCACTGAAAACACTATCGTTTTTTTGTTTCTTTAACATGGAAGCCGGCTCTGTAAATCCGCTCTGCAGGACTATAACACAATAAGACTCTCAGCAATTGGCACTGGAGCCGCTTGACATGCTGGAACTTTTTTTTTTGGGGAGAATTCTGTGCAGTTTTCCAGTGTGTCTATGTGTATGGGAGTATATGCATTGGAGGAACAGATTAGGTTCATGAACATCTGGCATGGAGGGCTGACCAATCTGCATCCCTGATGAGCTGGAGAAACGATCAAGATTCATGGAGGTCGTTATGGCCCGCAGGGTCCTGTCTGACATTTTCCTTACATCTCCCTGACTTAATAGCCATCTCGTTGTGTACCCTATGTCACGAGCCAAGTCCCTCAGATCTTTAAAGTAGGTCCAGGTGGGACAATATGCTGAACCTCATGGCATGGAGGAAGAACGAGGATTTCTTTCAGGGTTAGGAGTGGAGATGGAGAAGGACAAAAGCAGAGGGTGGCCATTTTGTTGTCAGCACAAGAGGAGATACAAAAAATTAGCATTGGGTAATGGAAAGAGCTACAATGTTGTACCAGAAGTTACCACGCTATGGGCTCTGGTGTCAAGAGTCTGGGAAGAAGCATTATCCACTTTTATAAATGATTATATCAGAAATGATAAATAGGCTTGAAACCCGACTTGATACCTGGCATCCAACGCCCTGCAGCAGAAACATGAAGCACAATATTTATTTATATATTGGACTTCCCTATCCAGAAATGGCTCCCAAAACGGAATCGGTGCATTCCATATACATATATATATACATACACATATATATCTCCCTAGTGAATCCATTTCAGGACGATTCAGTTGTGTATGCAGCTGTTTGGGAATAAGGAGTGGAGCAATGGAGTGGAACTATACCCGGAAGAGGAGAGCGGGTGAGGAGAGGAGGACCAAGGTCAGCAAGCTTGCAGGGGAACAGAAAAGATCCGAGCCGTAGAAACAAACGCAGTCACGACCTCTGCCGGTCGGGCTCCTTCTGTAGGATTTATCGTTGGCGTCTGAACTCGGCTGGGGAGTCAGATGTGTAACATCTACAGTAACGAGAGCACCGTCCCCAGACCATCTGTTGTTTGTGAAGACATATGGTGCCATGAAACGTGGTTGATTGGCTTCTTCGAGTGCCTTGCCCTTTAGAAACTACCTTCTCGGTGAGCGGTTCGGGAACAATTATGTTTCAATCACTGCTGCCATTCACAGCCATACCCCTTCAGCTTGTTCCCCGCTCAAAGCCTCTACAGCCTCTCCGAGGGTGAGAGGAATGTTGCGGAAGACAGCTAAGGGTTGACGTCAGCAGCAAGAAGTCACTGCTGAGTGTTCTGCTGTTTCTGTACGGCTTGCATCTCCTACTCTGTTATGCAGAGTGTAATTTCCGCACGCTTGTTAGCATTCCTGCTAATCTACCCCCATGATAGATGGATGGCTAATTTTTGCAGTTTTACAAGAGGCTGTTGCTACACCAAGACCCTGCCGTCTGCCTGTGCTGATTCGTCTTGAGGGATTTTGCTGCATGGATATATTTCAGCTTTGTCTATTTATCCAAGCACATGAACTGAGACAACACAGTGGCTTAGAGCTTGCATTGTCACCTTACACTTTCAGGGTTGGGGGTTCGAAACCTGATTCGGTTCTGTTTGCTTCTGTGTTCACGTGAGGTTCCTTCCAGAGTCCATTGCTGTTAGATGAGATGTTGTTTTTGAACTTCTCATATTGTATTTGCCCTGTGATGATTGGCATCCTGTCCAGGGTGTCCCCCCTGCCTTGTACCCTGTAATAGACTGGCATCCTGTCCAGGGTGTCCCCCCTGCCTTGTACCCTGTAATAGACTGGCATCCTGTCCAGGGTGTCCCCCCTGCCTTGTACCCTGTAATAGACTGGCAGGCTGTCCAGGGTGTCCCCCCTGCCTTGTACCCTGTAATAGACTAGCATCCTGTCCAGGGTGTCCCCCCTGCCTTGTACCCTGTAATAGACTGGCATCCTGTCCAGCGTGTCCCCCCTGCCTTGTGCCCTGTGATGATTGGCCTCTCGTCCAGGGGGTCCCCTGCCCCCCTAGGCTGGGCTCCTTGGCCCCTTGTATTTCATAAGTTGGTGGATGGGTAGATGGCTAGACCCCCACCTAGGTTTAAGTTCAAACAACAGTAATTCACTCTGATAACAGTGACATATAAGTACTGCTTGCTGATGGTATCCACTCGTTCTTTATCTTTTTAGGTTGGGATCATACGTCAGCAGGGTGGATAAGGATTACCACCAGGTGTTGAGGGCAATCAGATCCTTTCCAAATTTTGGTGACCACTGGGATCTTTGCTTGGGAGCATGTTTTTTCAGCCACTGACCTCGGGGGCACCACTGAGCCTCTGTTCAGTATGCCTCAGTGTATAAGTTATTCTTGTGGTTTAGTCCACCTGAACCAGACACTAAGGTGTCTACAAACGTTTCTGAGCCTGTTCACGGTCTCAAACCCAGTAATGCTGCTTTCATAACAAGCCTAAGTGATCTGGTTTAACGGACCACACACACCAAGATAAGTGAAGCCAGTCTCAATATTATTCTGCTTTCATTCCTGTAATGACTGTACATCAGTACATCCAGCTTCTTCCCCTGACATCCTCATCTGCTTGATCCAACTCTTCCTGGAAAGAGATGGCATCTAGTCACGATCTTTTGCTCATAATCGAGAATTACATGGTTGTGAGGTCTCGACCTGCCAGGCCTTCTACAGCCCAGAACCCATGCTACCCTGTTGGCTTTGGGTTCGATTTACCAGGTCACGCAGCTGAAGGAACAATTCTCTCAGAACTGGATTTGGGGAGGGCGGTGTCCATCTCTAGCATGGGGCAACAATGGCTGCAATTATTTGTGTTGATTTATTAAATCTAATTCTCACGAAAGGTGTAGCATATGTTCACCTTGTAAGTGTATTACTTCTGCATTACACACTGTTTCAGGGGCATGAATAGGGGCGGGGCCACTGGGGCATTGGGCCCACCTGAAAGCTGATTGGCCACCGCAGTGCCCTTTCCTCTGTCACTCATCAATTCAAAATATATAATTGGCTAATGATAATGTTGGTCTCTCTGTATGCCTTCACTGCACCGCACAGTTCTATACACCGCTTCACTCTGCCCTCGGCCCCTCCATTCATGTGATGGACTATCACCTAATTGCACTCCGTGCAGATCGCGGCCTCTGTAGCAGCTAAATCATTCCTTGATCTCTCGCTCCTGCATGTGACGCAGTCTGACAAGAAGCTAATATGAATTAATGGGGTTGTAATTCTCTGGGGGGGGGGGGGGCGTTTCAGGAAGCCAGTTGATGCTGCCTGCCGACAGTCTACACCTCGGCGTGTGAGGCGAATGTCGGGTGCTGTAATCTAGCCGTGGAGTCTGGTGTGTCTAGTCAGCACCAAGCGTAGTTAAAGCTCTTGTCACCTGGTGTTATATGTCTGACCTTGTCTGTAGATCCTGCAGCAGCATAAACAAATAGAGATGCACAATATGTCAAGTAACATCCCAGTATCAGCTAAGGTTTGTTAAAAAATCAAGATATTGGCACTGGTCTGATGTGCCTGTCTTGGTTGATATTGCCGGGCAACATTTAGACTTTTGTAAATAGTCAAAGTTAGCAGCATCAGAGCTAATGATATAACTAATACGATATTGGAAATGGTCACATTGGACATTCAGCCATTTTTCATAGTGGAGGATGAAGGATTTTTTCCGCTTATTCAGGTCCCAATGTACTGGCCCACAACATGTTTATAATGTATTATTAAACCTGGCTCAGGGATCAATCTTTCCATTTCCCCAGATGATAAAAAATGATGTAATGCTGCACAAGCTAGCCAGTTATCAGTAATATTAATTAAGAAGAATTTCCTTCTGGGATTAATGAAGTTCTAATCTAATATATTGCACAAAAATCTACCGGAAGTAGTCAAAATATCCACAATAGTGTGCATCACTTGCAACAAACATCATATTTCCACTCCATGCCTCAAACGCTACTGATTTCCTTTTTAATTATAGATAGCTTATGAAACTATCCATGGCTTAAATTCATTGTATTACTTATTTAAACTCAGTGTGTCATTTCCTGCAGCTTTTGTCGTGATATGGAACATGGCAGGTGAAGAAGCATTAGTTACAAACCTCAGGGGTTTAAATCCTAACCCTATAGGCCATGATATCTCTGTACGACAAAGTACTGAGCGGCAGCTTTGTTTGCTGAATGGAATTTTAATTTAAATGCTTCTTTTCATTGTGTTATCAGGATCAGGATTTCCACTCTTTGGTTGTTTTATTCTAAATCTTTTCAATCTTCTAGAAGATGTTTGAAATGAATGGTTCAATTAACCAGCACCTGGACTAATATTGTATGAGGAAGGTGGTTCCCTAAAGCCAGTTCTGATGTTCCTCAGGGACCCGTTCTGGGACTGCTGCAATGTGATTGTGTAGCTTATCTGGGGGCAGAGAGAACAATTGTGCTCGTAGAATCGCCCCCGATTTAAATGTCAGCCAGAATAATCTGCTTTCTGAAAGGTCTGCCGCCCCCTATCTGCCAGGTTTCATCTACACGGGCGACGTGGTGCACCGCATGCTGACAGCCACCCAATACATCGCCCCACTCATGGCCAACTTTGACCCCAGCGTGTCCCGGAACTCCACGGTCATCTACTTCGACAATGGTAAGCGCCAAAATGCCATCTATTGGAATGTTCCATCTGGATCAGAGGATTTATGGTAATTAGCCACATTTTTTGTTAGTTCTTTATAGGTATAATTGCATATTTTAATTGCATTGCTCACTGTACAATTCCCAGAGTGGCCTTTAGTGTTTATTTTTTATAACAAAATTAATGTGTAATTTTAAGTGCTGCATGGATAATAAATATTATGTTTAATGAATGGTTTTGGTACATGAAAGGTAGAATTTCCAGAACGCACATGGTAGTTCCACATCAGATTGTAACGCTGGAAAGAAAGGGTAATTGTTTTCATAAATTTTCCTCGTATGAAAAATGAGACCGGTGGGCGTGAGGGGATGCTGGAATGGGGGGGGTACGAGGGCGAGGGGGGCGTCACAAAGCCACCTGTGAAACAAATGCAGCTCACTTACGATACACAGCATCCCTGAACAGCCAGGAGTTATGGTCGATTGGCCGAGGTTCTTATATGCTTATATACCATAGGCCAATTGGCCGAGTTTCTTATAAGCATATATACCATAGGACAATTGGCCGAGGTTCTTATATGCATATATACCATAGGACAATTGGCCGAGGTTCTTATAAGCATATACTGTATACC
>JAODUD010000082.1:15273572-15285554 GCA_026784285.1 Stomatorhinus walkeri | reverse complement strand
AAAAAAACAGATATTTATCACATTATGGGGACATTGTGTCCCCATAAGGATAGGTATACCCGCTCACACACGCATACCCCTACACACACACACACACACATACCCCTACACACACACACACACCCGCTTACCCCTACACACACACACACACACACATACCCCTACACACACACATACCTCCCGCCACACACATACCCCTACACACACACACACACACATACACACACACATACCTCCCGCCACACACATACGCCTACACACACACACACATACCCCCCCCCCCACACACACACATACAGACACAGACACACAGGTTTGAAATTATACTTTGTGGGGACTCCATTTATTTCTGTGGGGAAAACTCTAATCCTAACATCACAACCTTTACCCCTACCCAACCCTAACCTCATCCATAAGTAACCAAACTAAATTCGAGACCTTTGGCATTTTTACGTTTTTGATTGCATTCAGAGGTCTATATGGGTGCCTGAAAAATGGTCCCCATAATGTGAAAATAACAGATTTGTACTAATCTGGGCCGGTCCAGTGAGATGTGGAAACATCTGCAGCATTCCTCACAAATCCAGTGAAAGTCAGAGATCAGAGATCCTCACCGTCAGCTGGCAGTGTGTGGCTGTGAGGACCTAGATGGGAAACAGGTGAAACCCCGGAAGTGAACTGTGAGACCCCACGGGGTTGTGTCTTGTAGTCCCAGAGTCTAAGGAGTGATTACTGTATTAACCCACTTCAGCACAGCAGCAGTGATGCTGGCGGAGGGTCTTAAGGAGCCCCCAGCAGGGGGTCCTTAACCGTCACGCTCCCTGCAGATTCAGGACATTATCAGCATGTGACAAGGTCTGTAAGCATCTTCAGCTCCTAAGAGCTTAGTAATGGCAGACTGACTGGACGAGTAGAAGATCATTTTTGCCCTGCAGACATAGAGGCAAAAGTTCACAATACAGGGCAGGTTCCAGGATAGCGGGGAGCCAGGCTGCTCACCAAGAGCTGGAATGTTCAGTGTCCCTGCTGGTGCATAAAATGTAGCCTTTCTGTAAAAACACATCATGAAACACCCATGTGCAACTATAATTAAACTATAATTACATAATAAACTATTGATGTTAGCCTAAAAAACACTGGCAACCCATCCCGGGTGTCCATTCCCGTGAGCCCTGTGTTAAGAAAGTTGGATAGGCAACTCGTTTTGGACGGTCCAGCAGTTAGAAAGGAGGACATTATCAAAGTCATCTTCTGATTAATCTACTGCCAATAAATATAATCATTTGTTGATCATCTGAGACTGTAGCACAAACAGGAAACGAAACACAAGTTCTGGGCAGTTTCAGCTCCCATTTTTGTAGGGGTGGTGGGACAGGTGAAGAGCACAGAAGGTAAGCAGGAAAATAGCGGGGTCTTCTGGTCATCATGGAAGTACTGGGATGCTAAGAAGAGCCAGTAAAGATCTGGCCATACTTGTCTCGTATCCGTGAATTGTACACCCTCATCTTGGTGATCATAAAGACACACAACCCACCTGTGTTATAANNNNGGGGGGGGGGGGGGGGGCGTCTCACTTAAAAGGGAAGATGCTGTAACATGGCCCTCAGCTCCTATTGCAATTCAACAATCTGGCCAAAAAAATAAAAACATCAGAAGCTGTAAATAATGCAGCATGGCAATGCGGCAGGACGACAGGGGGCTAGGAGAAAAAACAAATATTCCCCCGGTGTCCTGGATCTGTCCCCGGGTGTCCCGGTAGGACCGCCTGCCCCAGTTTCCATGTTCAAAGCAGAATCTTTATTTCTGTCTCGCTTTTTTTCCCTCCTTTTTTTCTCCCCACACTCAGATGTTCGGAGGAGGACGATATACGAGTACCACCGCGTGGAGCTCCTGAGGAACAAGATCAGCAACTGCACAGCTGTTGAGATCCTACCGCTGCCCAGTAAGGCCCTAATACCGCTGTGATATTCCGTAATGCCGTCGACTGGCAAGAAAGGGCAGGGAATGGTTTGCTGATAATGAGTAAGAGCAGCTCTGCACCTTGACACCCAAGGCTAGAACGTGGACAGGTGTTCAGTCTGTCGACACACTAGATTTTACTTGTAGTTTTTTTAAGTGAAGACATTTGGATTTATTGGGTGAAACAAGGGTTTTAGACAGTGGTTCCCAATCCAGTCCTCGGAGACCCACAGGCATTCCACATTTTTGCTCCCTCTCAAGTTCCCTGCAGCAAAAACGTGCTTGGTCTGAATGGTAAAAGCTTGGTAGGGTATTGATGCAGACCTAGGAGGACTGGTCCCTGGCTTCTTTTCTAGGTCTTTCCACACAGGGGAGTACATCTAGGTTTGGCCATCTGTTTTAAACCTGTAAAGTGGGCCCAGGGGTCAGGCCGAGAATAAGATGGGTAGAAAATGCCAAATCACACTGGAGAAGGATCAGAAAGGACCTGAAGTATGTCCGACATTCCAGGAGCTCAGAGCAACTTATGCCAGAATCTCCAACGACACACACGTGCTCCAGAATAGAGGCTGGAGTTCACCTAGACAGAATAAGGCTGACGAACGTTGGCCCGCTTGATGGAGCCATGTAGGTTGGCCGTCACTGTATGTTTACTCTGTTAGGTGGGATTCAGGGGCCAGACTCCTCAGTAATGCACCACCAAGCTTAGGGCTGAGAATCACCGCTGTAAAGAGCAGGATGTGTGTCAGTGTGCCTTCCTTACCTCTCTACCCCTCAAAGATGTAGGCAAGTTGCAAATATTACTGTGTCTATATGTATATATACATAAACCAGCGACAGTGTTTACGCTCGAACCACACATTTATATGAGGCCCCCTGAGGTTTGGGGCCCCCTGTTAGCCTTAGTCGCTACCCTCAATATTAAATAAACACGTTCGTTATTTATTTAGGAGACACTGAAGCAGCATGTTCTGCTAACCAGCTAACTAGCTACGATCTTCTGACTCCACTGTTTATTTAATTTTTATCATCAGGTGGGGGTGGATGCCGTTTTGAGCCCCGAGACACAAGCCTTTATGTAAACAATGCATGAAATTTGAGTAAATAATCGTGAAAATAAGATAAAAGGTGACTTACATGGCATCTTTAGCATATAAAAGTAACAAAATGAAAAGTGCATTAATAGGTTTGTTCTGATCTAGTGTTTTCTAAGAACAACTCCTCCCCCCCCCCCTCCCCCAGCCTGTGTCCAGTTCACCAGTTGCAGCCGTTGCATCACGTCCCAGATCGGCTTCAACTGCAGCTGGTGTCACAAGCTCCAGAGGTGAGGCTCCACCCCCCCATCCGCCCCCATACCCGCCACCTGCTTGACAGCAGGTGACTAAGCTTGACACATTCTTCTCTGGTTTGTTCTCAGCTGGTCCTCAGTGTTTCCTTAGAATCCCCTCTTCTCAGTTCTTCCATGTTCCACACCATTCAGGAATTCCATATAGTCTTGTGTTTGTGTGTATCAGCGTCTGTAGCTATTTCTGCCAGCGGCTTATGTTCTTATTTGGAGGAAGCACTTCTCTACATAGCGTGTAGTTAGAGTATGGAATAGTCTTCCTGCTAGTGTAGCGGAAGCTAAAACCCTGGGTTCCTTTAAATCAGAACAAGATAAGATTTTAACAACTGAGCTATTAGTTAGGCTCTCCCCAAAGGAGCTTCAATGGCACCCTATCGTTTGTACATTTCTCAGGTCCTTCTCTCTTGCAAAAGGAAAAATGAAGTAAATAAAAAGATGCAGAGGAAAGGTGCATTCAAGCGAGATTCCGGAACGCTTCCTTGCAGATGGCGCTCTTCCCGCTTCTTGGTCACACCGCACTGGCTCTCCCTAATGCAGATTAATCAGAGCATCTTGCAGAAGTTGTGCATGTGTTCCTTTTTTGTTTAATACAGGCTACAACCTGTTGGCTGTCAGGTGCTACAGACCTCTTCAGTCATTCTTTCAGGGGCTCGGAAGAAGCGTCCAAAAGATGCTTTTTTGTTTATGTATTTGTTTGTATAAACTGAACTGGGCGGTTTGCTGGCGCAGTGGTTGGCACCGTTGCCTCACACATCTGATCTATGAGTCTCTGTCCCGACTCCATGTGCGTGGAGGTTGCATGTTCTCCTTGTGGGGTTTGTCGTCTGTGCACTTCACTTTGAACCCACAGCTCTTGCTTTTAAAAAAATATGTGTTCTTAAATCCTAGTTTAATCGTGGTTCTGCCGTCCGAAGGCTACGCTGAGCAGCAGGGTTGCTTCCAGGCTCAAAGTTTCTAAGACAGCGACACACAAAAACATAATGAAGCAGGAGACGCTGGGAATGACCAAAACTAGCCAAGTAAAGGGCAGAAGTGACATTTTAATGTGCCTCATAAATCCGAGGATGACCTCAAGTGACCTTCGAGCCCTTAAAGTCCTATAAAGGAAGAAGGTCCTTATCAAAGACAAGCAGGGAAGAGCCAGGCTGGAGTTTGCAAAAAGAATGCATACTTTACACAGACACATTCCCATAAATTGAGAAATACATTAAACTAAAAATGTTGCTGTGGTCTTTTAATTTTTTTCAGAGCTGTATATTAGATTGTGAGGTCCTAACGTCCCCACAATGTGATAAAAGCCTGTTACTCTGACTTTGTGGGGACCTTTTTTGATGTTGTGGGGAAACTTTTATGAAAATCTGTGACTGCAATCAAATAACTAAAAATACCAAAAGTCTTGTATTTTGTTTGGTTACTTAAGGTTAGTTAGGACTGGGTAATGGTTAAGGTTGTCAAAGTTGTCAAATGAATGTATGGTTCCCACAAAGATATATGTACAGATCTGTGTACATGCACACGTGTGTGTGTGTATCTTTGTTAATTTACCGCCTTGTACCTAGAATAGGCTCTGGTCCCCCTACAACCCTGCATAGGACAAGCTGGTACAGAAAATGGATGGATGGATGGGCAAGTGTGTTTATCCAAACTTGCCTGGATTATACTTCTGCAGATTCTGTGGGGGGGCAGTGTGTGGCTCAGTGGGTTAGGATGCCATGCCTGTCACCAGAAGGTTGCTGGTTTAAATCCCAAGGTCGACAGAATGACCCCGTATGTCTATCCAGAATGTATTGAACTGTCTGACAATTGCCTGCTATCTGAGATGTGCATTACTTTGGGTAACAGTATCTGCTGATTAAATGTAAATATGCATTACCACAGTTACCTTAGATACCCTCCTTTCCCAATACAGTCCCTTAACCAAAACATCTCTGTCAACTGTTGTCATAAGACATCTCATCAGTTACACCTGAGAGATTCCACATCACCCAAGGGCAGCAGTATTATGGAATTCCTGTAATTTTCTTTGCCTCCTCTGGAAGTATAAATGACGTGCATGAATTATTAATTTTATTTGTTTGCTTAGTGGCAGGCCTTGGTATGATGGCGCGGCCGTTACCATACATAGCAGCGGCTCTCCGAATGAACCACAGGCAGATAAAATACAGCTAATAGCTTCTTCGTTCGTTTTCCAGTTCTGGGCAAAGCAAATATGAAGCCCTAAAAGTTTAATAGGATCTTTTAGCGCATCCTGTTGCCGTAAGTGACGCATGTTTTTGAGACAAAAGGGTCTCTGGAGCTCCAGTGGGGGCCAATGGTAAAATCACTCTGGCAACCATGGGATTCAAACCAGCAGACTTTTTAATCATGTGCACAATATCCAGTTTCCCATGGTCTGTTACCTGCTTTGTGTGTTGGGCTTGGGGTGGAGGGGGGTCTTGATACAAGTCCAGTAAAAGTCTTTGAGGAACATGATGCTCGGTGCTTAAATCCAAAGAGATCCACCCAGATCTACTTACACCTTTCCACAGATGGTCACCAGATCTAGTTTAATGAGAGAACCGTCGCTGAAAATAGTCAGTCGGCTTTTAAAGATTATGGCATGTCATGTTTTCCTCTTCAAAGGTGCTATAATTCTGAATGCGCATAAAAGATTTTACAGACAATAAAGAATGCCCTCTCTAAACTGTAACACTACTGGGAATGATCTTTACATGTGTTGAGAATTTCTTTTCTTTTCAACTGACTTTAATTGTAGGGAAGTTAAGCTGGGATTTGTAGATTGTAACTACTAGAAATTAGGGTCCCAAAGGTACTGTTTTCTAGAACTATCCATATCCTTAAAATCAAGGCTTGTTATAAAGAGCTTGGCAAAGAAGCTAATCCTTTGTAAATGAGCTCTCAGTAGCAGGACGTGGGTGACTTTCCTGCTGAGAAACATACCTGTTAATCTAGGCACGTAGGTATGTGACAGTCTTTACAAACCTCACTCAAGTGGGCTAACCCTAGCTCTTTCTTAGGGTGTGAGCCTGAAGCTCATCTGCAGTCCAGGGTTACAAACACCTGCATCACAGGCTGGTCTTTGCTCCAGACTGCCATTGTGCCTGGCCCAATGCTCATCTGCAATTTACTCTCTGAATTAAAGACTGAAACTGCCTGAGTTCTGAGTCTCCAGAACAGACTGGTCAGTAACTCTGGCACGACAGTTATGATTTGAGCCAAAACGTGGAGTATGCTCTGTTAGCCCAATAGAGCACTGGCTTTAGGGTCGGATTGTGTATCCATCATGAATTTGAGTAGAAAAACAGCTCAACATCTTTTTTAAAGTTTTTTTTTTTGCTTGATGAGGTCATCTGATGTTATGCTTTGAGTTTTTGGGGCTTCAGGTTAAAGAAAATAATTCTCCAGTATTCAGAAAGATGTAGCAGCCTGACTGATATGCCTATAAATTAACATCTACTGCATCTCCCATCTCATTAACAAGCGTGAGATGAGATTTACACTGGGGGGAGATGAAAAAGCACTTAATGAATTCATGCGGGAAACTAGGGAGAGCAAAATGCTGGACTTAAGTGCCCCAAACTGATTTTCTTTTTACGGTAAAATAACAAGTGACCTGGCAGAGGAAAAGGGGGCACTGTGGAGACAGGCCTGTTTCCACGGAAACAGGCAGGGCCTAGGAGTGTTCATGTGCCGGTCCTGCTGGACTTGCAGGTATTTCACCACAGAAACTGGACCCGCAGCCATTTAAGCAGATATGAAGCATTTTTCACCCAGATCTCACACCAGCTCCCTAATTCAAGATTCGAGAGTTTATATATCAAATGACCAATAAACAGTCCGTTCAGCTTTGCAATGAAAGCCTTATTCTGTATGTCCTTCCGGGAAACACAAATTAATCACAAAACACACATGACAAATATAAGTTGTCATTCATACTGTAACGCAACAAATACGATTGCAATTGTAACAATAAATATGAAGCACTTCGCAATGTAGCATAGAAAGAAATAGAAGTAGATCGCTAGCTAGCCTTATGCAAGGTCTTTATTGCAAATGGCTGTAATGGCTGAAATAAAGGTTTCCTATGGCCCAGGCTCTGTTTCCCCTGTTGTCTGTGGGGGGTCTTTGATACAAGGACACTGGGAAAGGAATGCATCAGCTTCCACTGTGCACCCATGAAGCAAGCACTTTGACGGCACACAGTGTTACACTGGTGACAGGGTCCTTCCTAAAGTTTCCTTCTCTTCAACTATTGAGCTTTTAACTTGAATGGAATGAGTCATCAGTAGTCAGTTATATTTGATACGTTTTCAAACGAATTTCTGTGGTGTTAGTAAGTTTGGAAATTTAACTAAACTTCTGCATTGGATTGCATGAGGGCTGAGTGAGATGGCGCCTGACTTTAGGTCATTGCCGGTTTCAACTCAAAAACAAAAAATGGACTGCGTCAGTTTTGGAAATTTGCTCTTCAATTCAGTGTCATTATGACTAGATTTTTGCACATTGTATTCAAGTATTGAATATACCTATGTGTCACATTCATGTTCATCATTGATAACTGGACAGTCTATGTCCTGATAACTGGACAGTCTATGTCCAAGGCACCCTATGATGTTTACATGTAGCTATTTTCCGGAACATTCTGTTGCTAACCCTTTACTTTTGTTTCGCCATTTTCGGCAGATGTTCAAGTGGTTTCGACCGGCACCGACAGGACTGGGTCGACAGCAGCTGCCCGGATGAGGTGCGGTTGCATTTCAGCTGACAAGAGGCTAACTGCTAACTGCTAATAAAAAGCTTGCCTCAAAAAACCAGATCAGCCTAAGGCGTTACCTTCATGTGACATTTGGTAATTAGTGAACCTATTCTGGGGCGTAAACTTAAGTGTGAAATGGATCACAAGCAAAACAGACATTTCTCTAGACAGCTGACGAGTATGCTGGGCTGACAAGAAAATGGCCGCATTAAGCATCGCAGTTTCACAGGCCAATGTGTCTGAAAACTTTACCCAAGTGGATTAAAAGCTACAGTACATGACGGACGTCCATTATGTGGGCCATCTATGCGACGTGTGGTTATTCATGAGGCAAATAAACTGCATTTAATTACAGAGAAAATGAGCATTTTCTGACTAAATTAATTATTTATGTATAACAGATGCTTTAGCGAAAGTACAACTGACCAGGCAGAGAATTAATCAGAACACAAGTTAATTAAAAATTAGGGCCTTGGCTTATTTACGATTATGGCCGGCTGTAAAAAATGCTGTTTTTCTATTTATAATTCTCACACGGGTCAGGAAGACCCCATCGCATCATGTGACATACAGACTCAATGCTTTCTATACCATTGATTCCCCAGACCAAAGACAAGATCTGTGACTATGCGCCCAGCGCCACCCTGTCATATCCGTTCATGACGGGCCCCCCCCCCAGGATGACTGAGAGGGCCTGGGTCACCACAGCGGGCAGGACGGCCTCCTTGGCAACACACGTCCCCACCAGCATCCCCACTGAAGGTATACCTTCATTCTTCCTCTTTTTTTCCTGCATGTGCATAACCTTGATACCACTTCCTGTGAAAAATCACACTCCTGCTGTGATAGATCAGATGCACACTGTGAAAAATCAGACTCACACTATGAAACGTCAGAGTCATACTATGGAAAGTCATAGTCATACTATGAATTTATCTGATACTGTGAAATGTCAGAGTCATGCATTGACCTTACTTTGACCTTACTCTCAAAATCCCAAAAAAACGGGGTCAAGTAGAGGATGGATCAGCAGCACTGGATTATCAAGCGCAAAAAGGAAAATACCAATTCACAGTGGAGTAGGGACAGCAACCCCATCAGGGAAAGGCGTCTGATTCGTGGGGCAGCCTTCTTCTGGTTCTGTGGGTCCCAGCATGTTCCAGGTCAACAGGACCAGAAAAACACACACACTGCTTTGCATTTATATAGATTTGAAAGTGACAATGTAAAAAAAAAAACATTCAAAACATGTTTATTATACATGATGTAAGAAGACTTCATATGGCTCAGTTCCCGTGATGCAGCTCTCAGTTTCAAAAAGTTTGGTGACCGCTGGGTGGAATTATCTGTCTGTCTATCCATCCATCCATCCATCCAGCAGATGCTTATATGCAAAATGACATGCAATTGAGAAAGTTGAGTCAGCCAGTCCCTGGAGAAATTGGGGGTTAAATAATAACTAAAATAAATTAAGCAAACAGATATAATACAGCACACACTAACCTAACCCAACCCTCAAGGGCCCAATGGTAAAGTGACTGGGATTTGAACATGCAACCATCCAGATGCTAGTACAGTAGCCAGCAAACGGGTTCTCTCCTGGGACTTGAACTCGCATCCCACAGTTCTTGATCCTGTCACTATGGCACCTTGCCACCCACCACTCAGGGAACATGTCCGTTATCTCTGCATTTGAAGAGAAACTTACTTCACATTGCTTAGGTGCAATTGTTTGAGTTTCTCAGAAAGCACCTTAATAGTCAAAGTGCATTCTGGGACCATTTTTCCCCAGCAGGATGCCTGCAGACGTTTGCACCCACCCTCTATGTCAGTCTACACAGGGTGCTGCTGAGAGTGTCACGCCGAAGGGGTGTGGGGGGGCGTCATCCTGCCCAGCTTCGACAGAGATGCTCAATCAAACCCCAGACTAGGACAACCTTCCTGTTTCTGGACTTGTACTTCATTGTAGCTGCTTTAAGCTTGGGCTCACTGACAAATGGCAGTCCATTCGAATCACCCCCTGCCAAATATCTATTCTGCTTTTTTTCCACTAGGATGGTGGCACACGGATCCTGAGAAAGGACCCTCCTCCCCCCGATAAAAAAGTCAGCCAGATTTTACATTGGCAAATAGAGCGCAAGTCCTGGCCGGCTTCTTAACAGCAACCCGCAGGCTGCGGACAGCTTGCTGACCCAAGGCAGGTCCTTGTGGGTCATTCCATTTCGGTAATTTTTTTAGGGGGGGCAGAGAATGGTTGACGGTTGGGGTTGGTTGTAGGGGTCGCCTTCAACAGAGCCGTGTCATCACTAGTTTACTTAACTAGTGAAAGATTATCTTATTTTTAAGGGGGGGGGGATTTGGATGTGGCCAGTTTTCAGTTTTAGACCTTTGGTTCACCCCCCTCCCCCCATAAACCTCAACTCCTCCATCTTTGGCGAGTGAAAACGACTCCTTTCCAAACCATACTTAAGCGTTTTTTGGAAATTTAAGGACCAGAAATCAAGAAATATGCGCAAGAAATATGACCTGTGATTCGGAACATAATGCAAGTCTCCAAAATTATTCTGTGTAAATTATCATTAGTTGGCAAACTAAAAGGGCCAACTGTAGGATTTTTTAAGGTGGGAGGCACTAAAGGGTCCAACCTTATCATTAGCCAATGATGTGTTTTAAATCACTGAGTGACAGGGGAAAGTGGACTCTGCGGGCCAATCAGCTTTCAGCCTGATCCAGTGACCTGCCTCTGCAAGTCCATGCAGAAACCTTATTTAAACAGGGCGGCACCTCTGCACGAATGAACCCTGTGTGCTTTTCGGTAATGATCTACCAGGACAAAGGAACCAGGGAACACAGAGGAGAAGTGTACTCCCCAATATTTAATTTGGCTTAATTCGTGTCCCCCGTTTAAATAGACCTTTGCATTTAAATTATTACATTTTGCCACCCCAATTTTACAATCCCCCCTAAGCCCTTGATGATACATGTCAACAGTCGGGACAACTCCAGCAGCTGGTTGGTGTTAACGCACCCCCCCCCCCCGCCCCAACTCCACACCCCTTCTACTGCTGGAAATCCTCCAGAGCCAAAGCTGTGCTTCTGTCGAGTAACGAGGTCCAAATTAGAGTTGGCGCCATGCCAGCCCGCAACTCAAACTCATTACCATCCTTCTGCTGGCTCCGGTCTGACATTCGAGGTGATGTCACCCCTTTGCATCCTCCAGTGGACCCAGTCTCCCTACCCCTGATCTTTCTGGAACTGCACCAACACAACTGGCTGGTCATCAGGGTCGGCTGTCAACTCTGTAGTCCCGTGGGGACAATCTGCAAACTTCTTTTCCAGTTTATGTTTTTCTTAGAAATGGAAAACAAGTTAAATCCGTCCTTCATTTGCAATTCCAGAATGTGTAATAAACATTCATTCCATTTTGAAATATTCCAGTGTTTTAGCACTTGCAAATTGTTTAGAAAAAACTGAATAATATGGGCACACTGAACAGGTCAGCGCTCGCTGGAAAGGCACATATACGCAGAAATGCATTCAGGCTTGTATCAAAAGACCCCCCCCCCCTTGCAGACACAGGCCGTAAACTCATATGGAGGCGGCATCCTCATTACAAGGACCCCGTGTTTCACTGTCCCATGCTGGGTGTGGCCTAAGAAGATGCCCGTTTAAAAACCTCGTGGCTCTTCTAGAGAGTGAAATCAGCATCCGAAGCACGAGGCAGGAGTGAAAGCCGCGGGTAGCCACACTGCAGTAGGTCTGTGTGTGCTGTGTGTGGGTGGGTGGTCAGGGCTGAGCGCCGGGGGCTTCTGGGCCATTGTGGGACACTATCAGCGCTGACAGCTATCACATTCTGCAACATAGCGCCTGTCTGATTTCATGACACATGAGACAGATTGATTGGGGGGGGGGGGGGGGGGGG
>JAODUD010000082.1:15261679-15273472 GCA_026784285.1 Stomatorhinus walkeri | reverse complement strand
CACCCAGTGCACTGTGCCCGCTCCAGTTCTTGGGGAGGATGCTGAGGATCAGGTTGGGTGGGCGGTCTGGATGGGTGGGAATAAGTGTGCAGAGTTTATGTGGGACAGTGTTTGTGTGTGTGTGTGTGTGTTGGGTGACAGATGAGTCTATGTCTCAGGGATGATGAGAAGACGGAAGTGAGATTTTTAATGTGGTGGTGATGTCAGTCCTGACCTTTGACCCTTGCTGTTCTACAATCCTGCCTTGTAGTTTTTCCAAAAAAGATTAGTGGTTGGTAGGTTTTACAGAGCAAACTTCTTACAGGTTAGTAATTGAAATCGTAAACATTTATATTGAAGCACATCCATTGCAAAAACTTCAGCAGCTCTTTTCGTCAAGTCCGTAGCAGGTTCAGTCTGCGTGCTCCGCCTTAGACAATTGGTGACTTTCCCCTCTCTCTCTAAAAAACCTGGACATTATACAACATGCATGTCTTAGTGGGAGAGTAAGTGCAGTGAAACTCTGCCTGTTAACAACCCACTTGATCTCCTGCTGCATTAGCATAATTACAGCCCTTTGTGCGCATGGATTCCGCTGTTCCTCCGAGGCATCCCGTTAACAGCTCATATTTTAAGTTATTAAATTATGAAGCTGTCCTTTTAACTTATCATGTGCTGCTCATTCTCTGCTGTGTTCATACTTGAACCATTTCGTTTTCTTTTTTTAACAGTAATTATCTCCTTACATTTACAGTGTAATGCAATTAAAAGACAAACATTAAATTATGCAATGGAAAAAATACAGTTTTTAAAAGAGTAGTTAATCTTGGGAGAAGGGAAAGACTGTTCATTAAATATCATGTGTTATAAATTGACAAATCATGTATATATTCTCCCACATCTGTTAAAGCCATTTTTGATTTGTTAACTAACTAATCACACTCGTGGTGCCGAGATGAGGTAATAAACTCCCATAATGCAATGAGCTCCTCTCTCATGCTGCTTCTCTCTCCCGTACAGATGACACCAAGATTGCTCTGCACCTGAAAGACAATGGAGGTGAGTTTCTCCCCGGAAACCTTTTGCTCAAATGCTCTGACTGTGACTGATTCTGGAGTCCCAGGTTAACATGGTGACCCAGGTGTTATGCCCTGCGACCAGAGTCTGTTTTGTAGAATCAACTCGCTGTCTGCATAAAGCTCTCAGATCTGGGGCAGGCATCATGATAAATTCCACCATCGTTTAGCAACTTACAGGATCACATATGCAAAGTTCCCCAGTTTGGTAACTTCCCAATGGTCCAACAGCACCTGCCGTGTGTTTTTTCCATCTTGGGCCCGCCTCTTTAATTGACACGCCCCCTGCTGTCCAGTACAGCTGGTGGTCAACACCCTCCCACGGAATGCATGAATGACCGGTTTGCCCAAGGAGGAAATGGCATCACAGGGGAGGAAGCAGAGCATTCTGGGAGCTGGCAGCCACCACCACCCCCCCCAAACTAGGCGAGGGCAAATGCTGTGGAGCACAGTGCTAAATGCATCGACAGCATAGGAATATGACATGCTTCAGATAAGCTGTAAATAAAGTTCCAGGGCCACATGTACCAGTATTTCTTCTGTTGTATTGCCTCGGGGGGGGCTTCTATTTATTTATTGCTCCTGAGATGTATGCATGGTAGAGCAGATGGTTGTTGGAGATCTCCGGGGGCGGGGGCCAGGCTTGTCAACTGGGGAGAAGCGCTTCATTCAGGGCCTGAGGGCGACAGCTGTAGCTGGCGGAGTGTCCATGAAGCATCCAGCCAATCACATGCTTCAGGGGAGAGCGCGGACCTCCATTGGCCGCTACCACGCACGGTGTAGTGTAGAGGTCAGATTATAGTCAAGCGGCATGACTAGGAGCAGCATAGGTGCTGCTGAACCAGGCAGATCAAAGAGGGAGGACAGGGCACCATGGTGACGGTCTGCCCCCTATCTGCAAGGAGAGGAACTGAAAGATGTAATCAGCTGAAGGAAAGACAAGGGTCACTGAGCTTGTCTACGTACAATATGGAAGTAAATGATATGAGATCTCTGATCAGGTACTGACTGGGACTTAACCCTTTAATGGTGGTAGAAGAACAACTTTTTTCTGAATTTTTATGAAAAATATGTATCCTTTTGAAAATGTTGCAAGCCAAAACAGCATAAAGTGAAGAAGCAATTACTTTTATAGCCTAAAAATAATTAAAAGTACAGTATAATAAATACATAAACCAGTAACATAAATGTTTATTATCGTTTTCAAGTATTATGTACTGCACATGATTGTACATGCGACACTTTTACGTGTCTCTCGTCACAGTAGATTTGTTTACGTCAGTATCACGACAAACATGTACTATTATTAATGCTCAGGGCTATGACATCATTACCTGGTAGGATTTTTTAAGCTCCGTTATAATCGTATGGGACCGCTGTCGTATATTTAGTCATTGACCAAAACATCATTATATGCTGATATTGGCAAATGCTAAATCGTATTTCATGAAAGTGAAAACCCTCCTCAGATTTCAGATGGATTCGGAGGCACGCTGGAGATACACTAAAGACATGCAATAGGCAAGGAAAACAGGTGCTAATCTAGGTCTTTGATAAAAGTCACATGGTGCATAGAGAACATTTGCGAAGCCTGCAACCCTGATTAGGAAAAGTGGTTGGCAGATGGATGGATGGATGGATGGATGGAAGGAATGAACAGTTCTTTAAATTGCCTTATGTTACATTTCTTCCATCTTGAATGACTTGCTGATTCAGCTTTTCCTTACGACTATATGGGTTTTCAAACCACAGTAGCTTCTAAAGTAAAGAGGGTGCATATCTACCCTTTAACTTTTCCCCCAAATTAGCTTAATTTTTTTTTCCTGTTCCTTTTGTGGCTCACCAAATGAAGGGATGCACTCACACCAGCGCATCCTCTCTCTTTGCTACCCGACTGAGTTGCCATTCCATCTGACAGGAGCTCTGGCTGCTAAAGGAACGGGCTTGGGCTTCCCTAACATAATCTCATTCGGGTGTACCTCAGGGCTCTCTCTGGGTCACTCCAGCCAGCCCAGATACCCCCTGTGCTCGCCGAATCAGATCACAGGCCATGCGGGACATTCACTCGTTAAACTCCACATTAGTGTGTCGTGCCCCCATCCCATGTGAATTTCCCCGATGTTCCAGTTTCCTTCCACAGCCCAAAGACATGCAGTATTGGTGAATTTGTGATTCAAAATTACCCATTGTGTGTGTGTGTGTGTGTGTGTGTGTGTGTGTGTATGTCCTGTAATAAACTGGCGTGCTGTTTGCTGTGTCCTCTGCCTGTTTTCTAAGAGATTGACTCAAGGCTGACTGTGACCCCGCTTCGGGTGAGTGGTAAAGGAGAACTGCATGATGGGTAGGGCACTCAGGGTATGCTGACTATAGGATGCAGCGGTGTAAAGCATGCTGCCAGTGGACTCTGGAGCAGTGGAAACATGTCCTGTGGGGCGATGAATCACGCTTCTGTGATTGGCGATCTGATAGATGAGTCGGGATTTTTCAGATGCCAAGAGAACGTTACCTGCTTGAGTATATTGTGCTAATTGTAAAGATTGGTGGAAGATGGATAATGGTATGGTTTTGATTTATATAGGTTAGTTCCAGTGAAGCGAACTCTTAATGCTTCAGCATACCAAGAGTTCTGACTTCCAAGGGTTCATGAATCTGATCTACAAAGCAAGCAGTTGTCATATGCACTAAAAGTCACAGGCTTTTAGTTAGACAGGCCAAAAGCTCCTGTGTGTCGACGGTTCATTAGCCCGATCTCACACAGAGGACCACATCTGTATTCCAGCAAGCATCTCACATCTCGTCACACATTTCTCAGATGGTCTTACTCCCCCTGCCGGGACCTTGGTCGGCGGCGTCTCCACTCATGGTGTTTGTTCGGGTTGCCAGCTCCACACATCGCAGCCCTTCAGGAGGAATGTGCTGCATCACTGGACCCACGGGACTTCCTGGGGACCCTTTAATGTCGGAAACCTGCTGTGAGTGAAGCTGGTTGCGATCCTCCTACCTGTTGTTTCAACTGAACATCAGCTACTCAGATGTGCCTAAAACCCAACACTGCAGACTTAAAGAACTGGAATTCTCACATCTGCTTTTAACATAAGATCTTGTAGTTCTATGGAGAAAGTGTAGCTGTTGTCTGGGCGTATGGTTTTGCTAGTTTCAAATATTGAAAGACAGAACTTTGACATATAGCCTATTAGAAGGTTTGAGGTTGCTTGTGTCCCATGAGGATATAATGTGGATGTGTAAGTCAGCTGTAGGGCCAGCTTCACTAGGTTTCTCTTCAGTGTTAGCTAGCAGCTTGCTTATTCTTGCAGGAAAATCTGTTTTGGAGCACCAGCCGCATGACGTTGGCTTGCTGGGGCATTGAGGGTTTGGAGCATAACAGAGGCATATAAACATCTGTTGCAGCTGCTGACCATGGTCGGTCATTGTGGTTCGTTGGATTATGATTTTTAGATGCATGTTGTGGGGCACGGCGGTTGAGTACTGCATAAACTGTGTCTCGTTGGTCCACGAGTCCTTTTCACCGCATTTCGCTGTAGATGGATGATTGTTTTCGTGAGCAATGGAACCAACGCATGTTTTTTTTTTTGTGGAAATCTGGCAAATTTGGTGATGTAAGCACACTCATGGAGAATGAAACGTTCATTTTGTACCTCTCAGGATTTTTTAAAAAAGTAAGCATTCTGATTTTCTCCAACTCCAACAATTTACACCATGCTTGTTTCCTGACCACACATTGTTGGATATATAATGTTTTGAACTGCGGGTCAGGGGGTTCTGCCTCTAGGGGTGTCAGTGGTGTTATAATGTGATAGTAATTGCTGTTTCTGTTGCTTGGTAACATGCCCAAGCTCCTGACTATGCATGAATGATTCTTCCCGTACAGGTCAGTTACAAGAGATCCTGTCAGAGTTCAAGGTTAAAGGTTTTTTTTTTTTAATGACATATGGTACAATGAAATCTTTATTTGTGTGCTTGCTGCAGGTCATACTGGAACAGGTATAGCACTATCCTTGTTTGGTTTGGTGGCCCTGTCTGTGTTGGGGGCCTGGAGGACACAGGGCTATCCTAACGTGCTGCCCAATGACGTATCTGTATGAAGGATGTCTGAGAGGTTGAGCTTCACCCTTTAAGCCAGGCAGAAACTTCTCTTCAAGGTCGCACATCCCAGTTGGGTTCTGGTGGGGCTTCTAGACCGGACGGCCCACTCCCACCCACGGACACTGTGCTGGGCTCACCCGTCTGTCTGGAGCATACCAACCCCTTTTACCAAATTCGATATAAGGACATATGGATATATCTTTAGGACATATCTGGTCTGCTGGTTGCTAATTAAACCTAGAAGACTGAAAGCTGCAATACAATAAAATTGATTAGAAACACAATCATTCCTGAAATAGGTAGCTATTTGTTTTATCATTACCTCATTAGTTTTCTTTGGGCACCATTGATTTTTTTTCTGCTCCCTCAGACCAGCAAGGCTTGGAGTTCAGCTTGTAAGTGGCAGAGTTAGCCTGCAAGCTGTGTTTGCGGTTGCTTAAATTCTTTAAACCCTGGGTTTCAAATCTTGAAACTGTAAGACTGACTAACTAATGGATTTCCTGGCCTTACAAGTTCAGGTAGTTGTCTACCATCTCTAGACCGACAGTGTTTGAGAGATCCCTCAGGCATGTCTCAGGTTAGCTGTTTTGGTTGACAAGTTAACCTAACACCATCTTTTCCTTGCCCGTAGGAGTTGCATGGTTTTAGTGAATCACCGGTGTGCTTCTGAGTCCATCTGAAAATATAGGACCTATGGGGCTGTGTTTACTTAGCTTACAACAATACAGACCCACTGGCAAAAATGATTAGGAAACAGTTAAGAAGTTGCTTAGGCAGAGAAGGGAGGAGAAAACATACAGTGAGCGCCCTCATGTGGTGGGAAGTGGAAATGCTGGGCAAGATGATGAAGGCTGAACACCTTAAAATATCGTTGGTTATGTAGGAATGTTCCTCAACAACAAATCAAGCAAAGCTTCCGAAGACGTCTTCAGAACATCGAAAATCACACTATATAAAGGATAAAATCCCACTTAATGCTCCTGGGGGCTCCAGATGAATGGCTAGCCCTCCCCTGGGAGGCTTCACTCTCCTCTCTATGTGTGTGTATGTTTCAATAAGAGCAAGACTGATATCCAAAAAATGAAGACATTCTACTGAACCTGTATTTGTAATGCAAAATGGTAAAGAATCATGTCATTATTTGTTTTTTTTGAAAACCATAGCAACAACTTCAAAGGTGTGGTGTATATTTCTGGATGTATTACCAGTCAGTATTTGAACTAGTATTGCAAGTATTTTCTTAAATGTAACCATTTTGACCATTTTGTCACCGCAATGTTTCTGCCACATGGGACACTCATTTCACGCTAGACGTCGGCCATATTGATCCTGATGTGTGACGACCGGATCGGCCATCTGTCTAATGGCACCGAGTGACAGACTTCAGGCTTCTGTTTCTGCCGGAGGCGGAAACCCAAGATCCGCTTGAGAAAAGGCCACCATTGAGAGTTCCAGCTCCATCCTTCAGCCCCCCCTGGGAGCGTATGACGAGCTGTCCTTCTTTGCCCCCCCCCAGCATCGCCGGCTGAGAGCACCGCTCCGGAGAAGCCAGGCAGCCTGCACACGGGCCTCATCGTGAGCGTCCTCATGGTCATGGTCGTCATGGCCGTCGCCGTTCTGGTCACCGTCTACATGTGCCACCACCCCATGTCGGCCGCCAGCCTCTTCTTCATCGAGGTGGGCGTCGCCACCAGGGCCTGTCTGAGTCTATAATGTGGAAATCAGTGTTTTTACGTCTCACATTGTTGGCAAACTCATACAGCCAGAATACTTTTTGTGCTCCAAGTCTGTCATCTTCGAGGTCAAAACCCATTATTGTCATCTCACCATAAAAGGATTTATGAGTACAAACATTTGTGTACTGTGCCCCACATGGCTCTGATGAGATGCTGTCTCTCTGGGGCCACTGTACCACTTGGGATGAAGTAAAGTTAACTTAAAAATATGTTAAACTAGCACACATCATTCACACCTCTGTCAATCAGTCTTACATCCAACATACAACCAAAAAATATTGAGAATATATAAACAGTATCCTCCTGAAGTCTGATAAATAATTTTAGTCCTCTGTAGAGTTCATTATGTGTTTGCTCATCATCTTTCATATTATACATGCCGCTCCATTAAGTCATGTTGTTCTTTAAAGGACAGTTTGGGCTTTAAGATGGCATCTGTGTGTGGGTGTGACCATGCTAACTTCCTTTTCCTGTCAAATCGAATTTTTAATCAATACTTAAAAACTTCTCTCCTTTCCTCTCAGGAGGATATGCACTGTTTGCATGCAGATATACCTCAGCTGTACAGATCATACAGTATATTGCCAAAAGTATTAGGACACCCCTCCAAATCATTGAATTTGGGTGTTCCAATACCTTCCATAGCCACAGGTGTATAAAACAAGCACATAGGCATGCAGACTGCTTCTAGAAACATTTGTGAAAGAACAGGTCACTCTCAAGAGCTCAGTGAATTCTAGCGTGGTACTGTGGTAGGATGCCACCTGTGCAAAAAGTCCATTGATGAAATTTCCTCGCTACTAAATGTTCCACGGTCAACTGTTAGTGGTATTATAAGTGAGTGGAAGCAATTGGGAACAACTGCAACTCAGCGATAAAGTACTAGGTCACGTAAAATCACAGAGCGGGGACAATGCATGCTGAGGTGTACAGTGTGCAGAAGTCGCCAACTGTCTGCAGAGTCATTAGCTACACACCTTCAAACTTTGTGTGGACTTACAATTAGCTCAAGAACAGTGCATAGAGAACTTCATGGAATGGGTTTCCATGGCTGAGCAGCTGCATCTAAATCTTACATCACCAATTGCAATGCAGAACATCGGATGCACTGGTGTAAAGCACGCCGCCACTGGAATCTAGTGCAGTGGAGGAATGTTCTCTGGAGTGATGAATCACACTTCTCCGTCTGGCAATGTGATGGATGAGTTGGGGTATTTCAGTCACCAGGAGAACGGTACTTGCCTGAATGCATTGAACCAAATGTAAAGTTTGGTGGAGGGGGGGTATGGTGGGGTGTTTTTGAGGGGTTGGAAAAGGCCCCTTAGTTCCAGTGAACACTTAATGCTGCAGCATTCTAAGCCATTCTGGACTATTTCTTGCTTCCAACTTTGTTTGGGGATGTCCCCTTCCTGTTCTCACATGACTGCACATCAGTGCACATAGCAAAGTCCATAGGAATATGGATGAGTCAGTCTGATGTGGAGGAACTTGACTGGCCTGAACAGAGCCCTGACTTCAACCCGTTAGAACACCTTTGGGATGAGTTAGAGCGGAGACTGTGAGCCAGGCTTTCTTATCCAACATCAGTACCTGACCTCACAAATGCTCTTCTAGAAGAATGGTCAAAGATTCTCATGAACACACTCCTAAACCGTGTGCACAGATTCCCAGAAGAGTTTAAGCTGTTATAGCTGCAAAGGATGGGCCAACTCCATATTAAAGGCTATGTATTAAGGATGGGATGTCATTAAAGTTCATGCGTGTGTAAAGGCAGGCAGTACATTTACCTATGTAGTATATATGCAAACATATCAGCATGAGCAGCAATGGCAAACAAATATATAGAGATACATAAATCTGAGAGGTAGGAGTGTTTTTCCTGTGCTTTTGGGAAGGTGAAGTTGCAAGCTTATGGAAGCAATATTCCCCAATGGAGCATAGAAAGGAATTCTCAGAAAATGTCCCTTTCTGGATCACTTGGGTTGACTTTGCATGTTCTAAAACTAATAAGTAAAAACTTTGTCCTGAGAATCAAAGGGCACCCCCTTGATGACAGGAGGTATAAGAGACAGAAGCACACTGCCTGGATCCAGTCACAGGTTGCCAGCTAGTTGGAATCACCCCATCTGGCCAAACCTGCAGATAACTTTCAGCAGACAGTTTCACGCCCTGGTGCATTAACCACTTTAATGCTGGTTTGTCACATCCATTATGATGATAAATAACCTAGTTGTATTTATCCATCCATCCATCCATTATCTATACCCACTTATTCTACTGGGTCGTGGGGGGTCCGGAGCCTATCCCAGAAGCAATGGGCACGAGGCAGGAAACAACCCTGGACGGGGGGCCAGCCCATCGCAGGGCACACCCACACAGCAGTCACACCTACGGGCAATTCAGCAGCTCCAATTAGCCTCAGCATGTCTTTGGACTGTGGGGGGAAACCGGAGTACCCGGAGGAAACCCCACGACGACACGGGGAGAACATGCAAACTCCACACACATGTGACCCAGGCGGAGCCTCAAACCTGGGTCCCAGAGATGTGAGGCAACAGTGCTAACCACTGCTCCACCATGCCACCCCTAGTTGTATTTATACAGGAGTTAAATCTTACCAGAGCTGGAGGTACCTGGCAATGTGTAGCTGTCAATTATCTGCCCTCCAATGGTAATTTCCTGGGAACACATTTAAGATGAAGCGAGTTTGTGTAATTAGGGCCGTCTGTTACATACTGAAAGTGGGCCTGATTGAAAGGGCCCATTATCTCAAAGTGGTGCGATGTGAGAAAATCATCCTTCACCATCAGGCAACCTCTCCCTTTCTCTTTTAAAGAGACAGTACCCCCATTTTTTTTTCCCCATCGATAACACGCCCAACCTTGGAGTTCCTTCCCTTCATTCTGATTCCACGGAGACTGCGTCAGCATTCTCTGTTCATATCAGCTTTTATTCTTCTTATAATGCTTCGCTAATGTATTTTTAAGCACTGATCTGCAGATGAATTCCCAAGTATGTAATGTACTAGGAGATAGGTTGGTATAAAAAACCAGTATGTATTAAGTAGCCTGCTGGTTCCAGTGCTTGTAAAATGAATGACTTCCACACAGTTTGAAGGGCAGGTTTTAATTTTACTCTGGGTTTTATTAGTCTACCTTGAGGTTGGGGGGGGGGAGGTGTTCATGCAGAGTCAAGCGGCTAGGATAGTTTTTGGAGTTTTCAAGAAGAGCAAGGTGAGTAGGCAAGGACTCCTGACCCTGCCGACCAGGTGACCTTCTTGTCTCCATCCTCTGCACCTTCTGATCCCTCCACAGAGACGCCCCAGCAGGTGGCCAGCCATGAAGTTCCGCCGTGGTTCAGGACACCCAGCCTACGCAGAGGTGGAGCCCATGGGTCAGGAGAAGGACGGCTTCATAGTGTCAGAGCAGTGCTGAGGACGCCATCTTCTATCTCTGTCTCTCTCTCCCTCCCTGGCCCTCTCTCTCCCTCTCTCTCTCTCTCTCTCTCTCTGTATTTGTAGCCCCAAGGACAGCACAACCCTACTGGCTCATAACTGGATTTGGAAATACATTGGGTTGCTTGGCCTCCAAACTGTTTTTATTTTTTTGGAAAGAGGAACATGGTGTAGCTTCTAACTACTGAAGGAGGTGACGTCAGAATCCAAAGCAAACTCACATCCACCTTGAAGGTCTGACTCCTTACCCTTCACAAGTTCACCAGACCCTCTTGAACTTCTGGATGGTGTCATCGACACACAGGAGGTGTGAGCCATCGTGGACCACGGTTGGAGAGACTGGCTGGAGTAGAGATGCAGGAAACATGTGGACTTGGGATCTGGAGATCAGATGTTTTATTTCACAAGCCCAGCATCCGCTTGTAGGTGGTGCTGCATTATTGAGCGGACTCCACGGATAGTGACTCGGGAGGGAGGGCGGTCAACTCTGTAATCGTCCTCCAGCTGCCGCAAAGCCTGATGGGATTAGGTACATTTTATTTTTCAGAAACTGCAAGAAATGTCCCAACTATGAATTTAATTAACAGTGTAAGGCTTCATGTATCATATAATGTTTTTTTGTGACAGGGATTCCCTTATAAAATATATATTTTTTTATCTATCATCCACTTAACTTGCATCCCCCAGAATCACGCAAATTCCCTTGA
Organism: Stomatorhinus walkeri; assembly: GCA_026784285.1. Lineage (NCBI taxonomy): Eukaryota > Metazoa > Chordata > Actinopteri > Osteoglossiformes > Mormyridae > Stomatorhinus > Stomatorhinus walkeri. Next base: position 15,262,416 of record JAODUD010000082.1, on the reverse strand, counting down.
CTTTTTCATGTGACAGACACTGTTTCCCAGAACAACACAGTACAACGCGCACCCCCCTGCCCCCCCACCCCAGAATGCGAGAGATCATAAAACAAGCTAACTGGTCCTCTGTCTAACAGGAGTCCAGGAGAGCTTTTGACTTTGTCGTACAATAGAGGTACAGTGCTAGAGGCACCCAGAGAGTACGATGGCTCTACCCCTCACTCACAGCCACTATTGACCCCAGCTTCAGACTGGCACTAGAGACCAGCCTTGAAATATGACAAGAGCAAACAGACAGAAACCCGAGTAACATTTTCAGATTCAGGTTTTTGGATCCAGTCAACCAGTGTTTTGACAGACCGGATCTGTCTCCACCATAACTCATTTTCCAGCAATAATGGCAGCTTTCACTGTCTAACGTTTCTCATTTTCATTTAATTTATTTCGCAGATGTTTTTATCCAAGGATTGTACGTTTTTTGTTCCAAGAGAGCAGGTTCAGAAAGTCCCTAAAGCAGCTGGGGTTAAGGGGCCTTGCCCAAGGACCTTATGGTGAGATTACGCGGCCATCCATGGGATTTGAACCAGTAACCTTCCGATCAGAGGGTCTTAACCCACAGAGCCACACACACGTTATTTCTTACATAGATGAACAAACATAGAATAAGTGGAGAGATTGTAATGACCTGGTGAACATTTGGGCAACATACCAGCATTCCATCCATCCATCTTTCAGCCGTCATCTTTTAAGTGGGG
>JAODUD010000082.1:15250108-15260968 GCA_026784285.1 Stomatorhinus walkeri | reverse complement strand
TTTTTTTTAAATATCTTCAAAATAAAGATAAACACAATCACGCTCAAAACTAGGATGAAACTGGATTTCAAATGAAATTTCGTTTTTTTTATGTAAAAATAAAAAAAAATGGAAAAATCAAAACTATGTAATAACTAGTAACGTTGCCTCCGTATTTTCCATAATGTATTTCTGTCTGTGTCAGTAGTTAAAGACGGATGGATGGAACAGCTAGACATAGCCTATTTCAGCGATATTGTTTCACCCATTCCCTCTCTGAAGCTCTTTCCGTGGAGCATGGTGCAGTATCGTCCATTTAACACACCAGCGCTTCACGCTCCCAAAACATCAATTTCCTGAACCTGGAAGTGAAGAGGAAAGGAGGGAGGGAGATGGAATACGGGGTCGATTCCCTGTTTCCAGGCTTTCCAGGAGCCCCTGGTGGCATCGGGCATCTGTCTGTTGGGTAACATCTACCTGAAACTGCAAATGTTAACCACTGTCAGAATTTGACAAAATATATATACATAAAGATAAGTGGGGGGGCTGTGATTCCTGTCAATAACATGGGTGATGGGGGTGCAAGCTGCAATAATCTTTCAGACTAGGCTGAATAATACTGGTTGGTGTTTTTAGCCAGTGAGTCTCAAATCCTAACCTTCTTGTTGCTGTAATATCCTGCAGCACTTAACCTGGTTGATTGCTTTTTCACCCAACTCTATCCTAACATGCTTTTAGATAAAAAAAAAAACACTGTTTTTGGTGTTACTGCAATAGAATATATCATTGAAGTGGGTTTATTCTCTTATGTGAAATACGAGTTTAAGACGGACTAAAGCGGATTGACACTTTGACACTTCTGCTCTGCGGCTGGCTGTATTTCAGGAGAAAATCAAATTATCCAAATTCTCAGATGCGGGAAACGCTTGATGTTCGCCGTCCAAGTCCAGGACATGGCAAGAGACGCCCAAGTCCGGCGGTCACTGCAGCTGTCTGTCAATTTTATGTAACTACTGTTATTTTATTATAATTTTTTTTTGATTACATTTGAAATAAAGGATGTTGTTTTACGGGATCATTCTCTTTCTTCAAGATATAGTATCTGAAACTTTCTGGCATAATATAATTTAACAGGGAGAGAGCAATTCACCTGAGCACAGCCAGATTCACAAAAAAAAAAGATCACAGCAAGGCGATATATAAAAATAAAATTTACACATAGAGACAGACATGTAATTACATTCTTGTCAGGACTGCTCATTCATTTCTATGGGCAAAATGCTAATGCTAACTATGACAGCCCTAACCCCTACCCAGCCCTAACCATAACCATAAGTAACAAAACAAAATACAAGAGTTGCAATCACTGATTTTTATAAAATTGAGTTTTCCCTTATGGGGACCAGGAAATTGTGTGTGTACGCCACAGCGGAAGAAAGGAAGCAAGATTGGTTGAGGAACCTCATTAAATTGATCTTTTTCTCATTTCCTGGTCGGTCATATCATCGTTCTTGATGAATCTAAACCCTTTGAGGAGCATGGTAATGGACCCCCAGCAGGGGGCGCCTTCAGGGACCTGGGGTGGCTATGTGAAACTGCTGTAAGGTTGTGGAATCGCTGGCTCTTTTGCCCTCCAGGACTGACCTCGTTTAACTCAGTTGTGATCATCTGAAAAGGTCACCCTAGCAAACATGAAGTAGCATTGCTATTATAGATAAACATTTTTCTTGGATGTGTGAAATTTTTATGGTGGGTGGTTTCCTGCAAGGAACATCAGTGACATAATTTAAGTTCATTCCAGTTACCGAGTTTGTCCAGTTTCATGGAGACGTCTATCCCAGAGAAATGGGCCTGTAACCCAGGAAACAGGGAGTGTTTCTTACCCCATCTCCTTTTGTATGTGCTTGCCTTGTGATGGATAGTAACGTCACTCACTGGTGGGACTTGAACCAACAACCTTCCGGCTGTGGCTACAACATCCTAACCAGCGTGAGTCACACATTACCCTCAGGGTCAGCACAAACCTCTGCTGGCTAAGCGGTTATGGAAGACGGGGGCATTTATGTAAGAAATATATTATATATTCATATATTCGTGTTATTCATGCATTATCACTCCGCACCCGCGGGGTGGCCCAGAGTGACACGGTTTGATTATTACCACCCTCTTACCCAAATTAACCAGGTTAATGGATGACAAAACAAACGCGCTGTCTGACGGTGATGGCTGCTTTAGAATTACAGCATTTACAGTCCAATCAGTTTCTTTAATTAACTTGAAATAAAATACGAGAGTAATTGAATACTTACAGCAGCAATGATTTCCGTTTTTGTTTTCGCCTTCGCAAAACTATTATGGGATTATTACGGGTATTTGACGGTCAAACTAATGGCAAAACACTGGTTCTCACGTGCATGGATGCATAATGCATTTTTTGTCAAAAATCAAATTCCCGAAAACAGAGCACATGCAGCGATATAACGCAGGAAAAATATTAAGTAATTCTGGAAGCAAGTAAAATTTAAAAAGCTGTAGGTATAAGTGAAAATGCAAAATTGTGTAAAGCGAGGGGAGGCACTTCAATAGGTCAGCAATTTAGGCTTAGTCACTGCATGAGCTCCGATTTTTCATGCTGTAAGGGTAAACCGTGGAGGGCGAAATGTCAGAACCACAACTCAGTCAGTACATGCCTGCCTCTCAGCAAGGGCGACTGCGCTGCATTTGCAGGTAAGAGACAATGTTTCCTTTAGAGGATATTTCGGCTTGTGCTTTGCGGTTGTTTGCGTGTCGTCAAGTTATCTTATCTGCTTTCGGGAAGGCGTAGGATCGCCGTTTTTTGCTGCGCGGCCGAAATATAAAATGCTTATGGCGAAGTAAACACTGTATTTTAAATCTGAGTTTAGTCTTCTAACTCGCAGTTAAACTAAAAAAAATCACTACCTACGTCCTGTTGCTTTAATATATATGCATATTCATTACACCCACGGAAACTTCTGTGACGTCCCATCTGATCATGTCTCTGTGATGGCCAGTCAAGTTCTTCCACACCAAACTCATGAAACCATGTTGCGTTCATGGACCTTGGTTTGTGCACTTGGGGCACTGCCGTGGTGGAACAGAACAGAGCCTTACCCAAACTGTTTCCACAAAATTGGAGGCATAGAATTGTCCAATATGTCTTGATATGCATACCAAGACATTTTGGAGTATTCTAGAGCCCTGACCTCAACCCCATGGAACACCTTAGAGCAGAGATTGTGAGCCAGGACTTCACGTCCAACATAAATTTCTGACCTCACAGATACTCTTCTGGGTGAATGGGCCAAAATCCCCACAGACACACTCCAAAATGTTGTGGAAAGCCTTCCCAGAAGAGTGGCAGCTGTTATAGCTGCAAGGAGGGGTACAACTCCATACTGATGCCAATGGATTTAGAATGGGATGCCATAAAAATCCCTGCAGGTGTAATGGCCCGGTGTCCCAATACATTTGTCGATATAGAGTATCAACGCAGAATTTATGGAATTGCTTGGCTATTTTTTTCTTTTGGCGCCATCTGCTGGTTGTAAAATTTCAGCACACGCTGCCCTTGACCACATCCGCTCTGGACTCGTTCTCCTGGTTATGTGTTGCTCTAAAATCCCATTAGTGAGGGTAACGCCTGCTGAGTGCACATGATATACTTATTTTATGTGCTATTAAAGTGGACAAAATTGTATATACTATTAAAAACCAATATTTATCCATCAAATGTGACTTACACATTTAATACACTTTAATCCACAGGTCGGGTTTATTGAGGGGTATAAAATGGAAAGGGGAAGGAACTGATCCTTTGAACAGACAACCAATAAATATCCACAAAGCCAATAATACCTATATACAACTGAAAGGTTTATGGATTTTATGCAGCTGCTTTTCAGACAGAAAGGGTTGAGGGGTGATGTAATGACAATACATAAACTTTGTAATTATTTGCCAGATGCTTTTGTCCAAAACGATGTACAAGCAAGGCAGATAAAGGGCCTGAATCACAAAGCCAGATTTTTTGCTTAGCCAGATAACTGGTTAGATTTAAGGTTCCCCACTTTAAATGGCCTTTATCGTCATTCACTTACATGTCGCCCAGACTATCTTAAATCCAACAAATTATCCAGCTATGCAAGAAACCCCGTGGGGCATTCCACAAAGCAAGATGGATGAGTTAAGCCCAAACATGAAAAGTGTCCAGTAGGAAGAACAGTAAGGTGACATTCCTACCGGACAATCCTTACATTTTGTTTAAGTTATGGGCTAATGAAGAAATTCCGGGGGAGTGTTCCGTGAAGAATTTCTCAGGTAGCCAGGTTAACTTAAGTCATGATTGTCCAGCAGGAATGCTCCACACCTGAGCTATTATTTGACAATCATTTCTTCTATCTTAAGTTAATAAAGCTAGCTCAGAAATCCTGCTCTGTGGAACATACCTCATTTCGTGCATCAGGCCCTATATATCACAAACATACAGTTGTCAAGGACTCAGGTTAGGTACATATGCTGCCAGGCTGAGTTATAAAAACAATATTGATAATACTAATAATATTGATAAAGGAGTTATTCAAATAAAACAAACATACAAAGACTGTAGATAAAAACAACATCAATAATAATAATAATAATCATCATCATCAATAATACTTCTACTAATAATAATGATCATAATGATAATTGCTCCCTAGAAAATCCTCCTTTTACTTGTAATAATTAACACCTTCTGTTGTCAATATTTGGAAACCTCTTGTTGTGGGATATCAACCCTGGGACTGTCCATTAAGCAAGACTGCGGGAGTGATTGAGGTAGAGATGCAGAATTAAGTGTATAATTCACACAGAAAAAGGCATTTTACGAAGAAGAATCCATCAATCAGTATACTACATTATTGCTACCCATTTAAATTTATTTAGAATGATTAGATTAACCTAATCCTGCACTATGGAGAAGGGAAGGACAGATTTTGAAAAACTGCCAATGCAGGATATTCAGATATCAGACTGGAAAAATGACACTGATATTCAAAAACTTAAATTTATGGTGATGAACCATAAGAGAAAAAAATCAATGTAACTGATCTTAAAATAATTAAATAAATAGTTTTCTGGATGACTAAGGATAGGAACATATTAAGCAGAAGAATAGTTCTGTCCATTGAGTCATTTCAGCAGGGGAAAGCAATGACCTTTTTAGTGTGAGCTCATATTCCGTTTTAAATTATGCAAAAGTTCACTCAAGTTCACAGTGAAACTAGTACAGACTTGCGCTAACTTACAACCTATGTGACTTACGCCAATTCACATGTACGACTGAGGTTTAAAAGGATAAAAAACAATCCATTCAATCCAAGACCATCCCAGCCTGACATGCATCTCCCGGTCTCATTATCACGTCAAAGCCAGTGCGATTATCTTATTCTGACATATGTCAATTTCGACATGCGATCCGTCTGCCAGGACAGAGCTAAGTCGTAAGTTGGGGACAGTCTGTACTATCAACAGATCTATATAGCCCTTAGAGTTGGGTCAATCCATTTCAATGTCAGCGGGGGCCGTAAAATTGAAACAAATTAAAACAGTCTTTGGTCATGTCACCTTATTACTGCATGTGCACTCTGTCCTGTGATGGATATGCAAAAGTGATTACAAGCCTGTATCCAGTTCGGTTTTGTTTATTTCACTGTAAACAAAAATCTAGCAGGAATGGTATACTCAGTACATTTTACTTTACAGAATAAAGCACGCTCTTCATAATAACAGTACCCCAATAAATACTACGATGGAAATGTACTTCACGTTTAGCCAGGAGGGTGGGGGGGGGCACTGTACATTCAGCATGCCAAACACCTGTGACCTGGATATTAATTAATGTAACCCAGGGTTTCACAAGCCGGACCTCGGAGACTCCCAGACATTCCGCATTTTTGCTCTCCCCCAGCTCCCTGCCAGACTAACCACATTTTTGCACCCTTCCAACCAGGAGGGAGCAAAAAACGTGGACTGTCCGGGTGTTTGCGAAGACCGAATTAGAGAAACACTGATGTGTACTGAATATTCCTCCCTCCCCCCCTTCACCAAACGAGAAAGCGGCATAGACACACCGGGAGGTGCGGTGCATTTGGGGTGGTGCGGAAGGCACTCACTGCGACTCCGGAGGGTGAAATCCGGCTCGCATCCGCTCTGACGTCAGTGTAGTGTGTTAGGGAACTGAGACGCTGTAAGCCGATCCTTAAGGTATGAATGTTATATTAACTTCCTACAGGTACTCAGGTTTCCTCCTGGTAAATGGGAGCCTTGAAAAATTACCCATCTTCAGGGCTTGGAATTTAGGAACCCTTGGGCCAGAATCATAGTTTTTTTGTTTTTGTCAAACTACAGGATAAAAAAATCCTGCTGTGACGAACAGGAAATAAAATCGGGGCTCTGTGTGTGTCCCCTCCAATGGACTGACATCCCATCCAGGGTGTACCCCTGCCCCGCAACCTGTGCTCCTGTGCTTCCTGGGAAAGGCACCAGGGTTGTAAGAAGCATTTATTCATGAAGCAACATTCTGTTTTTGGTAATGAGCAGCTGCCATATGCTGTGTCCCTCTGCTGTGGGGGGGGAAAAAACCCCAAGGCCCAGTAAACGGGGACATTTATGTCCAATAAATGGACGCCCTGGTTTATCAAAACGACCACTCACATCACCGACCTCTTTGAGTTCTGCGTTTTTTCTGTCCTTTTTTTGGTTTAACTTATCCAGTTAATGTTAAAACATCACACACTGAGATACCCGTCCCATTCAAGTCTAAGTCGCAACAGTTGTGTATGTGTAACAGTGTACATCATTGGTGGCGGCCCTTGGTGGTTCAGCCAATTAGCTGCAGAATATAATTTGAGCCTGGAGACTGACCCCCCAGGAGCGCAGAGTCTCTTTGTACCTGACCAGCACCGGCTCAGTCATGGCTGCAGGGTGAAAACTTTGCTCAGCCAACCCATTAATTCAGAACAGACTCAAATGTCACAGATAAAAAATAAATAAGCATATTAAAAAAAACAAAAAAACAAGACCGTACGAGTCTGACATCAGTTCCTCCTGTAGCCTGGATGTCTGGTGTTTACACTTCAAGGTTAGTTACATAACTAACCTTAATCTACTCTAAACAATCACTACTTTATATAGACTTATGGAAATAAGTGCCTACTGTAAGGTGGGGCGGGGGGGGGTAAGTTGGACTATAGATATCAGGCAATGTGGTGTCGGACTGCCGTAGGAGACCGGGGCCACTGCTCTCAAAGCAGGAAAGTCTTTTTCAAACGGCTCCTCCGTCCACCGGCGCCGGGCCTGAGGAGGAGAGAGAGGAGGCAATTACTCCCGAGTCAGAAAGCCTGGGGTGCGACTGATACAATCACTTCTAGCAAGAACAGAGCTGGTACATTTGTTCTTCATTAGATAGGAAAATATACATATGTTTGTGATATGTTATTAATGCTGGTGGAGAAGTTGTCTTTTCACTGACCCTATCTTGCTCTCCGTGAGACACACAGACACATATACAGGTGAGGGCAAGCTTGAGAGTCACAGCATACTGTCAGCCAGTGCGCAGCGCTCCCGTAGCTGGGGGCTAAGGGCCAAGATCAAGGTCCCAACGGTGCCATCAGCCTGCCAGCCACCTTCCGTTCACGGAGTCCGAATCTGTCTAATCTAGGTGCATTCCCACCCCACCACCCTCAAATGGACACCAATGGACCAGCTATAGAAAAATTGTCAGTAGCTGTCAGGAAATCCTTCTGTGAAGCAGTGGACCTGAAGTATGGAGAAGCACATCATCCAGGAGCCAAATGTTGAGTAGGAGGGGCAGTCAAGGAACATACCTGCTACAGGTGCCCTTCTAGGTAGAGGCAACCCCACTTTCTCCATCAGTGCATACATCTAAATAACACAAGATAAGGTAAGATTATAGGCATAGACGGAACGAACATCTCCTGATGCATGTCGAACATCTCGCTTACCTTGTGAGGGCTCCACGTTCTGGATCATCACCGCGCTGCCGTTCTGCTTCGGCCTGGCGCCGAGATCACGGCCGCCCACGCTAACTGTGGCAGGCTTCTCCTCAGCCGCGTAGAAGCCTCCCTCCTCCGCCACCATATTCTCGATCTTCTCGATGAGGAGGGCAAGCTGCGGGTGCTCGCCGAAGACCTGGTTGTTGATGACATGGTAGCGGTTCCGGCAGCCCTCCACCACCGACTGTAGGTCGCGGCCCTCTCGGTGGATGTGGCGCTCGATGGGCATGTCCCGCAGGCCCGGCGCCCAGGTGAACACTACGATGGTGTGCCTCCAGATCCGCTCGCCGAACAGCGCCATGTTCTCCTCCACGCGGAGCCGGTCCGCCTCTGTGAACATGCCCACTGGAACCACCAGAAGGAAGGCGTGTGGGCCTGGCGCACACAGGGTGGGCGCCTGCATCATCTCCTGCTGGTATGATTCCGGGGTGGTCTGGGAGGAGAACCAGCCTGGCGTGTCCACCACAGTCACCTTCCGCCCCTCCAGTACCGTCTCCCGCTTGACACAGAATTCGGCCGCCCGCTCCAGGCGAAACTCCTCCCTGCCCAGGATGGTGTTTCCTGTCAGGCTTTTCCCAGGCCACCTCCAGCCCAGGAGAACCAGCCTCAATTCCGTCAGGCGGCTGGCAACTTCGGACCTCTGCTCCTCTTCCTCGGAATTAGGAACCCCCTCACCTGCAGGGTTAGAATCCACCTGAATTAGAGACTCAGAGCAGCGAAAATGTCTAATGGTAACAAAGCAACAGTACTAAAACATGCATGATAGATGAGTTGAAAATAGCTCCATCCAAAGGATGATGGAATTTTGTCAGCAGGGCTGCAATTAGTGTTGTAAATGAGTCACACGTGGATCATGCTGCTGTCAGCCCAGGGGCCTGAAGTTACCACCAGGTGCTTAACCCCACCATCTCAATTAACAGCAGAATCGGTGCTGCTAAAAAAATGAAAAACCTTGACGGAGTGGAGGCAGCTTATGGGCAGCTGTTAAGTGCAATAAACGGAGTATGTTTGGCACTGTTTTGGAGCTAACAATGCCGGCTAGTATTAGTTGAAGTTAATTAGCTCAATGAATAATAGCGGAGATAATGCTCCATAATCTCTGATGCTAAAGTTAACACCCATGTCTGCATTTCCATTAAAAAACAACATTCTAATTGTTTTTTACTAGACAGACTGTGGGATCTTGATATTATAGAAATGTTGTCTGTTACACCCAAAATACAATATAGTTTATGGATTCTTATATTCTTCGAAAGGTCTGTGCTTTTATGCTAAATAAAAAGGTAGATATAATATTAATTACTGCAAAACAGTGAAAATATAGTTTTTGCTCAGTGAAATGAATACTCCTTGTATTAGTTATTTGTTTATGCATCACGTAACGGCGGAGACCTGGAAACCTTGGCACGCCCAAGAGACGGCGCGAGGAGACATTCCACTCACCGGAGGATTCCGGTCAAACGCTGCGTCACGAGAGGCGGCGTCGGATGACACGAGCTGTCGAGCTCGAGCTGTGACGGCCGCAGGGAAGGGAATACTGCGGCGCGCGAGAGAAACTTCCCGTACTCAGCCGTTTCCTTAAATCCGCATTCATACCAAGGCGCATAATAACAATACATTAATAATGTGCTTCCCAACAGCCGAATTATTATTATCTCCGTTCATTACGCATTTTTACACCGGTGAGGGAATTTAAAGTAAACAATTCAGCCCTTTTTATGCAACAGGGGTTTTAATTTTAATAGTTTTTAAAAACTGTATTAATAAGTGACATCCTGACTGTTCTGTTCCATTCCGCTGGCGTTATAGTCGCTTTTGTCACTGTATATAGGTTGGGTACCGTGGTACTGATCTGCCAGATTAATCCTGAATGTGGCGATATTGTTAATAATTGTACCGATCGACGGAGATAATTCAGATACCCGGACGACGATAACACATCTCGTAAGAACCAGTCTGGTCAGCGCACAGTGCAACATGTACCTCAGAGTTAGACCGCCCCAAGCATTATCAGTATGGAAAGACAATAATCGGATTCCCCAGCCTAACGGGAGAGACACCTGAGGTCTGGAACTCACCTACGGATTCCACAGACTCGCTGGATGCCATCTCCGCGCTCTCCGCTGTACACGCGTCGGCCGGTGTGAGCCTGCTAAGGAGGATTTCCTGGTTGGGCGGCAGGTGGGGGGCGTGGCAGCGCATGCGCACTGTGCTGCCATGTCCGCGCGCTGAATCTCTCTCTTCACAGTAGTCAGGCTGGTGCATTGAGAATCTAAGTGATCGTCAAATGCGTATCCAATACCGTTATAGCCAGTAATAAAGTTTGATATTTCATGGTAATGTACGTTGTTAGTTGTGCGCTTATTTATTTAGCAACCACTTTTGCATAGGAAATGTTACTGTCCCTTAAAAGAACCCAAAAAAGAAACAGTACAACTAAAACTATTTAAATATTATATTTATAAACATTTAACCATGATTTGATTTATGGCTAGTTCTTATTGAAGGAAAATACATTAACATCATTTAACTGTGGTTATAATATTTTCTTGATAGAATGAACACTGGTGCGTTTGGCTGCCGCTGCTCTCCGGAAATTTTTAATATAGGAGGTTTTTACGTCTCCATATATTTAACTTTATTTTAACTTGGCGTTATGCTAAGTGTCACTAAGTGTTTTTACATTCTTAAATCCCATTCGGGAATTTTGATTTGTTGCATTCCTTAAGTATTGCTAAATGGACAGAAACAATAGTTATTTAAATGTATTATTATTATTATTATTATTATTATTATTATTATTATT
>JAODUD010000082.1:15229967-15250008 GCA_026784285.1 Stomatorhinus walkeri | reverse complement strand
TATTGCTAAATGGACAGAAACAATAGTTATTTAAATGTATTATTATTATTATTATTATTATTATTATTATTATTATTATTATTGCTGTTGTTGTCACGCCCTGCCTACCTGCCCCTCTCGTTTTCTCCTGCTACGTTTGTCTTACCTCCAGTTCTTGCCCTTGTGTGATTCACTCCAGGTGCCTCGTTTACCCCTTTGTTAGTCCTTGTATAAAAGTTGTTCCCAGTCCAGTGCTCCCCAGTCCAGCCATTATTGTCGCTACGCTTGTTTGCCCGTATTCCCAGACCCTTCGCGGTTATGTTTGTTTCTAGCTACAGTTTTGCTTGAATTCCTAATGAAACCCCTTTAGTTTTCTGTCATTCGTCCTTTTGTGACCATTATTATTATTATTATTATTATTATTATTATTACTAACTGTTTGGGGAACAGGGAGTGCTCTACATACATGTTTGCACTATAGTGACAATAAAAGGTATTCATTCATTCATTCATGTGAAAGGATTACCATTTCCTGGTGAATCATTATGTATTCCAATTAGATTGGGATAGAAAGGGTAGCATTATTACTGGGCAAGCAATCTCTTGGTTCCCAAATTTTTCACCATGTCGTAATAATTATTCTTTATGGTGTATTTACCTATCATGCTGTTACTTTTTATTCAGACAGACAATCATTCTTTAGACATTTCATCACATAGATTAACTAATGAAGTAATATTTGCGGAACAGTGCCCTCTGGTGGTGTTTTGCTTGGAAGACAAGGAGGAGCTTCAGTCCTGGGAGAAACGTTAATAATCTGACACATTATGTGAGTAACGGTACATTGATGTCTGTGTATGCAATGTAGGCAGAGCACTGTTCTGATCAATAAAACTGCACTGGATGTCGCTGTCATACTGAGCAGGCTATCCGTCATAACAGAGGCACAACATACTTTCAGCTTCTGACTATTAGCATCAGATTAAAGGGACGGCAGGCATAGATGAGGTTTGTCAGGTATCGCCCTCGGTTAGCATATGTAAACTGGCCAGTGAACTGACTTGGGGTCCATAAGCTAAATCACAGGTGTCAGACTCCAGCCCTGGGGGGGCGGAGCCCTGCACATTATTGGGTTTCCCCTTGTTTAACACACCTGATTCAATTTCTTGTGCTAATTACCACATAGACGTTGAGCTGAATCATTTTTGGTGGAACAGGGAAAGAACTAAGCTACAACCCCCCCCCCCCCCAGGACTGCAGTTTGACACCTCTGCCCTTAATGAAGTACAAATTACCATATAAAGGTTAAGATGCACGATAATTTGTCATATCAGCACAAATGTACATAAAATATATACGTATTCATGCTGTTACAACAATCGATCGCCATATGCATCGCTTTTAAAGCTGAATGAGTACCAGTTATATCAATCCCTGGATAGGGACTTAGATTCAACCTCATTTATATGCTAATTATATTACTTATGGGGCATTGCTAAGGTGGAGCTCTGAAACTATTTCAAGATCATGCAGTTTGGTGAATTAGTGTCTCTAAATTGTCCTCAGCATGTGAGTGAGTGCTTGCCTTGTGATGGACTGGCATCCCATCTAGGGTGTCCCTGCCTTGTACCCTGTGCTTCCTATAATAGACTCCCAGCTGTGTCCCGTAACCCTGTATTGGGTAAACAGTTACAAAAATTTGTCGGACACTTTCCAGTTTATGTTTCTGTCCCTGGGCTTGACTGAAGCTGACCCTTTTACTTTTGCTTTATGTTTGATGTTTTAACTCAGTAGTTTGCAATTATTTTAGAGAATTTACATTACACCCTAGAAAACCTTCTGATAGCATATTAATAATCACTCAACCTGGTTACCAGACTCTCCTTCCGAAAACAGATACAGCCCCACTATACACACAGAAACAATGAAGAAATGCTGATCAATGCAAGGCAATTCTATGTGTGGCAGAGCGATCTACAATACAGTTTTTGTGAAATGCCGACTACACAACCCCGGGGAAAATATGATAACCCAACTCTCAGATAACAGCACACAGGTTTGATCCACCGAAAAGGGCCAGAGACGTGAATCAGTAAGTTTTTATTACATTCAAGGGGAGATTCGTAATTCCACGCTACACACAACAGATCTAAAGACCACGCCAGATAAAAGCACAACTGATCTCTGGACCAGGAACTCTCCACAGACGGGGCCTTCGTGGGTACTTCACGTGAGCACCCAGACACACGTGCTCGGTGAGCTAATAACAATAACATATACTGCACACGCACACGTGTGAGGTCCACTACCAACCAGGAGGGTTCCACTCAAGGCTACTAGCCCTGAAACACAGGCAAAGAGACAGGACACCAGGTTAGTATGGTACCCACTTCCCATCGCCCCGCAACGCCCGCTTGACCACGCAAAGCTCAACAAAAAATACAAAATAATCACAGCAACCAAAATAAAATTAAGATAAACCCCCAAAAAAAACACAATCAATCAATCCATGCGATACAATGAATTAAACAAAGTAAACCAAAATACAAATTCTTGGGGCAGCATATAGGCTGTACGTAGAGATCGGCAGCGGAACGGCGCCACTCCAGGAAGCTCCGGGCACCAAGGTTCCACGCTGGGCTATCCGCAGTTTTGCAAACTTTCTCGCTATATTTAGCGAGTTTAGACCCTCACTATATTTAGCGACTCATTTCCCAAAAAAGCGACTAGCGACAAATCTAGCGACTTTCTGATGTTATTGAAGACTTGACGCACGTATCGTTCTTACTCTTCTCCCCAAGCAGCGTGTGCTGCCGTGGGCTCTCCTCCCGTCCCAAAGCATTCACAGACGGCCGGTCCTCGCGCAGCAGCCCTGCCCAGTTGCAGTCAGAGCAGGAGATGTTCACCCCTCCGCGTCCAGACTATAAATGAACCGCGCATGCGCGAATCCGCAGTCGGCTGAAGTTAACTCCGTCAGAGTGACTCTTTGGGGTCACTTTTGCCGGTCCCAAGCCCGGATATAGAAAGAGGGTTGGAATTGTGATATATAAAAAAGAAAACAGTTCATTTGTAGTTCTAAACATATGTATGGTGTTTAACCACTTTCTGTCTCTCCCACGGCATTATTAATCTCTCCTACAGCGTCCATTACGATTAATATTCCCGTTATGCAAATGAGCGATGGCGTCATTTAGCGACTTTTGTGACAGCCAATAGCGACTTTCCTTGCTGAGGCGTTGGCAACAGTGGCTACCCCCTAGCACTAACACGAACTGGGTGAAATCCCCCGCGAGCCCACGCACTCCACAGGACACGCCGTTGTGAACAGCGTGTAAACAGACAGACAAACAAAACAGCGGCGAACAAACGTCCCCAGTAAACCGCCGGCATGAGGAACTATAACACCGCTGGAGCTGCCTTCACCACCTCCCCAACAGCAAGAGCACAAGCTACTTAATGACGGTATTTATAATCGCAAGGCACGCATATTAAACGTCAGTAACAGTAATATAATACAAATGAAAATTGAGTTTGTTAGGTACAAAATTTCTAAGAAGTACTACTTCAGTCCGGCCTCAGTCCAAAACCACACCTACTGCAGCCTGAGAAGCAGGAAGTTCCTCCCACTCTCACACACAGACGACTGTGAGAGAAAACGAAACTGAATCCTGTCAGTGATTGTGGTAAAATGGCAGAAGCCAGTGTCACAGTGAATCAGAATCAGTTCAGCTGTCTAATCTGTCTGAATCTATTGAACGATCCAGTGACTATTAACTGTGGACACAGTTATTGTATGAGCTGCATTAAGAGCTGCTGGGATCAGGAGGATCATGCTGGAGTTTACAGCTGCCCCCAGTGCAGACAGACCTTCATACCCAGACCTGTTCTGGGCAGAAACACCATACTGGCTGAAGTGGTGGAGAAACTGAACAAGACTGTAATACAAGCAGCTGCTCCTGCTGACCATTATGCTGGACTTGGAGATGTAGAGTGTGATTTCTGTACTGGGAGAAAACGCAAATCTGTCAAGTCCTGCCTGGTGTGTCTGGCCTCTTACTGTGAAACTCACCTCAGGCCTCACTATGAGTCTTCAGCTTTTAAGAAGCACAAGCTGACAGATGCCACTGGACATCTGCAGGACAAGGTCTGTTCCCAGCATGACAAACCCCTGGAGGTCTACTGCCGTACCGACCAGCAGAGTATCTGTGATCTCTGTATTATGTATGAACACAGAGGCCATGATACAGTCTCAGCTGCTGCAGGAAGGGCGGAGATACAGGTCAGGCCAGAAATGTTATATATTTTTTATATATAACAATTAAAAATTTTAATCAGATTAATCACAGGGTTGCTGTGGATTAATTTCGATTAATCACGATTAAATATCAATTTTTTAATCTATATTAATCACATTTCATTTTGCATGAGCAAACAGACTAAAGAAAAAGGGGAATATATATGCACTTAACATGTTTATTGAACATCTTGAACACAAGTCGGATGCATTCCATCTGCCACAGAAGTGCTATATTATATATATATATATATATATATATGTAAATGAATTTTACATGAAATGAATGTCAAACCTGGTTTGGTAAAGCAATCGAAAATTAACACGATGTGTTACTGAAAATTTCCTGTAACCAATTTATGAGAAATTTTAGCTTGTTCCACTTTCATTGGTAGCTGTGTTCTCAATGGTGAAAAACCATGTCAGGATTTCTTATTAAATTTTTACTAAAAGAATGAAACAACGAATCATATGGCTGCAGGTAAATACATACAGCAAGCTGTCACGTCCTGTCCGTCACACCCACCATGTATATTTTGCCCCTCCTGGCCATAAAAAGCCACTCCCAGGGTGGGTTTGCCTTACCTTTCGATACTGCCACCTGAATAATTGCCCCATCTGTCTCCTGTTTTCCACTTCTCTCCTTTGTATGTAAGCACCGTGTTGTGGTTATAGTCCTTGTTTCTGTTTCTGATGTTTCTGTTTTCCTACCTTTCAAATAAATGCGGCATGAAGAGCTTTTGCACCGCACACTGCATTCTTGGTCGTGCCTCTCCCCACCAACATGACACAAGCAAACAGGGTCAAGAGGTTCACTTACACTTTTCCACTGCCATCGAGAACCAAACTGTACTGCCAACAGACAGTTGTCCATTGTAAATTATCCGAGCCATACATATATTGAAAGTGGTTGTATAGTTGAAATGCAGGGACAAACAAGTGTTCTGCATCAATATGCATGCATTATCTGAAAGACAAAAGGGCAGATTGTATGTGTTATTCATTATTAGTCATATCACACATTGCAATGTACTGATGCAATCTCTATAACTTGGAACTTGACAATTTCCAACCATCTACTTTAAAGTACTGTAGAACAGCTGAATAGAATGAATTTGTAATGCAAATTTATGCAGGCTAATTCTCATTCCACTAGTGTTTGATGCTAGCAAAAGATGACAATTCTCACAGACGTGCTAGCAGAAAGTAGCACATAGTAAAGGCATGTAAACAGTAAGAAAGCATGTCTTCGGTTTTACATTACTGTCACTCTCCAAACCCGGCAACGCCTTTACCGAGCTGACCCTTTAGCAGTAGAAAATCGAAGTGAGCTGTAACTAGTCTCTCTTCACAGTACGGCTCAGTTCCTGTGCACCAGTGGAAAAGCACCATTATGTTAAGGCCCGATTGTGCTGCTCCTCTTGTGCCACGCCCTCTCGTTAACCATGTGTGAAATCCCTGTGTTACCAGCTTTGTCTAGTCTTGTTAATTGAGTCTGTGTATTTAAGTGCTCTGAAGTTTGTCTTATCCCTGTCCGGTCATTGACATCAGTCTTGCGTGTTGTTCTGTGTTTTTTGGTTATATTCTCCGAATAAATAATAAGTGCAAAAATAACAGCTCACTACAGCAGTGGTGAGTCAAAGGGTCTATGTCCAGGCTACCCTTCATACAGTCAATAAATCATTTAAGAAAATCCATCCATCCATCCATCCATCTGCTAACTGCTTATCCCTGTCAGGGTCATGGGGACCTGGAGCCTTTCTCAGGGAGCATGGGGCACAAGGCTGGGGTCCACCCTGGACAGGATGATTAAATATATTCTCTGTTGCTAGAAGAAATTTGTTTTGTCATCTTTTTCCTATGAGTAGAAAGAAATGGCTGAAACACAGAGGGAATTTCAGCAGAGAATTCAGATGAGAGAGAAGGAGCTGCAGGAGCTGAGAAAGGCTGTGGCCTCAATCACAGTGAGTATGAACTAGGGCTGAACGATTTGGGGAAAATATAGAATCGCGATTTTTCTGACAGACATTGCGATTACGATTTGCGATATAATTTTTTTATGTCAAGCTTCAGTTGAATATTCAGTGTGTAATAAATTTAAAACATGATGCACAATTACCACACGAGATACCATTAAAATATTAGCTGTTCTATATTCTAATGCAAGGACAATTTAAAGATGTGGTGTGCTAAGTTAATTAATGTAATAATGAACAAATGCAGCAAAAAGTAAAACAATAGCGATCTTGCAGGTAACGCTGATTACCCCCTTAATAACACTAGAACTGCCTTTCCCACACCAGTGAACAAGCAATAACTACTTCGGTGTATGCAGTCTTTTTTTGCACCAATGTGTTATTTTGTTATGAACAGCTCAAAAGCTGCAATGTTCATAACAGGGTAGCTGATCTGTCATTGAACTGTAAAGCTGGAAAATTTTCAAACATAGTATGCATTTTGTAAAATGTATAAATAAAAAATAAATAGACCTAGTTTATTGGTGGTCATGTTGGTCTACGTTTCCGCTTTTTAACAACTGTAGCCTATAAGGTTATTTTTTATACAAATTAATTCAGGGGAAACAAAAAATGTATGCGTTCAGGGTTGCAAACTCACGGGTTTGGGTAACACGCTTTCAGACCCTCAAATCTAAATTATTCCATTATGAACTTAGCTGCATCGAAAACATTAGGGCAGTTTGCAAACTCTGCAGATTATTTGCATGGTAATAAAACTCTTACAGTACATACACGTAAATGTATGCGCAGACTCGTCTCAAACAGAAAGCCTCACTCCATGCAGCTGACCAAAGATTCGGCTGAAGCGGCTTATCATTCCTTTGCCTTGTTGCTCTGACAAATATAAAACGAAGGAGAAAACATTATATTTAACTTTTAAAAAATCTTTTTTAAATAATAAGACCATGCCCATATGTACTGTAATAACGGTTAAAGCGATCGGTTCTTTTGGTATTTGTGTTAAAGAGATGCTTTCATGTGGTATTAAGATTAATCTATGGAAAATCAATGAGCACAAAAACATATGACATAAATACGACTGTATTATGGATTTTACGGCGTTTTGGGGGTCACAGACTCTGCTGCTTGTTGTTTTGATGGGTTAAATGCTAATGTGATTTCCCGTTAACAAAAACAAAAGGTGTGATACGCTGAAGTATATCGCAGCTGGTGTTTAAAAGGAGCTGGCCGGTTCTATTGATGATAGGACCTTTCTGAAACAATCTCGGACCATGAAATAAGAAGGCAATTCACTTATAGCTCAGTAGCGTAATCAGTATTTTTTTCCGCACCGCAAATGCAACAATTCCTTCACTGTTTGCTGTTTGTGGGCGTGTACTCCGTCGCTTCGGGCCACTTCTGATTTGGTGAGCATGACTGTCACATAAGGAGCACGGCGCTTGTGATTGGTGAGATCGACTGTCACAGGGAGCACGGTATGAGTTTGGAAAACTATTCCTACAACAGTTTTAAACCCTGGGTCTGACGTGCTGTATGTATGTCCTAAATCGCATCCTTTGCGGTTAGATAATCGCGTTGTTTCAAATAGCGATTTTGATTTGAAATTGATAAATCGTTCAGCCCTAGTATGAACCTGAAGAGAAGATAACAGCTGTTCTGTAATCATTTTGAATCTACTCTCAGATTCAACAGATTGCAGATTTAGACTTTTGGGAATTAATAATATTAAGGTCACTGTGAGTTACTCTGGATCAAAAGTTTGGTGGGACAAAGCTGGCAGATACATGGGTTTAAACTAGCCTAGGGTTACAGCAGTAATGGCTTATTTAGAAAAGAACCATGTAAGGGCCATTTGAGAAAAGGCAAGTTTTCACAGCCCAATGTTATTTATATGATAAACACCAAGAAGTCACATATTAAACTGAGAACCAGCGATGAGAACCAACCTGCCCCATACAGCCACCAGTCTCTGCCAAATCCCTGCAGCTGACAGTGTATGAGCTTAATCAGGGATCATTTCCAATCAGTGCTGGCTGGGTTTCAGTACCTGAGGCATCCAGCATCGTGACGCTCCAAACCCCAGTCCTGTGCTGTTTTTATACCTCCTGTCAAAAGTGGCCAATTCTAATTTACCATACTCTGCTCCCTGTGTCACCAACAGAGCTCAGCACAGTCAGCAGTGGAGGACAGTGAGAGGATCTTCACTGAGATCATCCGCTCCATTGAGAGAAGACGCTCTGATGTGACACAGCTGATCAGAGATCAGGTGAAGGTTGCAGTGAGTCAGGCTGAAGGACACATGGAGATACTAGAGCAGGAGATCAATGAACTGAAGAGGAGACACTCTGAGCTGGAGCAGCTTTCACACACAGAGGATCACATCCATTTCCTCCAGGTAACAGAACAGCTACTTTCCCAATAGGAAAAAACGATTATGCAAATGGATGTATGTTTTCATTAGAGATGATGCCGATCTGATACCCACTATTGGTTTCAAGCTGATGCCGGCAAAAATGCTGGGTAACATATCGGGGGCACAGGGAAGTAAGAAACCAGCCCGATTTTCCATCAGAGAGGACTTGCTTGTAGCCTTAGGGGACGTACAGTAAACAGAAGAGAGGGCTGCTTGACGGCTAGTTGTTCAGTTTGTTTGTCAGAACTGTCATGTTGACTTTGTAGAAGTTCAGTGACTATACTTTACACTGAAGGAAGGATAGTGTGGATTTTTCTTAACTATGAACACATTAAAAATTATACAGATTAGATGTCTTCAGACTAGGGCTGCCACGATTAGTCGACGTAATCGGTGACTTCGAGGTTGAAAACAAGGCGACATCAATAATTTAAATCGACGCGTCATTTTTTTTATTTGAATGAAATTACTATTATGATTTCCAAAATGCTTCATTATGACAAAGGTTTCCCTTTAATATCACTACACAATGATTAGTTCAATTTATCATGAAAAGGGTGGTTTTATACTGTGCAAAGTTCAATGGCATACTTCAGGGCTACTGGCTCTATGCATAAGCGCCTGATGAGAAAACAAACAGGCACTATTCTGGATGGCAAAACCATTATAAGTGTTATCTATTCGTGTTTATTATATTACCATTAGTATGAATGGCTTTAAAATATTTTTGTAGATGCTAAATATGCTCATTATTAAAGGCTTAAATCCATAAAGCGGCCTGCTATCTTACAATCGCCACTGAATAAGTGTCAGACAAAAAGCAGCTCCATATTACTGACATCTTTTTACCTTGTTTATCTACCATATCTCCTCTTTTAAAAGATGCTCTGCTTGCTGAGCTGACCCTGTCTTGACTTTAGTGCTTATGCCAGTGTTTTTCAACCTTGGGGTCACGACCCCACGTGGGGTTGCCTGGAATTAAAATGGGGTTCCCTGAAATGTCTAGTAATTGGGGGGAAAAAAATCTGATAAAAAAAATATTTTTATCTGTGCAGTAATCTGGCTGATCTGTATCTGCAACACGGTTTAACAAACAAGATCAAAAACTAATTCTCAAAAAAAAAATGTCTATGGGGTCACCAGAACATTTGACATTTGTGATGTAAAAATGGGGTCACCGGCCAAAAAAGGTTGGGAACCACTGGCTTATAGCATCCATAATTTACCAAAACAGTCTCATGTGACGTGTTCCGCTAACTGAATTGAATAAGCACAAGGATACGCCTAATTTATACAGATTACTAAATTTAGGGTGCCACAATATGCATCTCATTAATATTTTAGACATACTACTAATTTGCTTTGTTGTGGGCGAAAACAGTGTCCGTATCGTCGGTGGCCATTATCTAAACCTCTACAGTAACATTCAGTTTGTTGTTGTCAGAATAAAATAAACTTAAATAAAACAATGTGTAGCGGCGGCACTCCGGCTCCGTTTCCCTCTTCTGTACCACCTTTAGAAGTTAGTCTAACAACAGGCATTCGCAACGCGAGCAAGTCCAGGTTCTTTTCTTCCAAACACGATGTTTAATGAAATTTATATTACATGGCAAGACTCGGTCAAAAAAACTGTGTTGCTTCCAGCTTACCTAACTTCCCAACTACGTAAGCACGTAGTTACGTGTGCCAGAAGCCCAAAATACCAAAAGCGCATTAGAATTTCACATTTGTACATTCTATGCCTTTAACATAACAATATTTGTGAATTTTTATGAATCTATATTCATAGATTCATAAAAATTAATTCATATTTAACAACAACAAAAATATGTATATATATATATATATTTATATATATTCCTTTTTAACCCCCTTTTACCAGTACCAATGAACTAACCTATAATTGGCTCTCATACAACGTATTTGATTTTCTGGAGGAAACTTTATCTTTTAGATGAATCAATATATTAATGTATAGTAAAATTGTCGTTAATGGCAGCCCTACTTCAGACTAGCATTCTTTCTAAAGTTCGGCTAATTACTGTCCGCCATTGTGTACTTTGTACTAGAGCCTTATGTGTCGTTTTTGACTAGAAATGGGCTGGCATGAGCAGGGATGGCAGGGAGCTCTGAAAACTGTTACTGCCCAGCCCTGCAGGACCAGAACCAGGGGGAACCCTGTTCTACAGGCTGCTTGTGAGCAATCCTCACCGGCCCAAAAGGAGATATTCAGGCAGATTTTACGATCTTGCGTACTTTGTGCTCTCTGTTTGTTTGATGAATTTCTGCATGGCACCTGCACTTGTGTCCGATTGCGTGTGTATAAGTCTCGTTAGGTACCCCAGTCAGATGGGGTGACTGAATATGTCATTGATGGCTGTCACTATTATGCTGCAGTAGATTATGCCAATATGTTCTTATTTTATCCTTTTGTTCTGATCCGACAGATTTGGAGTGATAGAAATATGGCTGAAACGAAAACAAAATACACAAAACTTCGTATTTCAATTCAGTATGAACCTAAGCTATAAGCTATAAGCATACCCAAAAAAACATGTCTTTGGATAGCAGCAATTTAAACTGATGGAAATGTTAGTTTATATTTCAGATCTGGGACATTTAGGTAATAGTGTTCTACCAAAAACAAGAAATATATGATTGGAGAGAACACTTAGAATGACAAACCTAGAAAACAGATTGCTTTTTAAGTGGAATTATTAACACCAGGTATACCTAGTATACAGTGATGTTTTATGATTTATTATTTACTATTATATTTAGTTTGGACACAGATTGCACAATTTGCACTTTAAGAAATATTTCTGTTTGGTTTTGTAAAAGTTGTTACTGAACAAAACAAAGAAGCAGACTGGCCACAGACTTCCTCCTGTATCACAGTAGCATAGCTTCTGTTTGAGCAACATGACCATTATATTACTCTTAGCGTGCTCAAACAATGCTGCTCCAACAGTAAATGCAGATGGATTGCCATGTTAATCAAAATGTAATGATACAGATATCTAATTTAATGCTTAGTAATTTATAAAGGGGAGAAAATATTGGACTGGTTTCAATATTGGCAGATACTTAAAACTTAATATTAATATTGCTATTTGGATCTGTCCAAAAAAAAGATCTATAATTTCAACTAGTTTTTCATTTGTCAGATGTTAATGGTCATGTTAATTTGATTGCAATATACATTTGTTTTGATGTAGCCATTTAATTTGTGTGTTTGTAGAGGTGCCAGAGTCTTCATGTCACCACTGAAGCTGGATTTGGACCCAGAATCTCAGTCTATCCACGCTGCTCTTTTGGGAATGTGAGGAAGATGGTTTCTGAACTGAAGGATCAACTGGAGAATGTTGGCAAAAAGAAAATGAAAGAGATCCATCACACAGGTTAATAAATAAATACATCTACCTGTCTGTTCATGTTAATGTAGACCATGCAGAGAGAGTATGCATCATAGTCCGCTGTCTGGGTCAGCTCCCATCCGACTCTGCCCTTCATATCTCTTCCTTATTTGGCCAGCAGGTGTCACTGGCTATCCCATCTTGTTGTTGCTTATCTGGTACCCTTGTATGATTCCCCTACTCCCCAGACTGCTGCATAGCTTGAGGGGTATGTGTATGTGGCTCAGAGGCTGGTAACCATTTAGTCATGGGTTTCCAGCTTCATCTGCTTATGGTGAACTAGTGGTTTTCTGTTTCCATGTTTTTTTTTTAATCCACCTCCCTTTGAAAGGTTGCCCTGCTTGTATTCTGTTCTGGTTTTTTGTATTCCTATTGTGTGTTTATTAGTTTGGTGCTGTATTCCCAGTTAATGGTTTTGTTGCCTACCTTCAGTGTCTTTATTTCCTTATTTTCTGTACTTGTTAGTGTTAATTGGTTACAGGTGTTGCTTGTTTGTTGGCCTGTGCTTCTGATTGGGGAATTGTCTGATGTTCTACCTCTTAGCCCGGTTACCTATTGTATTTAAATACTTGCTTCTCACTCTTCAGTTAGTGTATTCTTGCTTTGTTTAGTTTTCCTAGTTATCTTTTTATATTTTCATAGCTAGTTCTTGTTTCTCCCATTTCCTTTAGACCCCCCCAGGATCCATTTATTTTTGTGATTTCCCCCCCCCAATATATTCAGTTTTATCAATAAACCCCCTTTGTCTCAGATGTCAGGGGATCATTATAGAAACTAAGTCTGTATTATGGGTGTCAGACCTAGGAAACAGAAGCAAGGAGAGACAATATGTGAATGAGTTTATTCAGGGAACTAGGCAAACAGAACTTGAATCTTTGAGCAGGCAAGTCAGGGTCACAGAGGGAGGTTGAAAGCTGAGGAAGTTGGTCCTGAGAGATGGATTGACAACAGGCAGGTCCGAGAGCAACAGGAATGGAAAGGGACTGGAACTGGTGAAGCTCAGGCAGACTGGAAGGACAGGACAGATGTACTGTTGCCCATGTGCCATGCAGTACATCACACTGAGTGCAGGAGTAGGTGTGTATTTAAGGTTTTTGGTATAGGTGCTGCCTCTGACAAGTTGCCTGGCTTGGCCTCACAGGATAATGCAAAGTGTGACCAAATCAGTGTGTTTTTAATAAGATTTGTGAAAAACAGTAAGCTTAAATTTTACAGGCTGCACAACCAAGATCACATAACTCATGTTTCTTCTACATTACATAAACCAAAAATCTGCATTGTGTAACTTAACATTATTTGCAGCTTGTTAATTCCTGTTATTGTCCCTCAATAATACCCCACTGCTGTTTTCACCACAGTGAGTGAAGTCCATCTCCCACAAGTAAATTACATTTACTTACATCCTCATTTCTCTGTCTCCTAGTTACCAAAGACACCATCCCATTGGTCTTAGTGCCCAGGACCAGAGCAGAATTCTTACAATGTGAGTCTGTTCACACATACGCTTTTCTCTCCCTGTATGAGGTGCAGTGCGTTTCATTTTCTTCTGCTAGGGAGCATCTCATTCTCTCCCACTGCCTCCTGGCCTTTCACATATACAGAAATTGACTACACATTTCAGTTGCACATTCCTGTTTAATACAAGGAGTGTATGAGGTCAAACCATCACCTTCTGATCTTCTCCTCCATCAGATTCCCGTCGGCTCACTCTGGACCCCAACACAGCAAACAGAAACCTCCATCTGTCCGAGGGGAACAGAGTGGTGACATGGAAAGAAGAGACACAGTCATATCCTGGTCACCAGCAGAGGTTTAACCCACGGCTCTATGTGCTGTGTACAGAGGGACTGACTGGGCGCTGCTACTGGGAGGTTGAGTGGAGCGGGACTGGGGCCGGTATAGCAGTCACATATAAAGGGATCGGCAGGAAAGGAGAGAGTGATGACAGCTGGCTTGGATTCAATGACAAGTCCTGGTGTTTGTACTGCTACCCCTCCAGTTATTCATTTCGGTACAATAAAGAGAAAACCATGGTTTTTGCCTCCCCCTCCTCCAGGATTGGAGTATACCTGGATCACAGGGCAGGAAGTCTGTCCTTCTACAGCATCTCTGACACAGTGACCCTCCTGCACAGGGTCCAGGCCACATTCACTGAGCCCCTTTATCCTGGGTTTTATGTCAACAGTATAGTCAAACTGTGTTTAGGTTAGCAGGCAATTATATTTATCCCAGCACAATTAACTAAATGACTATGAAACATATAGTATGAAAATTGACCACTGGCAGTGACCCGTTTACTGCCAGCTCTGTGAAATACAGAACAGACCTTCATTTCATACCAGTGAACCCTATATCTGCACTGTCGGCAGATATCTTAACATGATATTGGAGAAGTACATTAGTTATCAATCAGATTTTCAGAGATTCAAACAAATCCATTATTAAATTTACAAAAAAAAAAAGTACAAAAATAATGCCAATTGCCCAATTTTTGCTCAGCTAGTTGCATCTTTTTTCTCCGCACTTCCACAAAACTGCCATATTAGAGGCAGTGCTTGTGGTCAACCACAGCAAGCTATCAATGCTAGCACCTCCCCAGTAGTTCATTTTCAAAGCAAAAGTACCTAGTCTAGAGTAGGTCCTAAAGAAGGGAAAGGTTCCAGTACTGCCTGCATGGAATTGCAGTCAGGCTGAGTTCCTCTAGTGTGAACACCACAAAAGTTTCCTGTACTGGAAAAAAGTTCTGGTTCCAGAAAAATGTTCCAGCGATATGAAAGTGCCAAAGGTAAACTTACTAGAGCCAAATCCCTCTCAGATCCAGGTCTCCTCCTGTGAAACCTTCACAGTTCTGGAACTCATACTCAGACTGGGACCACAGCTGAGAGGACTGATCCAATGTAACACACAAAAGGTAATTAACAGGGCTGGAGCACACAAGTAACCACATGAGTACATGTTCAGTGACTGAACCTGGCCTGCAAGAAACACTGGGCTTAACTACAAAGAGGTGATTGGTCCATTGGTTGCAGGTGTGCTGCCAGAAACTCGTTAGAAAAGTTAGAGGAGCATGGTGGAACTGCTCAATGGCGCCCTCAGCTGGCTGGTGGCATGACAGTGTTTTGTGGAAAATGGGGAAATAATGAACATGAAAGCCAATATACAAAAATTATACTGGTGCCCTTTATCCATATCAGTTATTCATAGGTGGAAATAAAATATTTTAGGCATCCAAAATTTATGTAAAATTTTAAGATTTTTGTATGTAGATATGAGTTCTCTTAAATAATAACAATGGGTTTATTCAGCTCAAATTGCTCAAAACAATTCCTTATATAAAATGCAATTGTTTTGTAAAAGAATGATTGTTTTTTACATATACATTCATTCATGCTTTTGCCAAGTACAGGACCTATATGAACAACTTATTTTAGTGGGGATAATTCTGAAGTCTTAAAGTTATTTACATATTGTTTCAACTTTGAATGTGTAAAACCAACAAATTAATAAAATATATTATAATAGTGTGAAGCATATAGTTTTGGCCTGCTACTTAAGGTGCTTTACAGCAAATACATTATATGTCTCGTGGCTTTTATTTTGACACACTGGTGTGGAGGGAACCGCGAGACCATCTCAACGATTTTGCCACACGGATACAAGTGGATTCTCAGCTAAGACTAAGCACAAAATTGTATATCTCAGCCTAGATTCTGCAATCAGGCCTGTTCCTCATGACGGTTCATAGCCTGTTCCTGTGCCGCCACATGATGGTCTCGATTCTGTAGAAGGTGATTAGGAGTGCGGAGAAGGTGCGGCTGGTTACAGTGAAAGCATGATGGCCGACTACTGCTGGCCGCTGTACCACGACAATCCAGACATGGTGTACACCAGAAAATCAAACTCAAAGCGTTTTTGAAGAAACACTGGTGGTTAACAAACACTTTTCAATGTCTTTATCCCCACTGCCTGCTTATTTCATTTTGCTCTAAAGGTATTTTATTTTAAATCTTGTCGACTTTTCCAGAAGGGCGAATCACCCTGCCTTTGTAACCTCTCTGTCTGCGGAGAAGGCTTAAGAATAGAAATAGGACTTCCTTGTTTCTGACTTGGGCCCTAATTTTATTAACCTTCTTAAGTTGCTTTATCCTAGCCCTACAGCCACAGTTATCACTAACAGCCTTGCATCACAGCCAATTTGTATTACAGGAGTAATGAGGCATAGATGCCCTCTATCTCCCCTTTTATTTGCTTTCGCGATTTAGCCATTAGCAGAACTCGTCAGAATACTGATACAATACTAATTTTAGAGGAATCAAGATAAAGGGTGTTTCAGGACCAAAACAATCTATTCCCACTGTTCATGAACTTAATTCTCAATATAGCATTTCTTCTATTTAACCAGACTGTGTCTGTAGAGGTGCCAGGGTCTTTCTGCAGCTTTCACACACAGAGGATCACATCCATTTCCTCCAGGTAACAGAACAGCTACTTTGACAATATGTCACTGCTGAAGCTGGATTTGGACCCAGAATCTCCGTCAGTCCACGCTGCTCTTTTGGGAATGTGAGGAAGGAGGTTTCTGAGCTGAAGGATCAACTGGAGAATGTTTGTAAAAAAGAAAATGGCAGAAATCCATCGTGCAGGTTCCATCTTTCCATCTATTTTCCATACCCGCTTATCCTACTGGGTCACGGTGGGTCCGTAGCCTATCCCGGAAGCAACAGGCATGGGGCAGGGAACAACCCTGGACGGGGGGCCAGCCCATCGCAGGGCACACCCACACACCATTCACTCACACAAGCACAAGTAAATTTACTCACATCCCTGTTTCTCTCTGTCTCCTTCTAGTTACCAAAGACACCATCCTACCGGTATTAGTGCCCAGGACCAGAGTAGAATTATTACAATGTGAGTCTGTTCACACACACGCTTCTCTCTCCCTGTATGAGGTGCAGTGTGTTTTACTGTGTTTCATCTTCTTCTGCTAATGGAGCTTCTCTTTCTCTCTCCCGCTGCCTCCTGGCCTTTTACTTTTACATGAGCTGTTTATGTCAGGAGCCTTTGAATCTGTTCGCAATGTGGCTGCTGATGTTTAATATTATTTTGCTTATCATGTTGTTCTCTGAGGCATTCCTGCTGTGAATATGACCTTATAAACATGAACGGCTAAATATTCATTTATTTTGATATTTTTATCTAAATATTTTTGAAAGTTCCTGACGGCTCACCCTGGACCCCAACACAGCAAACAGAAACCTCCATCTGTCTGAGGGGAACAGAGTGGTGACATGGAAGAGAGAGACACAGTCATATCTTGGTCACCAGGAGAGGTTTGACTTCCCCAATGTGCTGTGTAGAGAGAGTCTGACTGGGCGCTGCTACTGGGAGGTTGAGTGGAGCGGGACTATGGTCGGTATAGCGGTCGCATACAAAGGAATCAACAGGAAAGGATGGGACGATGACAGCTGGCTTGGACGCAATGACAAGTCCTGGTGTTTGTCCTGCTCAACCTCCAGTTACTCATTCTGGCACAATAAAGTGAAAACTGCAGTATCTGGCCCCCTCTCCTGCAGGATTGGAGTGTACCTGGATCACGGGGCAGGAAATCTGTCCTTCTACAGCATCTCTGACACAGTGACCCTCCTGCACAGGGTCCAGACCACGTTCACTGAGCCCTTCTATCCTGGGTTTGTACTTTGGAGCAGTACAGCTAAACTGTGCTGACTATGTTGACAGGTTGTTAAAAGTGTCCCAAAAAAAAAAACTAAATAATAATTACTAGAAAACATGACAATTGTCAGTGAAATGTTTGTGGCCAGCTCTGTGAAATATAGAATGGGCCTTCATTTTATTCCAGTGAACCATCCAATACTAGAAAACATGACACACAGACTGGAAGACAGGGAAATGAAGAGGTTAACTGGCACAAATAACAGGGGGCAACAGGACAACTAGACTTTGAAGAAACAAGGTGACCCAACTCGACAGACTGAGAGGAACCCCTCTTGGCTCTGGGACTTCTCCCGAGGAACCCTCACAGTTCTGGGACTCAAACCCAGACAGGGACCAACAGAAAAGATGAGGACTGACCCGATACGACAGGTTCAGAACAAACACAGCAAGTCAATTAACAAGGCTGGAGCACGCAAGTACACAGATGGGTGGAGGTTCAATGACTGAACCAGGGTTGCAAGAAACACTTGGCTTAACTAGACATAGTTGTAGGAGTGGCATGACAATCTATTGTGGAAAATGGGGAAATAACAAACATGAAAGTAAATATAAAAAAATTATACAACTACACAGATGTCATATGCATATCACTCATTCACAGATAGAGATAAAATATTCAAGACTTTAGTAAGTAGGAAAGATTTCTGTTTATTAACAACAATGGGTTTATACAGTAAATTGCACAAAATAATTCATTGAATGAAATTAAATGAATGAAAAGAAATTGTTTTGTCAAAGAGTGATTTTAACATGGTGACTTAGTTTATTGAAGAGATTAAAACCAGTATAAATTCCTTCGTTCTTTTGCCATGTACAGTACCTATGTGCACAACTAGCGATGATTATTTTAGTGGGATAATTCCGAAGTCTTTTAATAATTTATGTGTCGTATCAGTTTGAATTTGGAAATCCACCAAATTAATAAATGTTCTAGCAGTTTACTAAGTTTTCTTATCCTGACTATTATTCTCTATGTTGCCATCATATAAATACAGTGGTACCTCAGTTCTCAAACTCTTTAGAACTCGAATTTCTTAAAAAGTCGAACCAACCAGTTCGAAAAAAATTACCTAGAAATTGATCTGAATCTCAGAAGTCAAACCATGAACGTCGACCTAAGATAATTTGTACACGCGGGGAAATGAGTCACGTGGCATGACTCTCAGCGGAAACAAAGAGTAATGCATCACTCTCAGCTTCGCATTCGCTGTGATAGCATCGTGCATGTTTACACTAGCTGAATACATATATATTTAGACAGTAAAAATACATTTAGACAATGATACACAGTAACAGTAATTATTGTTATATAATAAAATAAATTTTAAAATAAAGATTTCTTATTAATCATTTTAATATTAATAATAAACTATTAATACATTAAATTATAATAATATTGTCGTACGCAGAGGGGACGGAACGGAGACAAAGGCGCAGACATCAGGGTATCTGGGAATGTAGGGTTTAGTTACAGGTAAGGTAGGCAAAACACAGATGGACAAAACAATAACCAGACTGGGGCAACAAACTGGACTAAATACAGAGAACTAATGACAACAACCAGAAACTGCTGATCACACGGGGATTCCACACGGGGTTAATGAGGGGGCATGGCACACGGAAAGGAGCGGATGATCGGGCATGACACATTGTTTTTTTTTTTTAACTTTACAAATTGTTTGGATACATTTATTTTCCTACTTTACAAATTACTGTTTTGATAAATGTGCTTAGATGTGTTTAGTACAGTAAATGCTTTTCTTCTTTTGTCCGGTTCATTTTGTGTTTAAATGCTCAAAAAAAAACGGTGTAATTTCGGTGTAATTGGTTTTCCATTATTTCTTACGGGGATAATTTGATCAGAACTCAAACTTTTTAGGATTCGGTCCGGAATTCTGAACGGATTAATTTCAAGTTCTGAGGTAGCCTACCACTGTATACATAAACCTGTCCCCTGTGCTTCTTGTGTTAGGCTCCCTGAACTGTGCTAAGTGGTGATCAAACATGGAAGGAGGTTTATACTCAACACGTGTTGAGAGTAACTCTCACTGGATCAGCGACCTTCTGGTCAGAGGCACAGCATCCAAACCCACTCAGCCACACCCCATCCCCATCAACAGCTGGACAGCTCCATCCTGCACTTGGGAATGATTAACACTAGAAAGACTGACTGGGTCAATTGACCCAGTCAGTCTTTCTAGGTATATACTGCTGTAAAATACTAATT
>JAODUD010000082.1:15173801-15185980 GCA_026784285.1 Stomatorhinus walkeri | reverse complement strand
AACCTGACACAATGAAAAGCAAAACCATTTCTTTGATTAGCATCTTGTTCGAGTACCATCCAGAAAAACAGTTAAAAACGATGAAATGATGCCCCGTCACCCCGAAATGCAGTGGCCAGCTTTGCTCCGCTGCATCAGCTCATTATCACTTTTGAAAAGTATTTGCTGAAACCGCGGCACCGGGAAATGTAATCACTGTCCAATCACATCTCTTTAGCAAGCAGGGGGAGTGGTCGCCGAAAGCGAACTGAGACCGTCGCTTTAATGTAAACTAGAGGATGGTTTTCAGTCTCCCCTGTTGGGTACAGTACAGGAAGCAAGAAATTCCCCAGATAACGTAGTGGTGTCCCTCGAAAGTGCCTGTCCGTTGGCGAGATAAACTACAGACCCGCGGCCGTATGCCACAATGGCATGTCTATGGATGGTGCTGGGTGCAATTTGGAGCAGTCCTTCTATGGACACGGCCATCCCAGTTAGCCTAGTGAAAGCCTTCTTTACACTTCTAGAATTATTTCTTCTCTTCTTGTCGTTCTAGTTGGGGGGGATCCGTACCCGTCAGTGTCGATAGCTAACGACAGCCATGCCTCTGGTTGCGTTCAACGTTTCCTGCTGGTTGGACAGTTTTCATACTCGGGGTGTCCCGCAATCTGCCTTCCGGGGCATGGGACGGCAGGGTGACGTGGCTTGAGAGCCCCCCCCTCCTTAACGCTGCCCAAATAAGTTTTTGCCTGTGCGGTGGGGCTTAGGCTAAAAATATTCCCGAGGCGCCGGAGTGCTGTATCAGGTTTCTAGCTGAGTTAGCTGCAGAAAGAGTCGCCGGCAGGCGCTTTATGGTGGCATTTGGGGACAGAAGTGGGGGATTCGAGTGCCCGTATCTTTGCCATGGTTCTGGATGAACCCGCGACGATGGGAGAACCGAACGCCGAAGTGAACAAGATGGCTGAGGAGACAGGTAGCGTCAGCCTGAGGAGAGCGGATGCTATGAGCTGGAGCTGGGAAACGTTCGTCGAACAATAAGTATCAGGAGTAGTGTTCGGGTGTCTGGGTGCGTGAGAGCTGGCGGGGCGTTCTGGCAGTGCCATCGGGGGTGAAAAAGTACAGGGCTGGTCTGCGTTTGTGATTGCTGTCATAGTAACTACTCTTAAAAATGACGCAACAGTTGTGTGCTTCGTACTGAGGACGATTGGGGTCTCGTTCAGTGTCATTGGCTGTGGATGGCGAATTTTGATGGACATCGTGATCAAAATCCAGTTTTTGCCACGGACGCGGTATTTAGAAACATGGCCTACATAGTATTTTTGCCATGGATGTAGGCGAGTCTTGCCACGGACACATTTGTCTCTGTATGGAAAGCTGATGGTCCTCACTTCAGCCCTCACACCCTTTGTCACTACAGTCCTTGTATAAGCCTTTTAAACCTGCATGACTTTTCTCTGACTAATGATAGATGGGATCCTGCACCTGTTCATTATTCCCGCTTGGCATCCTATCATATTTATACCCCAGTCTGGTCGGAGGCCCGGGAATGCACCGGCTTCTCCGGAGAGCTTCTCCCTGAAAACACTCTTCCCTTCTATGGCCAGAGGAAACAGGACCTGGATACAGCCATTTTTATTTAAAAAATAGATAAATAAAAACCTGGAAGTTGAACCTACTTGGGTATTTTAACAGTGTGCCTTGCAGAGAGTAGAGATGTTCTTGTTTTCAGAACTGCTGTCCTTTTCTGTTTTTCAGGGTGACACTAAATCAAAATGTATCTAGTTTTTATTTATATATATTTCTAGTAGATGAAGAATTGTCGGTAGTGTATATAGTAACAGATTAATGAGAACTGCATGAAAACGACAGTTTTTGTAGTTGGAGGAATAAGAAACCGCAGACTTCCCCAAGCTAGGATGAGGTTTTCCTTGCAGTGGCTACCTTTTAAATATGAGTGTTATGTAATTGTTTATTTGAACAGCAGCACTAGGTAATGTATTGATAGCTAGGAATTTGCACAACTGACATTAGTTTAGTTAGGGTTAGTGTCACAAATTATAGCCACACTTTTGGCTTCGGTCACCAGTGACAATATTCCTTAAATGATTTTTAAAATGCCTTTAATTTGGATGTACTGAGGACTAAATTACATTATTGTCTACATAATGTAAATTGTCTGACATCCTCGTGCAGGTGGTCAATCCCACTCCTTTATTTTTGTCTTGGGGGAGGGGCACCTTTGTTTTATTTTAGTTTTTCTGATGGTTACTGAAATGCGCAGGCTCAGCTTCCTGCATAGTTTTATAACTGCTTGACTTGTGGTATCTGATTCGCTTCAGGAATGAACAGATCCACGCCATATCTGGCTCACGTGGCTATTTATTACCAGCTGGCTTGACGCATTATCCTGAATCCTTTCATATCGCACATTTTCCAATTGTTTTCACAGGTTCTGAACATTTCAGTTTTGAACTAACCGTATAGTCAGTCAAACTAAACCTTCATGCACCTAATGACCGTTGTCCATTTTCTATCTTGGAAAATCCTACTGTCCACTTGGATTTGGAACTTGAAGGCACATTTGTTTTGGTGTTTGTGGCTGTTCCTCAGAATCCAGAAACGTCTTAACTGTGGAGGCTGTAATCCCTGCTTCTGGTGCTCCCGAAGTTTTGAGTGACATCCTCCTCACAACATGCCTCAATGCTCGTGACTCGTTTATATGCTTGAAAGGTGCCCTCCTGCAGGGTGTGCTCGCCCTTGGGTAATTAATGCATTAAACGCCAGTATTGCATTTGTTTTTATGTTAACCTACTTAAGAAATGATATCCTGGCCTGACTAAAAACATGGAAGGTTTATATTTGACTGAACGGATGCCACACGTCTCTTTGTGAATGAGCATTCCTTTAAAGAAAAGGATTACTGGACAGCTACTGGGGTAGTTTTACCTCTGTGGTACAGTATAGAAAATCATGCTTGATAATGTCTGCAGGGACCCTGTAGAGTATTGTTCCTCATGGTGATGTCCTCACCCTTTGTGTTTGTTGTCCTTGCGGTTTTCTACGTTTCTAGAGGTGAGGCAACCATCAGCCAATAAGAATGGGAAGAAAGCAGAAGCGGGTTCTGGGAGCAGCTTCTTCACCTGGTTCATGGTGCTGGCCCTCCTGGGAGTCTGGACCTCCGTGGCAGTGGTCTGGTTTGAGCTGGTGGACTACGATGACGTGCTCGGTGAGTGTTGCTGACATACTTTGTGGGCGGAGTTCATTGTGTCACATGGGTTCCTCTGTTGACCAGTAACAAGGTCCCCTTAACAACTAAAATCTTTCTGTGGTTTAATGTCTAATTTTGTATTTTTGTCTTAATCCTGCATGTAGCCCGAGCAAAGGAGTTCCGCTATAACATTTCAGAGGTCTTGCAAGGTATGACTTGTCTTTCTGCCATGTAAATGGGTAAATTGCATAAATTAACATAAATTAACAGCTGAAAATGCCTTCCGTTTGGAGAGCCAAACCTTCACGATCTTGCAAAGAGCACATTCAGGCACTGACACTTTATCAGTCACTTCCCACACATTAAGTGCCTCTCAAGAGAGCTTTATCCTGAATTCATGGTGAGCGGTCGATGAAGATCTTTGATATTCTACTGAAGAGCAGTTTTAGGGAAGATGTTTGTGGTGAAAGTTTGAGAGCTTTTCAGGGCTATTAAAAGCCTGGGAAACCATCCAAGAACAAGGTCGGCCATAGCTGCATGGTTCAAGGCTCAAAATAACCAAACAAAGACCTTGAAGCATTGTTTCCTACCAGCCAGCAAGCTTCTATGAAGCATTTCGAAGGACACTGTTTTAGTTGCATTATAAAGCTAGTCTGCAGACACAATTGTGCATAATTATACATGCATTATCATTGACACTTTCCAAAGGTAACGAATACTCTGTTCTCATTTGGGTCATTATGAAGACAAACGTATCTGACCATTGGGCACGTGCAGATTGAAATGTGTGCCAGTTCACAAAAGCTTTCCTTGAGCATGAACTGTCGGTCAAATCAAACGACTTCGTTAACTGGTTTTCCCCCTCCCAGGGAAACTCGGAGCCTACGACGCAGACGGGGATGGCGATTTCGACGTGGAGGACGCCAGGGTTCTTCTCGGCAAGTATTACCTGCTGCTATTCATGTGTGTTTGACGCTGAATAACTTTATTTATTTTGCATGAGTGACTTATGGTTTACTTTTGTTTTAAGTATCTTATCCCTTTTTTATGTTTGTCATCGACACTTGTGAAGTGCTATTAAATCAACCAGGAGAGGATGCATGCTTTTAAGATTAAATTCCCCTAGATCACGGCGTGCAAGAATTCAGTAATGTGGGTTAAAATAGCTACGGCCACAAAAAACAAAATGAAATTTACCATGCTTTAAGGTAGTGTGACAAATATTGGACGGGCCCTAAAAATAATTTTGATCAGGACATTAAAGACAAACCTAGCCTTCTGTTTAATACAAAGAAACTCATTCCATTTCTAGCTAGGTTATTTTTCACTTGACGTTAAACTCAGTGGTTAATGTTGGGCCTAGCCATATCTTACCACTTCTCTGCATGCTTCCCTGAAAAGATTCTACCCTGTCCTGACTTTCCTTTGCTTTCTCTGTATAATAGAGTATCTGTTATATTTGTATTTTGCTTTCTAACGTGTTAATGCCTAGTTCTCCCTTGTCTACTTACTAGCAACGTCGATATTTATCTCTCTCCTGCATTACTACCTCTCCCTCTCTCTCTCTCTCTCCCTCTCTCGTTTCTCTCTTTTTCTGCCTCTCTTCCCTCTGTTTACGTAGGCCTGACCAAAGATGGCAGTAGTGAGAGTTCGGATTCCCTGCAGGAAGTCCTTGGTATATTAGCGGAGGAGGGCTCCGATTGGTTTTATGGGTTCCTGGCTTTTCTCTATGACGTAATAACCCCGTTTGAGAAAGCGGAGGAGGACGACGAGGACGGTGCTGGCACATCACAGAGCGAAGGCGTTCAGGGTGTGATCTTAGACTTG
The DNA here is from genome assembly GCA_026784285.1 of Stomatorhinus walkeri. Classification (NCBI taxonomy): domain Eukaryota; kingdom Metazoa; phylum Chordata; class Actinopteri; order Osteoglossiformes; family Mormyridae; genus Stomatorhinus; species Stomatorhinus walkeri. The sequence goes on along the minus strand of JAODUD010000082.1, from coordinate 15,180,966 downwards.
AAAAATCAATAGCGATATCAGCTCCTTCTGGGTTAAGTACTTTCTCTTTGAGAAATGAATCTAAAGGGGATGCTTCTTTTTTTCTTTCTTTCTCTCTTTCTTTCTTTTCTCTCTTTCTTTCTTTTCCCCTCTTCCAACAAAGCAGCTCATCCCGTCAGACACAATGAATGGCTGAAGCAGTTGGCATGTACATGCACACACCTCAGGGGTTTCTTGGTAGTCAAATTAGCCATGCGGAATATCTAAAGGTTTGCGTGGCGCTCCAGACTCGCGCGCTGTTAAACGGTCCCGCCCATTGCTTTTCTCTCCCCGGCGCGTGCGGTCGTTTGGACGTGCTCCCGCGAGCCGCGCTCAGATGTGAATAACAGCCAAAGCATCGGCCTGATGCGCTGCTTGACCTGGATGTTAAGACTTGGCGTTTCTCGGATTTACCTCACCCCGCATGTTTAGAGAGCTAACAATGCCCCCATGACAAGATGCATACCATCTCTCCTTGGGCTTTATGTCATCGTTACCTACCATATTTCTTCCTTCTGGGTTTTTCACGTCTATATATTCATGAGGCTTCGTATTGTGGGCATACCAATGACTTATTTTGTATGTTTTCAGTCAGGGTTCCTGTTTCATCACCCTAAAATAAACATCTTCCCCTAACCTTGCCGATACCTAAAAGGGGTATTTCTCTTAACGTATTAGAATGAGATGTTTGGATTATGAATATGTTCTGTGGGAAGCCAGTGTAGTCCTCTAAGGCTGTGGCTGCTTACTCGATGTTTACTCGGGACTTAGGTGTGCCAATGTCACCACTGATCAAAAGTCAGTCTGTTAGCAGTGATGTAGACGATGCAGATGTGCCGTCCTGTTTGGTTCACTTACTCTCGGCAGTAAAAAAAAAAAAAAAGTCGTATACAAGTGTTAGCCTGAACCCCAGTCTCGCAGCAGAATGGCCTTGACCAATGGGAATGGTAGACCCCTTTACAAGAATATTATTCATTAAATTCTATCATTCTGGTTTGCATTATGAGATATGAGGTAATTGTAGCCAAGGAGCCTCATGTTACACTTGAAAACATTTGAAAGATAATGTAGAATTCCGTGGCTCTAAAGAACATAACATTTTGGGGAATATGATTTTCAGTGTAGGAAACAAATAAGTGTGGTTATATGTTTTTTTTTCCTGTTTGGTTCCATCTGCCGTGTTTAGTCATTTTGGTCAGCTGTCAATAGTGCAGTTGCAGATAATCTTCATTTTTTTAATTTCACTGTAGGACTCCGTATTGCTTAATTGTATTATGCTATTTTGCAGTGCTGCTATTTGCGCTGATAGATTATATCTACACACATTAAATGTTATCAAAAATATTAACACTTTCAAAATGTGGTGTTGACCGACTAGGCTAAACAGGAGGTCTGTTGCATCTTGGCAATATAATGTCCAGATGGAATTTGAACTTTGATTTTACAATATTAATAGAATTTATTTTAAAATTTGGAATGGTAGTGCTCATGTATATGAGGGAAAATCAGTGTGGAATCAATGTGAGTGTGAACAGAACTGGACTTATCAATTTGGATTAAATCAGTAAGGTGGTGGACAGCGAATGAAGGAAAAACAGCTGATCAGGGCGCGTATTTAATAGATTGCATGTGGCAAATTTGCATTTAGGGGCGTGCACAATCTTTGACCAATCAGACATCAGCAGGCTTACAGAGTAATGAAAACCTTCAGAAATGCATATATTTACCTTTATATTTTTAGATGATGGTGCCATTTTCAATACCAAAGCAAAGCCAATAAACAAAATTACCCAAGGAAAGCATCGTGTGATCTCTGTTAATGCTGGCTGTAGATACTCGGGCCCTGGGTGCATTAAGAGGGCATTAGGTGTCATCACTTTTAAAGAGAGGAATATCCATCTTCAGTTACGCTATATTTTTTTCAACCCTAATATCTGTTGCTGGATGCCCCTTCCCAATTTTCTGTTTTTAAATCAAAATCATGCCACATTTCCATAATGCTTCTGAATTATCCCCCCAGAACCATTTCTTGGACTACAGAGGTTTGGCGCCCTCCTGTCCCATTGGTTAGATTCTGATCTGAGTCTCTCTTGTCAATAAAGATTCTTTACCCTACCTAGGACACTTATTTAACAGCCTTTCAAGGCTACAGCTTGCAGAGGTTATATCATGCAACCAAGTGTTACTGGCAGACTCTGCTCTTTCCAGTACAGAAAATTTGGTACGGGGCGTAATTTGTGAAAACAAGCCTGTCTGAGGCAAAGCGGTCCACATTTCTTTTGATGTCTATGCAAAAGAATGTCACGCATTAATGCACGGCACCTTAAGAGTGTCATACTGATGATCGCTATTGAAGTTTCAGGTTTTTTTTTCTTCTTTTTCTTTAATTGGAACTTGTTTTTGTTAACCCAAACTCGTTCTGATGTTCCAGTGACCGTCCTCTGGTTTAAAAGGTATTTGGCATGCTGTAGATGACTTGCCTTCTAGTAGATTTTATTCTTTTAACTTCCCTTTTCCCTCAAAAACGTTAGATGAGAAACCAGGAGATGGAACTTTGAAGAAAGATAAGCCAAAAGGTATTTTGTGGACTGTTTGCATTTGGGAATAAGATGAATTTAGGTGCATCTTTAGTTGGGTTTATTGGTCCCAAATGACTATTGCATGCTTTCAGAAGTTACCATAGAAATAATCTATTCACTTATTTTATAATAATCATGGTCTGTGTTTTTCTGTTACTTTTACATTAGTTTTGTTTGCTTATTTGTGAATGCATCAGCAATGCCTCTTGTTGTAACCTGAACACACTAATAAAACATTTCTAAGTATCTGATGACTAATGATTGTGTCATGTTGGTTATGAAACAGTTTTGTTTGTGGGCTTGTGCTTGGTTTAGTGAAATGACTGTTTGCAAAGAGGCCGCTTTGTGGCATTAAGTGGGACTATATTATTCTTTATATCTCTGATCTGCATTTGGCCACTGCACTCACCACTTGGATGAATATGCTTGTCAGTCTTACCAGCTCTGATAGAATGAAAATGTGGTGAAATTCTCACCGGATGGTGCGTTCTGGAATGGTCTGCTTGTCTAAGTCTTAACCCCTTACCTCAGCTAGACTTGGTGCATTGAGTTCAAGCTAAAGTCAGCTGCATCTTGACACCACACTGACCTCCATTCATATTACTGGGGGGCAGCTTTCCAGTCGCTGAGACCCTTTTCCAAACACTCTAGAGCACCCTACAAGAAACATTGGGAGGAAGCTGAAGGAAGCCTTGAAGGAGCAGCTCCGGATGATTCACGAGAAGATCGAGGCCAAGAAGATCGCCAGGATGGCCTTGGCGGAGGTGAGGGCCATCGTGGCCAAAGAAGAAGCGGAGAAGGCGGCATTCCAGGAGGAGGAGCTCCGGCGGGAGGCTGCGGCACAGAGAGCCAGAGAAAGGGCCGAGTCCAAGCTCCAGGAAGAGGAGGAGAGGGAGGCGAAGAGAGAGAGGATAGAGAAGGAGCAGGTCAAGAAGGAGAAGGCTGAGAGGGAGCGAGTGGCCAAAGAGAGGGAAGAAAAAGAGAGGGTTGCAAAGGAGAAGGCTGAGAAGGAGAGGGAGGAAAAGGAGAAGGAAGAAAGGAAGGCTAAACAGGACAAGGAAGAGAAAGCGGAGAAGAAGCCACCAAGTAAGAAACCAGAGAAGACCGAGGTGCCAGAGGAAGATGGCAGAAAGGCGGATAAGGAAGGAAAAGCCTCAAGCAAGAAGGACGAGAAGGTCTCCACGAAGGATCTACTCAAGGCAGCATCCAAAAAGACTTCCAAGGAGTCAGACAAGGGCGGGAAGAAGTGAGACTGACTCTCCCAGAAATGGCGTCGGTGAGCTTCTTACGACAAAACTCTTGCTGGTGTTCCCGTGCAAGGAACGAGGTCTAAAGGTGTCACGAGGACGGGAGAGGAGCTGAGACAGGCGTTTGCCCCTCGGAGGATGGGAATAAAATCATTTCCTCGGTTCAAGTTTTTGTGTCCTGTCAGTTATAGTTTGCCTCTGACATGCATGCTACCCTCAGGAAGCCAGATGCATCACTCTGAAGGGATGTTATGTTTAGCTTAAATGTGTTTGTGACTTTTATTCCCAGTTATGGAGTGTTACCACTGTACTGTATCTTTGGAAATCTCATGTAAGAAAGCAAAAGTTTTTGTAATGTTTATTCCCACTGGCCCTTGAAATAATATTTAAGTGTCAAACGTAAACATTTAAGTACTGTCATTCTGTATTGAAATGCTAGTCATAAGTGGTGAATTTGCAGATTTTAACCTTTTTTTTTATGCAATGGAGGAAGAATTTCTACTTTTTGAGGAACACGACACACACATTTCTCAGAAATAAACTTGTGGGATTTTCATTGATTGTTGTTTTTTTTAGTTCTTCCCGCCCCCCCGCCCCCCCTCACTGAAAATGATCCAGTGAACTGAATGCTGTCAGTATCTGCAGGGAATGGAAACTGGAAGAACCAGTGTAGTTACCAGTGATTTTCACCTGACACTTGACAGAATCACCCTTCTGATGAACAGGAACTGTTGGGCTCTTTTGCGCTAAGTGGGGCATGTGTTCAGGCAGACTGTGACCATGTGTTCAGGCAGACTGTGTGAATCCCGAACCTCTTTCAGGGACATTATGATTATTCTCGAAGTTACCATATAATTTATATTTAACAGGCCCATAGCGAGAAGTGCCTCTCCTGCTTTTATGTTTTTCTCAGTCATTTGCAGTTCCGTTTGCTTCTTGTTGGGTTAGGAGGGTTGTGCAAAAAGAAAACAAAAGTAAACCTAAGTCATTGATTTGTGTTTGTTCGGTTTTTGTTGGTCATTCCGAGCTTCCCTTTGTTCTACAAATCTTTTCTTTGTGTTAAAAAAAAAGGTTAATTGATGTTTTTGCCGCTTCTAACCCGTAAAAGTCCTGGTTCCTTTATGAAATCGCAAGAGGAGAAACGTCCTTCACAACAGCTGTCTAGGTGTAATGATGAATGATGCTGCAATGAGTTTCACACTGCGGTTCTGGAACGTTCAGGGCTGACGGAGAAACCTGCGGCAATGGCGAGCGGCGCTTCAGGAGACGCTCAGGAACCTCCAGGAACGGGTAAGATGTAGGGTTGCACTAAGGCGACTTCTGTAGTTTCACGTTAAAAACCTTTTATACAGCTGTGAAGTAACAATACTCTAATTACAAGTAGGTAGCCCTGGTTTTGTATGTTGCTCTGCCTCAAAGAAGCAGTGACCTTAAGTGATATGAGTCCTGCAGACTGTCATGTGGATCCCAACCCAGTTCAACACCTTTCATGTGGTCACATAAAGATAGACCCATAGAAACACTTTTGACCGGGTATTTCCACATGCTGAGAGATGTTGCACACTGAGTGCAACATAGCAGAACTTGGCCCTTAACCCACTGCGTTCCTTACACAGTTGCACAATCTTTTTTTTTTTTAATTTTAAAGGCACAGTGCCTTCCTCTTCTGGTTTATCAGGTTGTAAAGAGGCATGGCCTGTCTGTTACGCATTACTTTAAGTTCCCCCTGTATCGAGCAAAGCTTACTCAGATAGGCATCTTCCTCGGTGGGTATTGGTTTGTCAATAGTGCTGCAATGTCAAATTATTGTTGTCATGGTAACCTGGCATACAGTACCTCACTTCCTGTGTTCAACTCCCCTTCTCCCCACCCCCCTTTATTCAATCATGAAACTCATCAAATCTATATAACCTACCTTAAAATAAATCACAATGTTCTAGCTAGTAGTGATTATTAGTGATGATTTTATACTCAACTCTACACAACCTGTGTGTGTTAGTTTCAGTTTAGCAAACGGAGACTACCTTGGTCCACCAGGTGTTTCTGAACATCTGGTTGTCATTTAATTTCCTTTAACATTAAGGTAGCTGCTGTTCTCAACTAAATAGCTTTTTGTGACAAAGTCAAACCTTGGAAAAGCATAGTACGACGATATTTAATTTCGTAATGTGTGTGGCATCAGAGGGTTGCTGGTTCAAATCCCGAGGATTGTCACCTCCGGGCCCTACAGTCCCCATTGCCCGTGGGAGTGTCTGACCCAGGTTTCTGAATCTCATGTTGCTTCGGATAAAAGTCCCTGATAAATCGGTAACTGTTGCTCATTCGGAGAATATGGTGGCCTGTTGCTTTGGCACCCTACAGCTGGTCAGTGGGGTTTTCACCCTCTCCCTAATGAAATGTCCTCCTCTGAAGGAGGCATGCTGCTCTCTGACCGTCTGTAGGCCTCAGAGTAGCTTTGCCAAGTTCCTGCTTGACAGTGCCCGTGATGTCTGTCTGATTACTCAAGTGAGACATCACCCCCATCTGTAGTTTCTGCACCCTCAGTGGAAAGTGAACCTGAATTGGAGGCGCACAGTGCTCAGGAAGCCAGCAGAACTCCTCCAGGTACGTAGGTCTCATCTGCTATTCATTCCCCCTCTGCACATCACCATGAAGGGGCGGGGGGGTTAGGATGATTCTGAGGGCCCCTGAGTAAAAAATTGGAGCATAATTGGATTGGTCTGGATTAGGGGCCCAGTGTGATAGTTTCTTGGGGACCATAATCTGAAGCTATATAGTTTGCTTGCTAACATTATTTTGAATATACTTCTCTCAACTGGAATGTCAAACCGGTTAAGGCGCCTGATATGGTTAGAGGGGCATTCTCCGAATCCTCGTCTCGTTAGCTGTGTATGTTCCGCGGGACATTGTTGCATGACAATCGACCACAGTTCTTTAGCTTGGAGGGTTGAGGTTAAGAGCCTTTTCTTCACTGATTTTTACTCCCAGCGGAGCCATTTGGGGAAAAGGCTATAGATGAGGAAGAGGTTGTAGCTGAGGAAGAGGAGGAGGAGGAGGAGATAGCTGAAGAGGAGCCAGAGCTGCAAGTGGAGGAGGAGGAAGAGCTGGAGGAGGAAGAGGAGGAGGAAGAGGCTGCCCCATTTGAGGAAGAGGAGGAGGAAGAGGCTGCTCCATTGGAGGAAAAGGAGGCGGTGACTCCTCCTCCTGTTGAAGAGGCGTTGAAAGCTGCGGTGAAAATTGGAGTGAAGAGTGTGGAGGCTGAGCCCCCCCTCCCCCCGGTGGTAACTGGAGTGACGTCTGTGGAGGGTGAGCCCCCCCAAC
>JAODUD010000082.1:15053875-15065662 GCA_026784285.1 Stomatorhinus walkeri | reverse complement strand
GGGCCCGCTGGGGTATTTGTTTTTCCGGCGGGGGGGGGGGGGCACACACTCCCCCCCACCTGCTGACCGCATCAGCCCCCGCCCCCATCATATCACGCCACTCACCGCCCCTCGGTCTGAAAGCTGCTTCTCTGAGAACGGCTGGACAGGCTCTGAGGGGGCAGCCATGTGTAGGTGGCCCAGGCTGGCCTGTTCTGGCTTGTAAATTGAAAAAAATATTACATATGTTCTTGCTGCTCTGACATTGATCTTTCAATATCACAAATACTGGACTTTAATGCAAAACAACTAAAAAACAAATGACATTATCACATCACCTGACACGTGAAGACTGCAAGTGATGTGAAAAAACTGTCCAACTACAATAGGGAGGAAATGGCTAAATTACAAAAAAGGTAAATATACAATATATTAATCTAAGTATGAAAACTAGAAACAAATAAATACTATGAACAGTGTACAAAATAAAAATTTAAAAACAGCATAACATGGGAGATCGTCAAGGCAAAACAATGAATACATTTCTTGTGTTTTGAATGTATTTGTCAAGGGAATACAGCACCTTTCTGTTAGAAGCTCTCTCTAATCGTGATGTCACTTTGACCCCTACACAGGGAGAAATTGTAAAGATGAGAGTCTGATAACGTCGCTCACTCTCAAAATTTTGAGGATACCCCAGCACTAACTGACCACTCAAAAGACGTCATTGGAAGTAAGAAGAGATCGGATAACCTTCGCCGCTTATCTCGACGGGCAAGGTGACATAGCCTAGCTACCCGCTACACGATAAGGACCGTAACACGTTTCAGTCACTTAAACGCACCCCTGACTCTCTCCTGAGCCCTCGCCTGTTTTGGGTTCAGATCCACTTTCTCGTCACTAACCTCAGCATGAACTGAGAGAATGACCCAATTCCTGGAAATGTTACAGACAGAAATGGAGACAAGAAGTAACTCAGGGGCTGGCTAAGCCTTGCTGAGTGAGAATGGAGTGTGGATTCAGTGCCCAGTAACCTTACAAAAATAAAAGACAAGTCTAATCCTCTAAATAACGTACAAAGTCACAAATCCTCCACACAGCGCCAGGAGGTATCCGGCCACACGCATGAGCTCTCATATTATCTGAAAATAAAAAATAGTAAATTAAATAGAGAAATAGAAAATCTGTCAGCCAATATGGTGAGAACAGAGGTACAGCTACATGCCGTCTTTTTCACAGCAGCTGAATAGAAATCATAAATAATTAGCACAGATTTTTTCTTCATATGAGCTTAGTCATATGAATCCTTTACGTGATAATTACCAAAACCGCAAGCAAGCTCACAGTGTACTAGAGCCCAGCTTTAATCAATTAGTCATTGGCCTCCGGTTCATAAATGCTGCATAAGTCCGTTTTAAAAATTGAATTATTTATCAATGTATGTACAATGCTCTAAAACTAGTATTCACGAGGTACATAATGACTGAATAATTAACTGACACGCGATTAAATCGTCTACACAATAGGCTTTGGCTTGAATTATCAGGCCTGGATGTTTGGCTGATATTTTTACCTAAGGTCTTAGAATTTGGACATATTTACGTTTTTTAAAAATTACCTTGTAAAGTCTATGGTGCCGAGAGACTCAGCTAAAGCTTATAGATATTACCGACTGAAGCTGAGGCGTGTGTTTACTAGCTAGCTTTACTTGGTGTCGTCATCTTCCTTTGCTAGTTAAATTTAATACAATCAGCGATTCGGGATGTTTCGGGTCTGCGGGCACCTCGACTTAATATTTAAACAACAAAACGAGACCCATAAACCTCAAAGAATGGTCACCATTTATGCAGTCACAAAGTTTGCCATTTCATTCCAGTCTAAAGAATGCATTAAAAAACGTAATTCTACATAAAACACAGGACAACGTGATGTTTCCAAAGGATGATTCAATGTGGCTGACCCTAAGGGCAGTCGAACTCCCCAGGGCACCCAAAAATTTACAGTATCACCCATCATGTTTTTTGGCTGCTTTTGTATGAGGGGGGGTAATAAGACCACCTGGTTCATACCGAAGCGGATTCTGAGATAGGATTCACTCGCATTCCTGATGGTGAATGAGAATGTTGACCAGCTCAAGCACAATGTTGCCCAAACTGTTTTCAACACTCAGTGTCAAAGTCACCCTGGTCAGTCAAACCAAACAGCAAGGTGCTAAGATGCTCGTCTGAAGCTACAAAACTGTTTACAGCACCCATGCTTGAGGAAAGAGTCAAACAGCTTAGTCTTCCTACCATTCAAATTTTATCAGCAGTACGGTCAGCCCATGGTAACTTAAGAGCAGCCATTTGTGGAAAGTCAGCTTCACCAACACCTGGGTGACGAAAATCAAGACTGAAGCGCTAACACAAGCTTCAACAACTCATTTGCACAAGAGCAGCTGAGGCTATTAGACTGAAAATAAATTCTTTCAAGGTGAATCTCACCCCATAAGTCCTAGAAAACAAGTGAGTGGAACAAGGATAATTTTTCATTATTTCAAAACCAGTTGAAGACGGTAGAAGCTGTTTTCCTATAATCACAAGAGGAGACCCTTTGTTTTATCATCCTAAGTCTCTTGCAGAATGGAAAGCTAGAGTGTCCAGGGAGGGGGAAAAAAGGAAAAAAAACCCAGATCACGACTTGCCCATCTGGCCACGGTCACCATCCCTCGCAAGACAGGAGAGAGAGGCGCAACGGTACAGGTGGTGAAGAATTAACTCGGCCAAGGCCCGACAACGGAGCTCTGAGGCACGCTGGCTCGTGCACCGGCTCTGCTCCGGTTCGCTGGCGGGAGTCGCGTGGTGCCAATCTCCACAGAGGGGAAGTGAGCTTGCAGAGAGCCCATATGCCTGGGACAAAAGGAGGCGGGCAGAGAGCCGAAACAAACGCTCGGGCATGAGGACGCCGCACTGCGCGAACGGGCACACACACACCGCACCCACCCACACACACACACAGGAAAAGCACATCGCAGAGACTCTGCAAACAAACTGCATCGTGACAATTTTACGCAAGGAGGAAATGGATGCGCGCGACCGTCTAGACCATTCATTAGTTGTCTAGACGAGTTTTTTTTCCCTCTTTTTTTTTCCGGGTGACCACAGATGGACTCAGCGGCAGTCCGGTCATGGCACCGGAACGTGATGAAGTGAGATTTACAGCTTGGATTCACATTACAGATGGAGCCCCAATATTACTCACTGTCGCAACCAACCTGTCCCTGTTTAAAGGCTCAGGGAAGGGAGGGGGCTATGAGGGTGAGGGTGAAACAAACTACTAATTTGTCTAATAATGGACACAGCAGCTGGCCAAAATGGGTGACCATAGTAAGGTAGCAGAAAGCCATATGCTCTGTTTCCGGGGCAGTCGATGAAAACCTTGGTGCTGAACAGGTCATCCGAGGGATTGTGGGGCTTCTTGAAGGAGGGACACGATGTTCTGTTAGGCAAGGGTGGAGGCGGACAGACCTCGAATGCACGGATGTCCTCAGGGCTGCCATTTTTACAGTCTACTTCCAAGGGCTGATAAAAACTTGCTCAAAGGTTTGTGAACCGTTTCAAAGCAACCTGCTCACTCTACAAGACCATCTTCAAAAGGGAATCGGTTAAGAAGATTCCTGCGCCAAGGTGGTTGCACGTCCAGCCCAGGATGGGGCCAAAAATTTGCTTTGGAGTAAGTAAACTGAAGCAGCGCAATGTTGCTGACCAAATCTTGACATATCAAACAACCATTTTAATTCAATGGCTCAAGGACACAAAATGATTGTTATATTAATGAACCCAGAAAGCATTGCCAAAACCTCAGCACACACACAAAGGAATGTAACATTTTTAAAAGTCTTTTATTGGAAAATAGAGGAAATTAAATAGACAACGTACAATAGATGGTTTGGACAAATGACCCTGCTCAGGAATAAAGGCCGCAGGAAGGGAGCTAGCTGGTGAGCAACGTTAAATCAGAACGTCTGCATTCAGTAGCCTGGAGCTGGTCATCCAATCCATTAGAGTTCTTAGGGGAGAAACAAATCCAGTGAAAGAATCCAGCCAACTAATAGCAACTTCTAGTCATCCTGTAATCACCGGGAACTGCCTCGTTTCATCTGAGCGACCAACTAGTGCGCCGTGGGTCATTCCCGAAGACAGAGACCTACAGAAAAGACCACATACATTCTGATTTGGTTTCCTAGATGAATATCGTGGGTCATTTTTATTAAAAGCTTCACTACAGTTGGCAGCAATTTACATTTTTATCATACATGGTTTCAAAAACAAGACATCACAAAGAGAAAAATAAGGGGGAAAAAACATTTACAAGTCATGTCTGTAAACTTCAAGGCTAGAATTGAGGTAATGCTGTTCAGCTTTGTGGCTAAAGTAACAAAAAGTCCTTTCAATAAGAGAAATGTACCTGATTTTTTTCAGTTTATACCAGTGCATGAAGACGAGAAATTGACTGTAGTATTTTTTTTTTTTTTTTTTACTTTTCGACTTTTTAATTTCATCAATCGTGCCACCACCCTCCCGGCATCGTTTTGAGAATAACCCGACCGTCAGCAGCTGCCTTAGTTATTGCTGTTTCCACAGGCTGAGCCACGCCTCTGCTGGGATTGTCAGCTTGTGAAACTGGGAACAGTCAGAGTGCTGGCATGATATGTATGAATTTCATCCTGATCTTCACAGCAAAACAATAAAAAATAATAAAAGGGTACGAAAAAGGTAAAGTTAAATATACATCTTCATGATTCCTCTCCTGCCGCAGTCACTAATGCCGTTTAAATCTGTGTCACAGGAATATTCAAACATCGCCGCGCATCGATATCGGCGGTGGGGGTGGGGGGCGAGGAGCTGTCAAGCGCAATTTTTGCGATTTAATTCTAAGACACCTGCGATAAGGGTGTTCACTCTCCTTGGATAATAAATAATGTGTTGCACAATACTCAGACACCAAGGAATACCCATTGTGATATCCAGGTAACATAACTGCTTTGCTACACTAGATTAGACAGCTGTTTTCCATTTCATTGCCTTTGAAAACAAAAAAAAAATTAAAAAGCCAAAATCTGTATATTTGGATGTTTTACTGGCATGTAAACAGTAGGGCTAACCATTTGTCAAAAAGTTTAAAACACTTCTTGAAAGCGGGTGGGAGGAGCCTAGTCATCATCATCCTCTGCCTCTTCTCCCCCATCCAGGGAGTCCAGCTCCTCGGCCGGGCCCAGCTCATCCTCCAGCAGCGAAGACTCGGCAGTCTTGTTCTGGCTCTCGTCCGTGTCGCTGTCCTCCAGTACGTTCCCCACGCCCTCTGCCTTTGCCTTGGCGCTGGGCTCTTTGCTGGCCGCCTCATCCTCCTCTTCCCCGCCGGGCCCGGCTCCGGCTCCTGCCATGGCGCTCTGCAGTCCGGCCAGCGTGGCCTGGTTGAAGCCGGGTAGGGCCAGCCCCCCCAGGCTGGGCGGGAGGAACATAGAGGGATAGAAAAGGCCTGGGGCCATGGTCGACAGGAGGAAGGGGTTGAAGGCCAGAGGGTTGGTCGATATGCCGGCGGCCGCAGCGGCTGCAGCTGCAGCAGCAGCCGCCGTTGAGTTGATAGAAGCCTCCCCATTGGGCTCGGCCGTGGCGCCTTCGGAGGTCTTCTCCGAGTCCTTTGTCTCACCCTCTTCCTCGCTCTTCTTCTCATCAGTCTTGGCGATGGACCCTTCCTCGGGCTCGGCCGGGCTGGCCGCCGAGGCTCCGCCAGACACAGCCGTGGCGGCGGCAGCAGCGGCCGTCAGGTTGCTGTTGAACAGGCTGCCTAGGCCAAAGACGTTGGGCAGGCCGGCCATGCCTGGCAGCATGAGGGGCAGCATGGCGGAGGCGTGCTTGGCGTCGCCCCCGGCCGCGGCCGCCAGGCCCGGCGGGAAGCCCATGAGGCCGGCCAGCTGCAGGCTTTGCAGGCTCTGCAGGTTCTGCAGGCTGGCCAGGTCCATGCCTCCGAACAGGCTGCTCATCAGCAAGGGGTTGATGCCCGAGGACGAGGCCGCGGCCGCCTGCGCCGCCGCGCGGGTGATCTCACTCTTTGGTCTCCTGCCTCTGCGTCTGGTTCCCTCCTCACGCACCACCGGCCCAGTCAGAAGACGGTCAAACATTGACTCCGGAAGGAAGCCCTGTAAGCAGAAGATTCACACATGGCACATTGGACCCCCTATTGGATATCACAGCTCACGCCTCAATAGACACAAAGATGGGAGCGTCAAAGCATGTACACTATACTGACCGATTGCTTGACTATGTCAGTCCAGTCTGGAGATATTGCAAACTCTGGGTTTTCTTCAAGCCACCTTGGCAAGTCCTTCATAGGCGGGGCCATAGCTCCTCCCATCTAAAAGGCATGAGAAGAGATAAGTCTCAGTCCAGTCAGTCAAAAATAACCTTTTCAGGTCTCTCAGTTCTAACACACCTGATTCAACTCCTTGTGCTAATTACCAGACAGCTCTTGAGCTGAATCACTTATGATGGAACAGGGAAAGAACTAAGCCACACAGGGCTCCGGCCCCCCCAGACAGGAGTTTGAGACCCCTGGCTTAGAGCCTCACAATAGAAACAGCAAAATCAGTGATCAACCATCTATTCAGATCAGGCTAGTATTGAGGGTGATGTACAAAAAAGAAGCACCCAGTGATGCCAGGCAAAAGTGTATCAACAGGGCAGTCAATGAAGACAGTGAGCTGGCAAGGGTCCATGGTGAGGAACTGAGGTTAGTTGAAGTGTTTCCGGAAGAGGAGATCAACTTACCTTTTTCCCGTTTCTCCGATTCACCACCGGCACCCGCTCCTCACCAGTCAGGGTATTGATGTCGATCTTGTTGGGATTGCGACACCGGTGTCGTTTCTGTTTGGGTTTCTGGAACGGTGAGAGGAGATGGTCCTCATTCTTCTGGAAGGAGACAAGATGCTCAGGTCAACGTACAATACCATAGTGACAAAAGGAGAAAAGCTCACATAATAGTAATTTAACATTGAATTACTCTATACAATTCAATGAGGAAGTTACTAAATGTTTTGACCATCAAAAGCACCTAAGGGAAATAACTATTATAGTTGTCTTCTTTCCCCTATGGTTTGTGTGACCTGCTCAATGATTAAATCCAAGCAAGCAGAAAACCTACTGGTAGAAAACTTGGCATGTCAACAGTATAATTCGGGTGCTGGTTTAGCCACTCAATCAGGTCCTTGTTAGTGGGGGCGTCCTCTCCCACCAGCCGGCTACCATCCTCTCTATTGATGACGGGGATGTGGGCGTTGGGGTCGAGCTGGCTGGGGGATGGAATGTTTCTCTGGTGCTGTGGCAGCATGTGCACGCCATCCACATAAACTTTGGTCACTTCTGAATCCTCCTGCAAGTAACACACAGATCCCGACCTTCATTAGTCTGGAGCACACCTATCCACACCACCCCCTCATCCCTCCTCACAGTTTGCTGCTGGGTTGCATCACAGCTCTCGACGCTACAGCATCTGGCCTCATCGTTATCATCATCCCATATTGCAAATTTTCAGCCCCTTTAGCCAGGTTCTCAGGTTGATCTTAGAAATTACATTTACATCTTCACCTTTTGTCCTCACACAGGTTTCACCCAACTTTTTTGGAAAGAGGCCAACATAATCGGCTGAACTTTTTCATTTCTGATAGATCATTTCATCATAATATGCTCCCCACTGACAACCAACAGCGAGCCTCCCCCAAATGAGGCATGGCAGCCGGGCTCGAAATTTAGCTCTCAATACCAAGCCTAATGCTTTATTGCTAAAACGAACAGTAACAGATGTCGAGAGAAGCTGTATTAGCAGTTTAATGACATTTGCACTCGAAGCTCCTACACCCCAGAGCTTATTTTCATTGATTAAAACGCTCATGGTAACAGTTCCAAAAAAGTAACATGATTAATGAATCAAGTGTGGACAAAGTATAGCACATTCTAAACCGAAAAACCTAAACATTTCTTCAGCCCTCGTTTTACATCCATCCATCCATGCACTCATTGAACTTACTGCATTCAGTGCTGCCCTCTTGTTACCCATAAAGAGAAGGTCCAAGCCCTCTACATTTTTCCTCCGGCCCCTCCTCCTCTTCATGGGCAGGTCCCCCTCCAAGAAGGAGCCGTTCATGAGGTGCCGGGTGGGGGTCCCTGAGAGCCCTGCTTGCAGCAGCTCCATTTGAGTTTTGAAGGCATCAACGGGCGGGTTGGAGGCATTGGCCAAGAGAAACTTGGAGGAGAGGTCTGAGGTAGAACTGGTGGCCTCCTGCAAGGCTTTAGTCAGGTCCACAGCATGCTCATGGCCGTCGGCAGCATGGGACTCCCTCAGCTGCGCCACCATCTCCATCAGGTTCCTGCGCTTGGCTGCCCGCTCTGCCTCGATCTCCACCTTCCTCCTCCGTCGCCGGCGCTGCCGGGGAACCGTCATGCTCAGCATCTCGTCCTATGGAATGGGAGTTGTTACTTTTGGACCAAGGAAACCTTCAGCAAGTGGCCTCGAGTTCACTATGCTACTCTCAAAGTCCTGGCAAACTGAAGAAATTTAGAGTACAAACAGAACAATAAAAAAGGTCCATTGTTAAGGTCATAAGAATTCATTGATTCATAATCAATCACCAGCTCCCAACGACCATCAGTGTTAGTCATTGACCAGCAACTCTGAATGGATGTATATGACCAATGTTTCATTGACGCCTTACAATCAGAATGGGTTATCTACATGGCCATTTGTGAGGAGCTGGTTCTAGCCACAAGGCTTCTCAGGAGTCTAACTTGCAGCCCATGTTATCAGTGAGGCCCCAACTTGCCTTGGCCATCTGTGGGGAGAGGGTGACGTCTTCACTGCCGCTATAGCTGGCCTGGCCCACCATGGAGAGCTCGGCAAAACTGCGTCTTTGCAGGGGGCTGTCAGATGCAGTGCTGGGCACGTAGCCGGGCAGCAAGCCCGGGAAGTCAAACAGCTGGCGTCGGTTGGCGGGCCACTTCCCCTTGACCACAGCCTCACAGATGTTATCCAGGCGGTTGATCATCACCCTGTCCTGCAAAGCAGAGCCAACAAACCTAAATTCAGTTACGGCACTAGAGGCCTCGGGCAGGAAAGCGTCCTTGTCTGCAGACACTGCAGTCAGCAGTCACCAGTGTTTTCTGTCTATCTTCATTTATTTGGTTTCTGAAGAGCACTGAAATGGCCAAACTGACTTACCCCTAGGACATGGAGGGCAGTAGGACAGGAGGGCTTTGACTGGCAGACCAAACAGACGACTGATTCAATGCAAAAACTAGGTTAAATTTAACTGTAGTGCTTGTCAGGAGAGACCGCAGAAAAAGCATGTCTGGTTCACCCAACCTAGTCTTAAACGTGCCGCAGGATGTTGCTACACCAAGGCCAAAACACAGGATCTGCAGGCTGGATGTAAACATTCTGCACTTAAAGGCTGGCTTTCCCTCATTCGTTGCAGGCTCCAAACTGGTAGCTCCTTACAGCAACTAATAGCTGACCCACTTCCCAACTGGCATGTCCCAAAAGATCAAAACACAGCAGCTCTGATGCATGGAACCCAAGCCCAGTAGTGGATAGTTGCATTTATCTAGGGCTTTTCCTTCAAGGGTTAACACTCAAAGGCCAACAAATTTAGATTTTTGTATGCAGCGGGAGACCTCAACATGCAAGGTTGTGTTTTTTGGTCATGCTTGGGCACCAAACACACCCAACTTTAGATGAACCAGGGGAGTAAGCTCACCTTGGGCCAGAAGGAGAAAGAGAAGGAACGCTCGGGGAGGGCTTGTGCGTCTTCGGCATAGAAGCAGTCTCGAGTCTCATCACGGGCTGTGCTCAGAGACGCTATGCTTTCCTCGTCAAAGTTCTTCCCCTGAGAGGCTGGGCCAGCTGCAGACGACAGCACAGTAAGATATGACCCAATGCCTAAAGTAAGAGTTCCTGTGTTATGAATCAGCACACAACAAAGTTAAGCAAACAGCCCTACAACAAACACAAGAGGATTTAACACCCTTTATTTTCCTACATCAACTACCTTCAGCGTGGGAAGATTCCTCAGACTTGTCATCCTCATCCATCTTGTCTTCATCCTCCTCCTCAGAGCCTTTTTCAGACAGCGACTTGGGCTCAGACGACAAAGCCTCTGCATTTTCCTGCACTTCTGAGGGTTCCTGGGCCTCTGGTTCCTCACCCTCCTGGTTGGCTTTCACAAAGGCACTATCCCCTGACTCGAGGTCAGGCTCAGTGGGCTGCTCCTTGACCTCTCCATCGATGGAGGGCTCCAGGTCATCCTTCAATTCTTCCTTGGGAGAACAGGCTAAGGGCTTCTTCTCCTCCTTAGTTACATCTTCAAGCTCCCCTTCTGCCTGGCCCTCTCCATCTTCAGTCTTTATAGATGGTTCTTTCGGGAGGTCCGGCTCCTCTTCCTTCTTAATAGGGGCTGCTGGAGTGAGGGGCTGATCGGGATGCTGGTAGGGGGTCCCGACACCCTTACCCTGGGCAAAGCGCCGGTGTGCCTCTAGGAAGCTCAGCTCAGGGTCATTGAGGATGTGGTAGTCCGTACGGCTCACGCCGTGCTTCGAGGCACCAATCAGCAGGTCACGGTCGTGCCGGCCACACTCCCACCACTCTGGCAGCTCAGGACTAGCCTGGCAAAGGCGAAGGCGTGTCTCCAGCTCTGGGTGTGGCAACACTTGCTCGCGGATGCGGCGCAGCAGCTCAATGCGATACAGTGTACGGGATGCGCGCTCTTCCGTGATGGGGTCCATGAGGATGGTAGGATCAGGTGGTTCTGCATGGGCAGAAGTACAGCGGTTTAACAATGTAGCTGATGGGAAATCCTGAAAAGTGAGCTAGTATCTCAAAGCTGTAGGCAGGGGGTGAACAAACGGAACTCATACCCTCCTCTGGCTTGATGGGCATGCGACACACCCTTTTGCACATGGCCACAAAGGCGAAGAAGTACTTCTCCAGGCTCTCATCAGTCTTCTTGTCCAGGCGAGCAAAAGTTCGGAACTGGTTCCAGTCGAAGCGCTGCTTGCGGGAGTCATACATGACGCCAAAGGTGGACACCACGCGATAGAAGTCCGCCTCTTCCCTACGGGTCCACCTGGTGGAGGATAGCAAGCAGGTGCTGAGTGAGAATAGGAACACAGTTACCAGGAAGGAGGGGTAGTAGGTTGTGGAGAGAGACAGGAAGATGACTCACTTCTGCCGTCGCTCGGTGATTATGGCTTCTCTCTCGGCTACCATGGCCCGCACCTCCTCCCGGGGGCGCCTTCTCCGCCTGTCCGTCCGGGTCATTGCCTCCTGCCGCATCTGCTCCCGCTTGTAGGTGCGCTGGTAGGCCGTGATGAGGCGCCGCAGGCGGGTCGTCAGCGCCGAGCTGCTGGGCCAGTACAGGTTGCCCAGTTCCTGGCTCTCATTGGACTTCCTTGCAGCTTCACAGTAAGGACATAAATGTCACAAGTGACCCCTCGCTTCGGGTGTTAAAAAAAAGTTCTGCTGCTGATTAGAGACAAACTCACCAATGTTATCACCATCAATGACCTCTTCCTTATCATCTAAGGGCGAGTCTGCAAACTCCTAAATTAGAGAGAAGACAGGGGTGTTCAGTACACAACGGCAGTACAATGATGCAATGCAGATGGCCGAATCGTCCACTCACATCCATCTCATCTTTGAATGCCATCCGTGCCGGTTTGTATTCCGGATCGTCCTCTTCACGGTCAAAGTCACCTCTGTGGGGGGGGGGGGGGGGGGGGG
>JAODUD010000082.1:15023840-15035012 GCA_026784285.1 Stomatorhinus walkeri | reverse complement strand
CAACCCCTGCGAAGATAAAGGTCTGTCATGAGAGGACTGACCGCGGCATCGGGGGGGCCAAATGTGCGTGTGAGCTGGGGGTGGGGGCACTGACTGATGCATTCCATGGGCAGCTCGTGTTACCTTCACAGAAAGGGCCGCAGCTCATGTGGTGCACCTCACAAATTGCACTAAGAAAACGCCGCTATGCTACAAGCGGATGGCCCACATCAACAGAATTTCCTTCTCACTTCCAGCCAATCATGCGACTCGAAGGGGGGGGGGCAAAAAAGTAAACAAACGGGAGCCTGGAAACAACATTTCCGTAAACCAGGTAGGGCTGGCGGCCATTTGCATGAAGACACACCAAGCAGGAAGGACAATCCTGTTCCCTCAGGGAGGGGCTTGACATTCTTATTTTAACATCCTGAAGGAAAAACACCTGACAAGGACTAAGTTAGCTTAGACTTAGTTTAAGCACTATAAGTATGAAGAGCTCGTATTGTTTAGGTCTAGCTAACGAAATAAACGGCACTGCGGGATAGGCAGGTGCCCCCTCCTGGTCACTCCCCAGCAGGCACCCCACCCCTTGACATGTCCAGCTACTCACCTGGGCTTCTTGGCACTCTTGGCCTTGGGGGTACTGCTGCTCTTGGGCTTCTTCTCCTTGGGCTCCTTGGGGGTCTTGGGGGTCTTGGGGGTTTTGGGCGCTTTGGGCTCCTTCTTCTCTTTGGGCTTCTTCTTCTTCTTGCCCTCCTCGGCAGATTGCTCTGTACCAGGGCTGCCCAGGCAGTCGGCGGCACGCTCTTCACCCCCCTCGACCCGGCCCTCCTCCTCCTCGAAGCCAGACTTGGCCTTCTTCTTCTTCTTCTTTTTTGGCTTCTGCTCACCCTCGGCCAAGAGCCCAGCACCACCCGGAGGTTGGGAGGCAGGACCCGCGGCAGCTTGCATCTTGTCAGAGCCCAGGACCTCGATTGATGGATCTGACGCAGAGGGCTGCAGGGGTGGGGGGAGAACGCAGATATTGTTTTTACTCTAACAGGCTAACAGTAATTTATCAAGCGCTAATCCCTTTCACAATGCTCCGGACTCATGTTACGTGATCAATCATGGGCTTGGTGTGAGATGGACCATGCCGGGCGTTGAAGAAAATCTACACATCCACAGCAAAATGAGTGTTACTCTGACACCAAAAAACGCAACGGGGGGGAGACGGACACCCTGCAGATAGCGGCACCGCCAAGAGGAGCAGCAGGCAGAGTAGCAGGGGCCATACACCCTAAACTCAGATTTAAGGACAAGATATGCAAGTCAGACTTAACAGTAGGCCCTATGCGTAACTTTCCACATGCTAATGAGCACCACAGCTACCCACAGACCCATCAGTCACACCTGAGGTAGACACATTCCACGTTACAGTTCAGCTGGGGGCTACAGAAAGATGACGATGACAGAGCAGACGTGCCAAACGTGCTCGCAACCGTGAGTCAGGTTGCCAAAATGCACCTTAGAAACTATGGGCCTCCGGGTCACGTCCAAGCATTCAATCAGGTACGAATGAGAGCAGCAGCGAACGGGACCTAGCTGGCATTACAATCAGAGGTTGCAATGGTGCTCGTAGCGGAACACCAGGTAGCTGTAATGGCTGGATGTGGCTGACATCATGCCGGGAGCTAGAGCCAGAATCTCATCTCCCTGGGCTCTGCAGCAGAGCAGGGGCGAGCCCACGTCATACACGTTTATAGGGGCACTAACTGAACCTCTGCATGTTCCCTCTAATCCAGATGGTTTGGATGGCAAACCATACCGACAGGCAAAGGCCAGGAGGCAATGTGGAGCGGAAATGGGAGGGTAAGAGGACCCAGAAGTGTCTGAGCGCTGGTGGCGGCAGCGACACGGCATTCCCCACAGAGACACTGGAGAAGCAGCAGGGTAACGGAGAGCATGCCTGCGAGCCAAGCTCAACATGGAGTAAAAGCTGACACACACTGTAGTGTGGGGGTAGGGAGAAGCAGTGAAAAGCTGCTCAGTCAGAGTCTACACCCCCCACCCCCACCTCAAACACCTACAATACGATAAACCGCAAGGTTCTATGAAACAGCCTCACAAACAGCAGCTGTCCCTGCAACAGTACCCAACAGCCCGCAGATGCCTGCGACATTGTAGGTGACGCTCACAGCAGTATCTGAGCTCATGGTGGAGGGCAACAGCCGGAGGAGCCACTGGCAGGCCAGCCGAAATGTGACGGATGCCCCCACCCCACTGTAGAGGCTGACCACAAGATCACATGACGGCTCTCTGCATCCGAGGGGTGGGGAGGGAGCAGAGAGAGCAGACAATTGAGCTTTATTATGGCAAACATTTATACAAGAACCAAACCGCCACTTGCACCAAGTAATGCAAAATCTGCCTGAAAGAGGGGTCTAAAAAACACACTATTTTCAATAAGGCCCAAACTCAAGGCTTTCCCATAAGACAAACTCAAATCTTGATAATTAAAACGTATGCAGGATACATGTGATGGATACATCGCAGAAAAATAGCACCACACCATGCTCTCTGGTGAACTTAAACTGAATGGCGCTCATTTTGTGGAGAGAAAATGTGACCTTTGGTCTTGAAATAAAATGTGAATAAATGTGACACAGAGCACCAAGGCTGTTAAATTGCGGCACAGAGGTTACATCAGCCGTAACGCCCAGTTCTACGTGACCCAGGCCTACCAGAAAGGTGTCATATGCATAACGGAAGCGGAGGACAGCCAGACATGTGCCACCCCTGTGAGACTTGCGACAAGTCACACAGGATGCAGCAGCAGCAGCAGCAGTATACATGCAGCACTACCTGCGATATTCTGAGACAGATCTGGACAGCAGGTTGGATCGTGTAACAATACTATCCTCATCAGCACACACAGGATACGTGGAAATATTAACGATTCAAGAAGGAGAGGCCAAGACACTTCGAGCTGTGCTTCCCAATTTATTCCGGTAAAAACGGAAGGTCACGGATTTCGGTTCTTCCGGTGATGAGAGTGGAGCGTTCTGCTGTACTCAGAAGCTCTGGAAGCGGAGTATTAATCTTGTTGGCAATGCGGGCCTTATATCTGGCCATACCACAGCGGATAGACAACGTTGACAAAATGCCAGGAACTGTGTTGGCAGATGTGACACCCAGCCAGCTGCCCCCAATCCCAGCAGCAGATGGGAATGGGGCATTATGACACTAATAAATTATATCTGTACTTCAGAAAGGGGGAAAACACACACACACACACACACACAGCACTGATATCCATAGTAAATCCAGGCTAACAAATTTGCAGAAGACCCCCCACCCACCCATCAAAATGAGGCAAAAAATGAAAAGGAAGTGCATGCAGAAAATTAAAGAACTACGGTATGATCTTCACTTAGGAGTAACCTTACTCCTCATTGGTTGGTGCCAGCTTTAAACGCAACCTTTTCACAAACCACATCACTGTGGTACATTATGCATATTTCCTGTAAACAGCTATTTAGACAAACTGGGTGTCCTTTGAAGCGCACAAGACAATGCACAGTACGCCGGGAAAGCGAAACCGCTTGTCACTGCGAGGGCCTCCGCACTCTCGGGGCACACGGCCCGCTCTGAAAGAAAGGCGGCAGAGATGCGAGCGGGAGGTACAAGCAAGCGAGCAACAGGAAGTTGGTTCAAGCCATGGTTGAAGGAGCACATGTGCCAGGACCCAAGGAACGAGACTGGACAGAGAAGACCATCGCCATCCCCTGGTATTGCGCTCGCCGTGAGACACCCCCTGCATCCCTAATTTGACAGTAGCACTAAAGCAATTGAGGAGCTAGTTAAGGTTCTGCTCCTCTGGGGGACTGACGGGGAGGAGTGGGGGGGCAGGGACTTGACGTGCTACTTAACAGGCAAAATATTCATCCTGTAATCTCCTAAATATTCCAATTAGCAAGGCACTGCTCTCCAAGGAGGCCTTCGGCAGCGGGAACCCCCTGCAAGCTCAGGCAGCAGATGGAGGGGCTGCCCGGCAGGGCCAGCCACCAGGGCCTCTACATCTCCCCAGTGTCCCCATTCCCAGAGGACCTAGCCGGCTGGATCGGCAGGTTCACATATTCCAAGACGGCTCCGCAGCAATCAATTTGGTCTCGGAACCGAGGCCAACTTCCGGTGTGATCTGGAATCCTGCTGCGACCATCGACCTAGCGCCATGAGGGGCTCGGCCCATCACGTGACACACGCACTGGTTTTGCATAACAGGCCTGAGCTGCAGCTGATAATGGGCCCAGAACCTTCCCTTGCTGCTCATCTCTATGGCCTGCACCGAGTGGGGCGGGGGGGGGGGCTGGGTGGCAGGTGTAATATTGCAGCCATTCAATGCCACCGTCGCTTTTGGATACCTCTCTGCCTCGGACGGTCTGTAACGAGACGAAGGTGACACCTGCGCTGGCCACGCCCACAACGGGACACACACGCTGGACACTGAGCGGTGGAGAGACGCTGCCGCTATCACCATATGGTGCAGGTGAGCAGGACGGGCAGGACCCTGCGCCAACCCCCGCCCCTCCCCAAAGCCCTTCCGCCAAAGCAGAGTGGCAGCTGGCACCCGTGGCCTGCTCTGGACTCCTCCTCCCAGCCATGAGCAGAGTCCCGCCCACGGCGTGCTCCTCGCAGAGCCATGATAACATTCATGAAAAACACACGGCACTGCCGCACTCGGCACTCCATGCAAATGACACCCAGGCATGGAAATGTCAGCGCGCCTGGCAACGAGGCCCCCTCTGCACCAGGTGTCCAGAGGCACATGGCCGGGCGTTGGTTTGGAAAGGAAGAGATGGCGGGTGCCACCATTGGTCACCGGCACAGACAGCTCGCTGTTTATTCAGCGTATTCCCCTCAATACCCCCAAAACTCCTCTGGTGCCAAGAAACACAACCCAAGCTGGTAGAGGGGAACAAAGATGGCACAGGGTGCGAGCAGGGAGTCAGGCTGCCATGTGGCGGATGGGTTTGTGGGGAGCGCCAGGCTGGCTGGCAGGGGACCGAGGCAGAGTCCACGCTCTACAGCATCACTGGCTCGACCCACCACCCTCCCAGCCCATAGCAGGGCCCACTAATGCATTACAGAAAATTTACTTGCACTCCAGCAGGGAAAGGAAAGGGGGGGCATTCCCAAGGAAGGGCACCTCTAATGGGACACATCCGTACAAGCTGTTCCACTCCCCTCTCATGGTGGCTGCTTACGTTTCTCCATGGGTGTGGTCTGCAAGGCTAATTAGGATTCATTTTGGACTTCCTCAGCTAGTCGCTCCCCGCTTCAGATAAGAGCAGCATTACATCTGCGTGGTATAATGCGATAAGGAAATTGTGGAATAAAGTACAAACATATTGCTTGGGTTCGTTCGGCCTCAGGGAGAAACAAAATCTGTCTGCTGCCTTGTCTGCACTGTCAGACCTACAGAGCAGCGACAGGAAGGTGCTTTCGGTAAGCTCTGACTGCGCGCAGCTGTCTGTGATCAGGCGCAGGTGGGCGAATAGCAACTTGACACTCAAGCCGTCATGGAGACAGGGAATGGAGCCATTGCAGCCCAATATGATGGCTGGGGACCAGGCGAAACACCGCAGCCACCACTGATTGTCTTTTCATAAGGCCTCTCCCTAACCACCCAACCCAATGGGTAACACAACCAACTAACATATCCACAGCTGTTAAAAAGAAACCAAAAAAGGTAAAACAGGCTGCAAATGGCATAAATAGAGCCAAAGGTTTTCCTCCAGTAATTCCCAACACTGACAATGACCCACCCTGGAAGTTGTGCATGGCTTGCATAAGCTTGTACATGCAGCTTTAAACACCTCTCCTTCCCTTCTTCTACCATTCGGACAAAAGATCCCACCCCACCCCCGACGAGGGGTGCAATAAGCACCCTGGATAGCCGGGTGCATTCAGGAGGGCACGCAGCTGTGACTAAGCAGCAGCAGATGATCCCGGTCAATGGTTTCCGGTTTCCACAAAGTGCCTACTGTCCAGGCCGTGAGGAGAGGTCCGTTTCCAAATCAACACACGTGCAGAAGGGGGTGGGGGGATGGGCAGGATGACCAAAAGATAGTCTTTGAAGTCACCTCTAAACAGCGTCAGGGAGAATGAGACCCTAGAAGCATAAGGTCAGGGCTCGTAGAATCACCCCCGCACACACCCACCGAATGCATGCTGCAGCTCTGATGGACAGGTGGATCCAAACATCCCTTTTTTTTTTTTAATTCCCAGAGTCCTACCCCCACCAATCAGATCATTAAAAAAGGGTGGAATACGTGATATGCGACAGAAGTCTTGAGAAGCAAAGCGGCTAATGACTAAAATAAGGCAACACTGGATATTAACTGCGACTGATGAGGACAAGGTGCAGAAACACGTGGCTGAGCGGCTAAATACCAACTGCATGCATTTTCACATTTATGTTAATTAGCATTTTGCAGAGCAAATCAATTATCAGCTAATGAATACCATCTCCTGTATTCCGTTTGACACTGCTAGGCATGTTAAAGAAGTTTATAAAAGTGACATTGGAATCCACAATCAACTAACTGGTTAGAAAAGACAGAGGGAAAAACACAAAGAAAAAGCTTTAGCAAACACCCATGTGTATAAACAGGCGAGTAAGAATAAGGAAGGTAACAAGTCCCTCAAGATCAGTTAAAAACAACGAAATGCAGCAAAGTTTCATTCAACTAGTTTAGGGGCTAAACGGCACGTGGGGGTGGCTGGCCGTTTAAACGCAACAGTGCCTGAGTGTCAGTGTAGGGTGGGGGGAGCTCTGCTCCTCTGGAGCAGCACACCGCTAATACCCCTTGTATTTTTATGCAAAGCAGTGTGAACTAGCTGCAACCAGCCCCAAGGAGAAAGACAAATGAATGTCATAAATACCACAGGCCTACAGACACCCCTGCCCCGACCACTACTACCTCTCACACCAAAAAAAATCAAACACCTGAGGTGCAGGAATCACTGCAGTGTCAACGCACAGCAGCGACACCACCTCCAATCCATCTTCACAAGCAAAGCTACTTGTTGGCTGAGGGGCATGAAGGCTCAAGAGACTCTCCCATAATCTCCTTGTGCGAAGGCCTTACAGTTCTTTTGTTTTTCTGCTGCTTGTGGATGGAGGGGAGGTGGGTGGAGGAGGGGAATGCGGCTGAATCAGTCCCCTGAGGCTATAACAACAGTCCAGGGACAAGGCAAGCCAGCCCCCACCCTCCTCCAGAACCTACCTAGTCCAAATGCATGTTCAACATTCAAGTGTAAAACTGCCAATGACAGAGGCAAAGAATGGAATAGCACCAAGTGAGAGTGGCAGGGAGATAGACACATCAAGTGTGCAGCTAAACGAAGCCATCCCGAGTGACCGCAAGACTGGAGGCCACCACATCCCAACCAGCACGGAAACAGGGCACCATTCACCCAGTCACCCCCACCCGCCCCGTCCTCTGGACCTTGTCCCAGGGCTATGCCCGGCCCAGCAGACGAGCAAGGAGGGGGCCCATGGTGGGGGGGCTTAACCGGGACTCGCACTCGCCTGGCACTCAGCATGGGTCTTGGCCGCACTTGTGGACAGCTTGTACTACGCCCCAGCTCTCTTGCTTTTGTTTCTCTCCCTTTTTTTAAGGGGGGGGGGGGGCTATTAAAAATGAAAAGCCGCAACCCCAGTGAGGCCGGGAGGCTCTGGCACCCCTCACCCTTTAATAACAGACAGGGGCGAGTCTGCTTACGCCTATACACCTAAACGCAGCACTGCACCAACTCCCAAGAGGACATGAAGTAGAGTCCTGAACAATCGGGACATCTGATTAAGTTTCAATCTCACAGCTCTGCAAAGTCACACCATCACTGGAGCAGCTCAGGGCAACATATAGCAGCCCTGCCATTAATGGAATGCTGGCATATAGACATTCTGTATACATAACTCAGGGCCAAGACAGGCAAACGTGGCTGGAAGATGGATCCATCACACACACACACAAAATTACATAAAAACAGGAGAAGAAGCCATGGATATTTTTAACAAGGCAATACCCTGCAGATTCTGCCTGGTAGAAATGCTCGCAGCCTGACCATGCTTCCCAGAACCCCTGCTTAATATAAACATACAAATCGAGAGCCAGTTGAGAACAATCACAGCATCTCTGCAGGAAGTGCCTGTTTATGTGGGGACCTTAATCAGCGTGCGCACCCTCACATTCTAATTAGACCCCTTTATGTTTGGCCTCAGAAAGAGAGCACAGAACATCTGGGGGGTAAAGGAGAGACTCGACCCATGGATAAATTAAACGACAATGTTGGCTGCCATGGACATATCCTATAAACTTCTTCAAAAAGAGAAAAAAAAACAAAGTGAATCACAGAAACTGTGCTCAGCTGCTTTGAAAGTAGCAATTATCTGGCTGGGTGGTTGTGTACATCCTGTGAGGTTTAAGAGAGGATGTGCACACATGTTCCTGAACGGGACAAAAGTCACATGGCTCCCAAAATCTTCTGGACGGTGGGCAGGAAGCCCAAGGCACACGGTCAAGGCCCATAGAACATCCACCCATTCAGCCAGCAGACAGAGGCCGATCATGGACAGCATGAGTTGGAGGGTCAGCAGGCGGAAACCCCATGTGGACTTCTCAAACACTAAATAAGCTGCCAGGAGGGGACAGAGACCATGTCAGCAGAAGGAGCTTCAGCACAAACTGAGGTGACTGTATCAGCCACATGACATGCCAGACTATGGCAAGATTCTGATGTAATGCCCACTCACAATGGAAAAACATCCTGATTTACATTATTAACCAGCAGAGAATGGCAGAGGCACAGAATGATAGAGGGTAGGAATGGAAATGGCTTGGGGGGTGGGGGGCAGATACTAACTAGGATGCCATAAAAGCCCACCTCCCTTCGAGTCATCCACATCCCATCACAGCACTCAGCATCACAAAGATAGCTAGGATGACATCTGCAAGCATTACCTGTTGTAGAGGCACTTTCTGGGTGGTGGGTGGAGACGTATGCTGCGGTACCCACGGTTGGTGGTGTGGGGGTGGGGAGCTCTGGTGGTGAATGGAGAGATGCGCGGGTGCTGGCTGTGGGGGGTGCTGCATGGGTGAGCAGGCCTGCAGCTGCTGCTTTGCAAAAGGCAGCTGGTGCGCCAGGGGCTGCCCCGGGTGCTGAGGGACGCCAGAGAGCATCCGCTGGTCCGGCATGGCCTGGGGGTCCACGCAGTTTTGGCCAAGTCCACTGGGGGCCCTAAGTGGCCCACCCAGTTCCCGCTGACTGGGGGACAGGCCCATGTAGGGCTGGGGGGCTGGCTGTTGCTGCTGGGCCATGCCACGGGGCCCCAAGCTCCTCTGGGACAGCCCCATTGCCCCTGCTGGTTGGTGCGGCATGGCGGGGTAGCCGCCCACCTCCATCGTCATGCCGGCACTGGCAGGGCGAGCTGTCTGCGGGGGCGGTGGGGGGGTGCCCGCCGGGTTTCCCATCGCCTTCAGGGGGGACATTGGCGAGGGTGAGCCGTAGGGGCCCTGAGGGCCAGGTGGAGGCGGCTGCTGCGGTGGCTGCTTGGCCGGCGACTGCTGCTGCGCCGGGTGCATAGCTTGAGAGTTCATCTGAGCCACATGCAGGGGCTGCTGGTGCATTAGGCCCTGCGGCCCACTAGGTCCAAAACCAGCACCGGGGTATCGGGGCACTTGTGGCATAGGGCTGCCCATACCAGTGCTCATTGCACCGCCGGAGCTACCACCCACCAGTCCCTGACCAACGGCGCCATATGGGGGGTAGGGCGCGTACTGCCCTGAGCTGTTCACGGCCGCCGAGGGTGCCACCGCTGCCGGGTTGCAGGCGTTAAAGCCCATAGCCTGCGGGGGGCGCCCTGGAGCCTGTTGCTGCTGCTGCTGCTGGGGTGAGGGCTGTGAAGGACTGGGTGAGAAGCGGGGGCTGTGGACCACAGTGTCAGGGTGCAGGGGGGGGGCCGGGGCCGGCCTGTGGTGGAACTGCTGCGCTTGAGACGGCTGGGGCTGCTGTTGCTGCTGTGGTGGCTGCTGCTGCTGCTGCACAGGGTGCCGCATGGGGGTGCCGGCCATGCCTCCGCCTGGCTGTGGGCCCATGTGGCCCATGAAGTGGTTGGTGGCAGCATTGCGGCCCCCTTCCTGTGGCAGGGCCTGGCCGAAGTGGTTGATCCGAGGCGGGGTGGGCATCTGGCCGTGAGCCTGCATGGGGTAGTCACCACGCACCATGTAGGGCCCCATGGGCTGCATGTGCCCTGAAGGGCCTGACTGCTGCTGTGGTTGCTGCTGCTGGAAGTTGGGTCTGGCTGGCTCAGCCCGTGGGCCCCACATGGAGCCGTCCATGTAAGGCTGGCCATGTCGCTCCGCCGGCAGCCCTGTGTAGACTCCATGGCCTGGGCCTCCGCCACTGCCACCACCATGGGAGACTGGCACAGGTGCGCCGTGGTACTGCGAGTGTGGCGACGACATACCGTTGCCAGGGCCGGCGCTCAGCATGCGCCCCCCCGGCGGTGGCGGCTGCTCCAGCAAGTGGATCTTCTGTTGCTCAAACTGACCAAAGGGGTCAAAGTGGCTGAGCTTGGGTTGCGGCTGGCTGGGAGCTCCTGGTGGTGCTGCTGCCGCCGCTGCATGGTGCATGTAACCCTGCTCCAGAGTCATAGGCTGGCCCAGTGCATTCACCTGGCTCTCAGGGTAGCTGCACCCACCCAGACTGTCCAGGCCCTCTGGAAAGAGGGTCGCGTCCTCCCCAAAGAGACTCATCATGCCGGGGTCGGCCATGAGCACCGCCTCCTGTGGGGCTCCGGCGACAAGTGACAGGCGACTCGGGGGCCGCCACAGAGGTGTGTGTCCTCAAAGCCTTTAATCCCTTAGCTAATCTCCCGCATGTCACTCCATATTTCCTTAATGTGTTCAGACAAGGCGGTGTCAGGCGAAATCAGGTTACGGGACCTGTGGGGGGGGGGGAGAAAAAAAAGGTTAAAATAAAGGGGAAGAGAAGCACACTCACCTTCACCTCTGTTGCTAGCAAACCCAGCTTCCAGCATCACAATAAAGCACATTACTGCAGTTAATTCAACTCTCCCCCCCATTTGCCTCTCGCCTCTGTGCCCCAACCCCCAAGGCCCCTGCACTGCAGAAAGCCCCCCCCCCC
>JAODUD010000082.1:15005692-15023810 GCA_026784285.1 Stomatorhinus walkeri | reverse complement strand
CTCCCTTTGCTTTCAAACAATAGGTCACTCACAACACACAGGCACCAACCCCAAATTAATTCATTCTTTACAATCCCTGGTCGAGGCAGAACAAAGGAAGGCAGAGAGCAGCAGAAGCAGCAGCTGCCACACCAGGCAGGCAGATGCAGGAGCACGGGGGCAGGCCGCCCATCTGCCGAGCCTAACCCCCCTGCTCCCCCCTCACCACCACCCGAGGAACGCTCCGGTTACCACCGGCGCGTCCTTAACCCCAAAGTGCCTGGCCGGTGTAATAAGATGAGCAGGCAGCATTATCTTTGCCCGAGATAAACGGAGATAAAAGCTGGTGGGCCGAAGGACCAAGGGGGGGAAGTGGGGTTGAGGGCACGTGGGGGTGTCCTACAGAACCTCTGCCGCCAGGGGACTGAGGAATGTGTGGCCTCTCTGCACTCACATTTCAGCCTGTCTAACAAAGTGTGAGGAGTGCACCCCTCCCCCCACCTCCAACACCCCACCCCCTCCTGTTTTTTTTTTGCTTCCAAACAAGGCAGCTCAAAAGAATTCAAATCAAGAACGCCCCTGTCCTCAACTCACTGAGGAAAGTTATTTCCTTTAAAAATAAAAGCTTCTTAAAACAGACGTAGGTGCGCACAGAAAAGGGACTGAAAGTCCTCCACAAAGTCCCCTTTTGCATTTTGTCAAAACAAATCGATCTGAAGGGACTTCTCAGACACAGGTATCCAATGCCAAAACGGAACATTTTCATTAAGAGTCCCCCCTCCCCAGTCCAAGCAAATGTCAGTCAGAAGAACATGACGAAGGGTTTTGTAATTTTACAAAAGGACAAACTGCCAGCGTAACGTGACTCGATGTGTCAGCTTTCCCCAGATACCAAAATAAAACACCGCAGAGATTAACGCTCCTTAACTCCAAAGGAGGCACTGCAGCTCAACCTCCTGAAAGAATCTTCTTGTAAAGAATAGAATTATCCAACATGGACAAAAAGTGGCTGGTTGGCCTTGTAGAAAGAAGTCGAAACAAAGGAGCCAGCTGCTGAAGGCAGACAAGGAAACGGCCACAGGTATATGGCACGTGTGCCAAGAACCCGTACACATTAGATCATAAGAGAACAGCACTATGATAAATCATCAGCACATTGCTGATCTTACAATCAAACAAGGGTCACTTTCAAAATGAACCACCAGTCCTGGCAGGTAGATCAGACAGACTTCCAAAAGGCCCACAGAAAGCTGAGAAATGCAACACATGCCCATTCAGTCCACCTCCCAACTCAGGCCTCCAAGCTCCTGCTTAGGAGTGACAGACATCCCTGGACTTGCACGCCAGGCCTCCTTGGTTGCTTAGAAAAAAAGGTTCACTTGGAGGGCCTGTCCATAACACCACACTCACTTGGCTCACAAACCCCCTCCACTATCCCTGGCCCCTCCCCCACACACTTGGGAGAGGGGGCGGCGGGTCAGTTAGTGGGGCTGACGTCGCCGGGCCGGCCGCACAAAGCGGAAACCACGGGAAGGCCATTTGTGGCCGCCGCCCGTTGCCAAGCAGCCTGGGCCATTTGCTGGACGCCACATGGCCCAACGGCCAGCACAGGAGCAACAGCAGCTCTCGCTAAAACACTTAGCAAGCCACACAGGAATAATTAAGCTGCCCTCCTGTCTGTCCATTTCAGCCTCCCCCCCCCAAAAAAAAAACTCTACAGCCAGAGCTAAATTTTCTACCAGGAAAAACAAATCTCAAGGACTTTTCTTTCATATGTGTTAGCTGGTACAGACAGGCAAATAGTTACAGCAGTGAAGAAATGTTTTGAGCCCACAACAAGCAGACAGGGCAACTTGCAATTAAGGATTCGGTGGGGTGAGGGGATAAAAGAAAAAAAAAGGTTCACCAACAGAGAACAAAGAAACAAAGAACACACACAAAACCCCTTCAGCAGCTGAATGGACTTTTGTTCAGGAAATAGCAAAGGAAATAACCAAAAAGTAAATAGCAGGCATTTCCTGCATCCAACTAACATTAGTGGGGGCTGGGGGTTAGCTGGCCTTCCACTGTTTCTCCTACATGGTGCCAAAACATTGAAGTACAAAGCACCTGCAAAGCCACAGAAGGTAGCAAAGACAGCAGAAGCAGAGAACGACTGGAACATGTAGGGCCCGGCCAAGGGTCTTCCTGCTCCAAGTTCTCATCCAACCTGCATTGAGTTCACAATCACCCTTGCATTCAGGTGGCACACAAAACCAGTTGCGCTCAGTGCCGAAACACGCCATTCTCGTGGGTAAGCCAATACACTCTGAGGAAGGCATATTCAGAGGAGCACAAGCTGCAAAAACTGCTGCCTCTGTCTTGCATGGAAGGCTGCTGTGCCATTTGGAGGTTCAAGCACAAGCCTTGGAAGTTTATGCAGAAGTCAGATCACACACACCAAGTCTGTTGATACCTGAAAGAAGTAGCAAATTAGCCTAGCACCACTTCAATGCTGTCGTACACTAGGGCTGGAAGACTACCGAAGGTAGAACGAAAGCACAGACATGAAGTGAACGTGTGCAGAGTTGCCACGGCCGACAGAAGTTGGCGTCTGGCACCTGAAAGGGATGGGCGGTTCCAAGCAGTCAGGGACTGATGCTGTCCAGGAGTGGGATGCAGAGGCAAATGAGTTCTCAATGTCCTAATAGAGAGAATGACATCACCGCAATGCAAGAGGCATCAGCCTAAAAGCAGAATGCCAGTCAAGATTCCGGCTATTGCTACCCAATACCAAAAAACCTGTGAACTTTCAGGAGTCTTCCAACTTAAAAAAAAGCAGTATCAGAATAATAAGGAATCCCTCTTTTGGGATTTCAGATTAGTGGGCAGGCTAACAGAGGCCTAACAGTCAGCCCTGCAGCGTCTTACAGCAAACCAACCTAAGCAATTGTACTCGGCATCCCAAATCAGGGTGGACAAACCGTCCCACAAGCCGTCGCAAGGACAATAAAGGCCATCAAGATCAAAATAAATAGACCAGGCTTGGGTGCCATAGTGCAGTCAGACGCTCATAACACAGAGAGGTGGGCGACCCATTCCATCACAGCTCAGCCAACAGGAAGTGGCGTCTAGCAGCCGCACATACGTACATGATGGAGATCTGGCCAAACAGAGCTTCCCTTCGTCTCCCTGGGAAGCGGCGGCACAAAGCCGGCATTCTCCGCATGCATGCCAACAATACGGGCTTTGTGCGCTAAGGCTAATGACGGGGCGAAGACACAGGCACGGCTAAGGACAAACTAACAAGGAAAAAATAATGGAGAGAGATGGTGACAAAGGGGGGGAGGGGTAGGACAGGAGACAAGGGCGGGAAGGAAATTATATTATTCCTATTAACCATCAAGTGATCTGATGGCAATTATGTTCTCTAAAGCAGACTTCATCATTGAAGGATCTGAGGGGTGGGGCCTAAATTGACAACATGGGAATTGACACCTATCCATCATGCATTTGAGGTGCAACGCCGCATACACATAAAACTGACACACAGCAGGTTTTGTATATGCACTTCAGCTGTGGCCGTCACTGATTAACTAAAGCCTGCAATCACCTCTGTCGTCTTTGCACTTTAAAGGGCATTTAGACGTTGTATAATTGGGGGGGGGAGGCCCAAGCATCCACAGGACTTGTTTTCCTCCCCCCTCAGCCGACTACAAGGCCTGCATCCTGCCCTCGCTCCCACAGAGGGGCCCCTCCTCAAAGAGGCCCTTCTTAGGCTCACCACCAGCATTCCTTCCCCCCCCCCCTTCCAGAGGCTTCCACTGCAGCTGAAAATAATTTATATCTGCTCCTTGCTGCGAGCGCAGCATGTGTGACTCTTGGGGGCAGTGGGTGTGGCGAAGGGGGGGGGGGGTCTTATCCATCATGAATGAACAGGAGCACAAAGACGGGGGCCGGGTGTCACAGGATGCAGAGAGGGCAGAGGTCATGGTGGAGCTAACAGGACATGGAGGGCTTTTGCTGGGATATAGTCACCCCGTCCATAAACAGGTATGGGGAGGAAGACAACACCTGATGCAAAACAAATGCAAGTCCCTGTTTACATGATCTCAATGGAATCGACAGGTTTCTGGAGGGAGGAGGACAAACCTCAGAAGCAGCACTTACAGCTAACCTTTTAGCCAGGCCAGGCCTCCTCACATGCCGGAGAATAGCCCCAGAGCAGAAACAAAACAGCACTATGTTGCCATTTAAACACCAGGTCTATGTGCATGTTACAAATACATACTGCTATAAGACCTCATCCAATCTTTTGCCTTCCACTGCACAAACAGAG
Organism: Stomatorhinus walkeri; assembly: GCA_026784285.1. Lineage (NCBI taxonomy): Eukaryota > Metazoa > Chordata > Actinopteri > Osteoglossiformes > Mormyridae > Stomatorhinus > Stomatorhinus walkeri. Next base: position 15,019,513 of record JAODUD010000082.1, on the reverse strand, counting down.
ACAAAAAAAAAAAAAAGTCAGAACTCCGACAAGGTCATTCTGCTGCTTACCGCCTGAAAGAGACAGGAGACATCACAGCACTCCTGTGACATGTCTGAATTGTCAGTAGATTTCAATTTAAATGGCAAGGTGCACATGATTAAAACCAGAGTTTATTACTTGAGAACAATCCACAATAATTCACACGAAGGGAACTTACATCAAGACTTCAAGATATCAGCCCATACTTCCTAGCCATTAAAAAAGGACCAGCTTTTATTCTACACCCCAAATACACTGATTATGTGCAATTCCACACCCTTCCTGAATTTTTGCAGCAAGGAAGAGGAGAAGCATGTGGCTCTCCACCTGATATAATTACACCAGGCATAGCATGTCTTTGCCTTCTAGTAGGGTTTTCCATGAGTCCGTCATCTCGTGAGGAAGGAGGGGGAAGGTGGAGAAGCCTGCTTGTTTTGCTGCAAAACAGGCCACTGCGGCCCTCCCGCTAGCCACGACTGCGGAGGGGGAGGGGGCTATCACCATGCTTGGCTTCAACTGAAAAGCAAGTTGAGATAAAATAAAAATGGCAGCTGTACATTTACAGGCGAGCAGCCCTGTCCAATCACAGCAAGACAATGGCTGAAATACCAGACAACTGACAGTTCCAGAAAAGCCAGGGTGGGACAATGTGGCACTAGGGCAGGAGGCACCTTGGGTAACAATGTTACAACCTTTTAAACAGGTCCACTGTACTCAAATCCAGAATGGTGTCAGGAAATAAGTGCAGAATACTTGTTTGGAGATAAATCAACTTGAATTTTTTTTTTTTAATTTCACATACAACAAATGGAATTTTATAATTTGTCACACAACAGCTGTTTCAATATCTGCAATGAGGCTGGATATTCAACTGAAAGAGAAAAATCAAAAATAATTCGGTATGACAACAGTGCGGTTGGGAAAAACAATGAGATGAAACCAGCATGTTCCATATTCCTGAACAGTACTACACCCCAATAAGCACGAGATGCAGATTGTCATTCAAAGATGCAGTCTTACTACTAGCTGGTCCATAAAACATCTCTTCAAGATTCAGATTAAGGCAAACTTGTAAACGCAATGTGCACTGGTCAGCCAATTACACAGACTTAAATGTGAATAAGAGCATAGTGCCTTATCCACCGTTTGCAAAGACCAGAAAAGGCTGTCCAATTCAACTTTTCAACTTCAGACAAATTCATTCACCTTCTACATCTAGATAATCCAACTGGCATGCTTTTACATAAGACGAGTTGAGGGCAAGCCTAGATTTAGGATTAAATAAATGCCCGAGCGATTAGAGGTGCCGTTTCAAACATTTAACAGGTGTAACTGCAAGGATGGATCTGAGGGGCACTGGTGTGTAATGCACAGGTGACAAGTTCAAAACTGAAATGAATTCCAATGAGAATTGACCAGGACCATAGATGAGGACCATGCTGAACACCAACAATTTAACACCATTTTACAATATTCCCTATTTGGAAATAAAGCTTTTCACTACACAAAATGACTGACTAAATTAGATCGACATGATTTTAAGTGCTATCATTGCCTGTGTTGTACAAGTACAGTGAAGAACCACAAAAGTTGAATGAAAATGAACTACAGAAACAGAACCTTAATGGCAATCTGTGTGCATAAAAAGTAATCGCATTGCATTTCTTCAGCATTACTGTACACTAATAACGCCACTACTGATCCCGTTTTGAGATCACCAGTTTAAGAAATGCTTACTTGAATTTTGAAAAGCAAGTGCCATGGAAAAAACACAACAGAGTTCGACTAGTTTGATATGTAGGTCATGAACCGACTGACATGAATGCATACTGCAAGTACTGCCCACTCGCGGTCAGTGAAAAACAGCTTTGGAACAACATCTGCGGTTTCATTCTGAAGGACTGAAGAGGGCTTTTCCTCAGCAAGCCTGCCATAACCATCTCCGCGCTGGATGTGCCTTTATTGCTCACCTCGAGGGAAAAATCAAATAATGTGGCCGATTAAAAACCATCTGAAAACTCAAGCTCAGTTTATACCCCAGACTATATCGATGGCATAGACCAGAAAAAAAACAGCTATACTGCATTGGTGATGCTGAACCACTTCATGTTTTATAATAAATAAGTGTGTGCATATTATTATTATTTTATATATATATATATATAAACTCCTTATACCAGTGCCACATGCTGCCAGAAGTCAGAGACAAGCAGTCCCCCAACTTTGAAAGATCTAATGCTGAAGCACAGGGCTCCAGCTTCCTCCTCACTCACCAGCAGTGACCAGAAGATGAAACACTTTCATAGCATTTAAGTCAAAATGAAAGTTGAGCAACTAAGCAGATGTGTGAATGAACACACTCCCCCCCCCCTCCCACCAATTCCCAGTCAGTTACACAACATGCCAGAATGAAAGCTAACACAATTTCAGATTTACACTCAGAAAAATGGGACAAAAACACTAATGTACTAGATGAGTTATTCTGATGTCAATCTTTACACAATTGAGGAAATTATTTTATATCCGCAAGTTGAGTATACTGAGATCATAGAAGAACACAGACTTGAAACCTGAAGCTTGTTGGTTTGTAAGTCATTGGGTGTTCTGCTTCAGCATTCTTGGGCATGGTGCTGTTCATGTTGGTGCTGCTCAACATTATTTAATTGAAACAAATGGGCAAAAGTGGAGGGTCATTTAAGAAATTAAGGAAATATACACAAACTACTGGAATTCAATACATCAAACTTCCTGTACACACGCCAATGGTGGCTTGTACTTAATTAGCCGCAAGCTAGAAATCCATTTACATGGAGATTAACCAACTTCGGATGTTACAACTTGTTCGCTCCCTTGGGTGGGGGTTACAGAAATAATGCATTTCCACATGTATGACAGGGCAGCACGCTTCCCGTGGATGCCTCAGCAGCAGAGCATGGTAACTTGCCCTGGAAGCATTCAAACAGGTGTCAAAAGCACGAGTATGCCGTTCACGTGCCTTAAGACTAATAAAACAGCAAAGCCGGTACAGCAAAAAGCAGATGCCTGTTGATATGGACAAAACCTGTTACATTCCTCAAATTAAACAGTACACTGTACTCAGACAACATTAAGAGGTACAACATAAGAGATCATCCTTCAGATAAGGTGCACTTTAAGAGGAGATGCATTTGACACAGCAGCTGACATTTGGGGAGAGGAGCAAAATTTAGTCAATATAAAAACAAAGACAACAATTTTACATCCAGCAAACAAGTACCTTGCTAACCAGCAACAAGAGAATGATTAAGTTTCAAACTGACTACCGAAATATCTAGGTTTCATAGTACCATTAGGTTGGAAAGTAATTACTCTTACCCAAAGAGCAGCATATAATGCATCACCTGTGTGCCAAGAGAATACCCTAACTTGTTTAATTGCAATTTCTGTCCAGTAATTTAGCCTCCACACAAGACGATCACTTTAAGTATTCAATAACCTTGTTTGACTTACTGTACAAGTCTACATTTATCTGACAGTAATGTATCATTTATCACATTTGTTATGTTAACAAAACAAATGAAGAGGAATGCCGCCAGTCTTATTGGCATTTACACCGTTCCCACTGATGCAGTGCTGCTCTACCACATGGGCACAATAAAATAAGTCGATCATATGCAGAGAACAGGAATGCGAAACACCGAAACATCTATTCAGTTGACTGGACAGTCCAACCACTGTTTCATAGCATATAGACGCACACCAAATGTTTGCACCACCCTCAAAATTAAGGCTGCACAAGACCTGGCTCCACTAACTGGATGTGTGTTTTTGATACTTATTGCCAGTTTTTTTTATTTGCCAAAAATAGAACAACTGGATATAAAGGTGCTTTTACTACCTTATGTCACATTTCGAACCCACTGTACTACTATGTCTTTCCAAACAAGATCATGCCTCTCCACAGATAGTCAGGCAAGAGAAGCCAAAAATGACTGGAGAATATGGACAGAGAAGGTGAACAAGTTCAACACAGAAGTGCTGTTATACATTACGAAACTCCAAAGCAACTTTAAAGTAGAGCTCTCCAAAACATTTAACACTCAGCACCATTTAACCCATGCTCTTGTATACTTGACATTCCAGACAAAACTTCATTTTAAACTGTACGGTAGAGTAAAAACAGCAAAGCGCAAGCAGCAAAATACTCACAAGATAAAACCAGACCAATGGCATCTACTGAAACATGGTCATGGACAGTCTCCATTTAGCTCATCAAAACAGGAACTTTTTGACACTGATCAAGTGATTTGCCTAGACACTTATAACCAGAGAAAAATGAGTTTATAAATGTATGAAGTATGTGACTAATGCAGTGTTGTCACTGGTTTTATGTGGCTTCTCAAACAAAAACGGCAGAGGCCCATGCAGTTTTAACAATCTGACATGTTCCCATACAGGCCTTCAATTCACCCATACTACGAGAAATGAAATAGCCAATGGAATAACCATTGAAGATATATTACACTATTCCCAACAGTAGATTTTACATATAAACTGCAGTTACTGCAGCTTGAATTTACTTTAGTCACAAACCCACAACGTCCAAAGTCAGTTGCACCATAAAGGCATACCCAACAAAGCGCTGCCTGTATATTGCCATTTTAGCTGGTAAACAGTTTCCAAACAGACACCTATATATTTCATGAGAATCTTGCACACAAGTACACCTTACGTATTTTAATACAGTCAGTCATTCTTCCACATACAAAAGACAGCTAATTGAGTTGCCTACTACGACCCCCCCACCACCACCACTAAGTTATGATCCAACGTCCAAGGCCTAAAACCAGCACACGCCAGCTCCCATGAACCCTGGATCTCACCCGCTTCAGAGCAGCAAGGCAAATTTCTAAGTCGAGAAAATTGTTTTGCAAAGCGGTTTTGAGGGACAGTCGTTAACGTTAATACTTCGTCGGAGTAAAGTGGGAATTTCATCATCAACATCGCAAAAGCGTAAGCAGCGCTGGACTGGTAGCAGAACAAAATATTATTATTGTGCTAAAAGTAAAAAGGTCAGTTCAACGTCTCTCTTAGGTGTGCTGGTAATGTTGATGCGTTAAAGCTCGCGCGCAGCCCCCGGCCTGGCTGTGAGGCCGGGAGACTCTTCATTATCCTGATTCACTGAGTGGCCCGAGTCAAATTAAAGCTGCCATCTTAGGTTAAAGACTTGAAAGCATTTCCCTTTGTGTATCGACGAGGAGGACGAGCGCTGACCGCAATAGCCGTGGGACGCCGGCTGCACCGAACCCCGGAGCAGGCAGAACATTCTCACTTAGTTTAAAGATGAATGAAATTGAAGAGAAAAAAAAACTTGGCTAGTTAAACGAGATAAGAAAACCGATCGCCCGAAAAGCGAGCGTGGGGTACCACATGTAGATTGCAAAGCGCTCCGATGTGTGACCGGCGGCGTAACCACAGCGATAGGAAAAGGTTAAAAAAAAAGCCAGACTGGTGCTTTTTACAAAAGTCGCTTTAAAAGCTAGGTTAAAGTTACCCCAAGCCACAAGCACGGGAGGAAAACGGCGTGAATTTAACCTCAATGATCGGGCAAGAACTTGGACAAAACTTTAAAAAATATGGACATAGCTATTCTAAAGTGATTTCACAGTAAACTGGTCAGAATCGAGGCGACGGGGGAAAAGACAACTCGGATTGTGGCCAGATGGTCAAACCAACAAGAAGCACCTTTCATGCGGCGACTCCCGTCCATTGTTTTAAAGTTGCTAGCCAGCTAGCCGCGCTAACACGGCGGCCCCGCTAATCATGGCCCGGGTATGCTGGGGGGGGGGGGAGCAGCGCAGGCGCTCCGAATCCACCTGGCCGCAGGTGCGGAGGCGAGGCTACGTGCCCTCCCCGTCCCGATTCCGTCTGGAGCACTGGACGGGGGCCGCGGATGGCCGTCAATGGCCCGCGGCGCTCACTCACTCCAGTCCCGGCTCCCTCACCTCCCCCCAGGCTGACCGCCTGCCTCCCCTGCTAATTACTATCGCGCACGTTTGTGGACGGAAGCCCGGCTCTTCTCCCCCCACCCCCCGGATACTCCCGGGAGAAAAACACCCCCACTCGGGGGGGAAGGGGGGTTGGGGTTGGTTAACGTGCACAGCACCGGTACCGAACTTAATACTTCTGACCCAAATCTAACCCGCAAAACCACTTCTACTGAGCGCCTGGCCTCGGACAACCTTTCCAATTCTTCCTTTCCGACTTACACGGACTTTCTCCGACCCGGCAGCTGGCACTCTTCAATGAGGGATTTTAAAGTAGGTCCCGGCCCCGCTTCGTTCTCTCCTTGTCGGAGATGCAGGGGTGAATGGGGATGTCCCCGGGGCGCCCAGACCCACCTCCGCACACCCAGCCACCTCGTGTGCCGCTTCACCTCCTCAAGCCCGGCGGTGTTCCCCACAAACTCCCGTTCCCTTTCAAACGAGCACCGTACCCCCTCCCCCGACCCAGTCCGGTCGACTCAAAACCTAGCTACCGGAGTTCTCTCCTGAAACTGGGCGGCCGGCTGGTCTTTCCTCGGATATCCGCCTGGACTGAGGGGGGATCCGAGCAGCCCGAGTCGGACGGCTCCCTTCCCGGAGTAAGACCTCCGCATCACTCCGGCTAAACTATGGTAACCGGGCTCGTCGGTCGGCGAGTTAACCCTAACCAGGCTCCCAAAATGGGACAGCAACCAATGTCTCCCCGCATCGCTGGTGTAAAAGTTACCGCTCGGTAGCCACGTTTCCCCGCCGGCGTTTGAGACAAGTGAGCCTCTTCTTACACAACTTTTCACACGCTTCAACAAAAGTAACTGAGCGCACTCGCCACATTTTCACTACAACCACCCTGAAAACTAGCTAGTTAGCCCCGACGAGCGGCTAGCCAGCAGGTTAATGAAACTTTTACAATTTAAAATATATTTTTAAAATATACATGTGTGAAATCAAAGCGGCGGTTGCCGTCCTCACCTCAGTTCGGCTCGCAGCGAGGTCCGCGCGACACCGCGCGCGAGTAGAGAGAAAGAGGCGACCAGATAAAAGTCACTCACCTAGTATTAGCCGCGTAGCTTAGTGGCCAGGTCACTTCGGGCTTGTGTTAAATAAAGTGTTCTTAGCGTGTACCTCCACCTGTGCGCGACAAAAATCGGCCGAATCGCCGACATGCAAGCGCGTCAGCCGCAGCGTCTCCCGTCCCGTCCTCGCCGACTCTCTCTCTCGCTCCTTTGTGTTAATTTCACCCGATTCAAGTTTAATCCGATCGATCCCGGCGGCCGCGCTCTCGATTCCCTGCCTTCCACAGGCGAGGAGCGCGTTCGCGTCTCGCCCCGGTCACGTGCGTGCGCGCGGACGACGACACCAACACCAGCAGCACCACCAACACCAAACCCCCCCCTCCTCGCGCGGGTGCTGACGCAACGGCGTTATTGTCATTATTATAATTGTCGCGGTAATGAGAGGCACGTACTCACAGACCACAAAAGGAGTGTGCTACCCATCCGGCTGTAAGCAGTCCAAGAACGGGGGACAAGTCCCAATAAGGGGCTAAAAATGTTTGTTTTTGATAAAATAAACCTCGCAGTTATTAAATATCATTACACTTCGTTACAGGCACGGTTAGCTGCAATGACTTCTGTTGTTCTGTGTTAGGTCATGCAGGGGTCGTACATAAAAAGTTTTTTAAATCTGTATTTTCAAGTAATTATTTTTCTTTAAATATTTCCACATTATTTGTAACCATTATACAAGTAGTCTGGAGAATCATTTTGAGTGTGAAGCGTGATTACATCATACTGGAAGCCACAGCAAGGTGCTAATTCAGAGATTTATGGTTGGGGGTTTGGATTGGGCTGTAGCTGGAATTCTCATGTTTTACACACGAGTTTCTTCCTACAAACCAAAAGCATGCTATTCAGCTAAATGTGGGAACAAATTGTTTAAAACCTGCAAAGGACTGATGTTCCGTGGCATGGACTTTAATAAGATCAACTTTATTTATAAGCTTCATTATAATCATGCTTTACTGTAATAAGGTCTGGTTTACCACAGTCTGATTGTATCTGCCCAAAGACAGACATACTTCATACACACAGAGACAAATTATTTAATGATAGCAAAAATGTGAAATGCCCTTCTCTACTGCAAGGACCTGGACAAGTTACTGCTGATTAAAAGCAGGCAAAACCACTATCCAAGGCATCTCAGTCATAAACATTATATGGGAGTGTGATTATACAGTAATGTTGCCCATGCTATAAAAACACATACTACAGCACCCAAGGCATGAATACATTCAAGTATATTCTTTATGCTGTCATTACCTAGGCCTATGTACTGTAGATGTTAGATTGCCAAAATGATGGTGCAAGATGTGTCACACAGTGCCACTAGGCCGAGTCAGGAAGTGTGCTCAGTTAAATGTATACAGGCATACATATAGTATCCTTGGTATCTAACTGTACTGGTTAGGGTCCTTTGTACCATAAATTCATCTGCATCCCACTGTGCTCAAATTTACTCTATTACTTTTCAACGGTGACTTTTTCACCTTTCATTGTCATTTCATTGATATCCATACTATCCATCCATCTTCAATGACTACTTATCCTGAGTTGTGATCCAGAGGCTTATTTTTCTGAGGCATTGTCACCTTCAAATCAACATTGTGACATCTTTTCTCTTAAATTGTCACTGGTTGTAACATTGAAATGCATTTATAACTGCTCAAACTCAGAGGTCTGATGTTGTAGGCATGTCCTTAATATCACAATTGAAAGGACAATTGCCTTCAGCAGAGATGACTAAGTATCAAGACATTGTACTGGATAATACCATTATTTTGCTAACTGCGAACTGATTTTGTTAACTCTTTAACCCTGCTTTATTTTTTCTTACACTTTACATCTTACTTCTACCCAGTGAGTAAAAAAGATCTTACATGTTGATTTGATGACATCATCAAACAGGACTATATTTTAGGGCTGCAGGTGACAAAAGCATCCAAACAGCTACCAAAACTTGTGAGATAAAATGAGCAACATCAATAATGATATTTTTTGTTCAACAATAAGTAAATTTCCTCATAAAACCCATCTTTTGACTGTTCTGATTAAATGAGGTAAATCTAACAGAATTATTGGTTTATTCTGTCCGGAAAAAATAATTGTATACAAGCATTCCTAAGGTACCAAAAGTATTTTATCATTTGATTACATTTCTTCTAAAGAAATAAAAGTTCAGAAAACAAAAGAGAAATTCACTTTTAACGTGAAAGCAGCTTCTTCAAGATGATATCATCCAATCCAATTATTTATTATTGAAGGTCGAAGCTGTTTTAGCACTTCGGACAGAACAGAATACGTATGAAATATGACAAATATGCAAAGGTGGGCACGCATTTTCGGGTGACCACCAACTCATGCGACCAGTCTTTTCGAATTTCAGCGCCACGCGAGCGCGCTCCCTTCGCGCCCCCACGGCATGCGCGGCCACGAGCTCCCTGAAATTCCCCGGAGATGCGGGTGACTGTATGGAGTACGCTGCTTGCTATTCAATACCTAACACGCCGGAAAAGTGATATAAAATACTCGCTTCGGCGCCTGCCTACTTCGAACATACTCGGTGTGTATTAAACTACAGGAAAATCCTGATTCGAGTACAAATTTAAGCGGTTTATCTGTTTAGTGTTTTTTTTAAGCTACCCTTCCTGGCTTCGGGCCAATCCAGTTTACACGTAACACGCACCTCCTCCGTAACCCGGATGTCTCTTTCATCATCATTAGTTGCTTATCATAACCTGGCCCGCAGGACTATTTAAAGACACATGCACCTTCAAGAGCAACGCGTCCCTCCGTTTCGGGAGACGTGGTGGTGCTCTAGCGATTGTCGTCGTCGTGAATAAAACCCAAAACCCTTTAAAGAATGATTTTGTGATGATTCATGCATTTTCTCTCTAGGTGTTTGTCTTATTGTTAAGTACCTTTGTTATTTATATTGGTTTTTAAAATATAATTTAACGCACTAATTGACAATTCCTCCAAGAACATGCGGTGATGTAAGATCGCCTTCTGCGCGTAAAATGGTTTTCTTTTCCTTTCACTTGTTTTTAAACTTTTTTCCCCCCTCGAACACCCGGTTTGAGTTAGGCGTAGCTTTCACGTAGTCCGATTGATGTCAAAGACAAGTAAAGAATTCCAGAGATACCACGGTGTTTTTTTGGGCACATATATTGCACTACGTACATTTGCGTTTCTTTTTTCGGTAAGCCTCGCCGTCCTCATTATTCACTATCTGCTAAAGTCGTATGTGTGTGAAATCTTTTATTTTTAAGCCTATTGCTTATTTATGAAAAATAATAAAACTGTGTGTCCTTCTTGTATTTGTTACCAAATGCCCATCCCCATGTGCAGTAGAGGGACAGAGTGAGCCTGTTCCAGCAGTTATAGGGATACGGCAGGATGTCAGTGTGTTACAGAGAACATATTCATACAACCACACAAGGTCAATAAAAAAACACTGAACCACGCCACAAATGTACGTGAGAGAAACCAGTATAGATATTAAAATGTGTGAACCACAAATACATGTGAGCTCACATACACGCACACAGGTGTGAGGACACACTAAACATCCATGCTGTAGTTACCAAATGTTCTTTGGCCAAAACTGAAAATGGGAAGTTTGTTAGCCTTTTAAATGTCAAGTTATACATTTTTTTTTGCCTTGGAAGAAAACAATGCCCATATTTGAAGGGCTTATCAGCATATATACTTACTGAGTCAGTCCGTTAGAAACCCAGTCAGGTTTCTAAATTAATCTTTGCCACCGGTGTCCATTCTGTTGGATTTTGCAACATGACACACTTAATTGGCCACTTAAATGACAAAAAAAACAATGGGAACTGATGACTTTTCAGTAAGTCAAACTTCTGCAGCGAACCCTCACCAGATGTGTTCTGTGTAAGTTCTCAAATATACACCAAAGAGGTGTTTGGACAATATAAATCGGATTCCTGCCACAGCGTGCAACTGATAAATTAAGAATGATAGATCGATATGCACTGCACATGATGAGCTATTTCCCCCACCTTTTCTCTTTTTTGGGACCTAAATATCCCCAAAATGTCCAGGATTTCACTTTGTTTCATGTTGTCGTTTGCTTTCTAGTCCGAGTACTTTCTGCGTGCATATTTGTGTTGCTTTGACGCCTCTGTCCCCGGGCCTCTCTTGCTTGCAAAGCAAAATACGGTCACCCTACCACTGCAGCTCTGCAGTATCTTAATCAATCTGCAAGCCTATCTTACCTTGTTTAGTGGCATGTGGCTCACTGGGTTAGGATGCTGTGTCTGATAAAAAAAAAAAGCAGCTAGCTTAAATCCACGGGTCAGCAGCGCAATGTCACCTCTGGGGTTTCTTGAGCGATGCCCCTAATGCTCAATTGCTTCAGGGACCGTCTGATCCTTCATTCTCAGAATGTACCTCGCTTTCAATAAATGTAATCTTTATTGGACCATTTTTGTGTTTAGTTGGACAGAGAGGAATTGGATTTCCTTGAATATGGGGAAGTAGGAACCAACAAATGTGCTCAAACACCAGGAAATAGGGTTTGGGTGGGGAGCACTGGACTATAATATTTAACATACAAACTACTGATATATTATCAAGGTATTTGGATAGTAGTGTTTTTAAACATGGTTCCAAAATATGAAGTACCATTTTCTTCTAATTCATATACTTCACATTTGCAATATTCTCTCATAATTACAGAGAGTAATAGGAATTTACAAGAAGTGAAATCTTAATCAACAGTACTTAGCCCCTGGAGGGTTTTAGTTAAATTAATACTCAATGTCGTGCCAGAGCATCATGCTGAACATTACACCGGATGGTTCTCAGATAAATGGGAGGCAACAGAGCTAAACAAATGATACTACATACACAATGATGTCATCTTTTGTTTTGCCTCATATTGTGTTGCAGAAATGAGACAAACCTCCACCTTCCTCTGTGATGAATCACGCTCCCCCACTGACTAGATAAAGATCAGACACGTCTATTCTGTCATCTATACCTCTACTGCCAGAGGGCACCACCCATCCACACTTGACACCTAAACCATAAAAGTCCCCCCCCCCCCGACTGATTTTAGTAAGCAAGAAATATCGCCCGTGAGGTGGTTATACATGGTGTACACACTGGGGCCTTTCCCTCCCATAAGTTTCATAATCACTGTGCCATTTATTACATGGAACCAAAAATGCTCAATGAGGGTCTTCCCTGCCTCGTGACCCCCTTCAGCAAGATCATCTTTCACTTTAAACAGTGGAATCCAGACCCAGGCTACTGACAAAAAAGGCATACATTCTTCAATTCTTATATTTTAATCCACGACAGGATGGAACTTTAGACTTACTAGATAGCGTGTAATAGAGTTGAGCTATAAGACTTGAGTTCTTCGCAAGTAATGAGTGCATGTGTTTATTTACAACCGCAAGGATATATGTATGCACATATAAATTCTCACTCACACCAATACATATCAAACATAATGTGTGCATATTTAAAGGTACTCATTGATTACTAATTCTTTCTTACGTTAACCGCAGGGATTGTTTTAATTTATTGGTATACAGTTTAAGTATCAACACAGCAAATAAAGTTCAGGGTCACAAATATACAGGTTTGGCTGTTTTTTTTTGTTTTTTTTTTTATCAAACCCTTCTCACAATAGACAAGATGTTCACTGTATAACAATAGACAGCATACACTGCCAGGTAAAGCAAGTCTTTACACAATCACTCATCTAAGTTAATGTCCATCCGCAGTGAGATTCTGTAGAAAATTAACCTGAAAAATCAAACCCTAATGATAAAAAAAATGAAGGGTATGCAGATGCATGGACACAAATACCCTCAAAACTGACTGCCACTGCCTCTCCAGAGTATTGGGACAAGAAGAGAACAGTAAAATATCCGCATCTTTAAGATAAGAAGCTGACCCATCTCTGGAGATGTGAATACGGAACACGACGTTTGGCATTAGGGTAGACGGGGAATGTGGAAACAACAGCTTCTGTATGCTGAGCACTTTCGGGACTATGGGGAGAGGCAGGTGGCAGGAACGAGATGGAGTTGGCGGAGAAATACAGGTGAGATTTAAAAGAGGGTGTCAGACCGGGCTCTGAACTACAACTACGCAAAGGAGGAGGCATTTCTCAGCTCCATAGACTTCGACAAACTAAAGTGTATGGAGCTTGTTCAGGGGACACAGAGGAGACGGTAACTTATATACAAAACAAAAGATGATAAAGAATTAAAACAGTCCTGTTCCAATCCCCCCCCTCCCCCTCCCCCCCAAAGGAAAATGGCTGGCAGCTCTGAGGAAGTGCATATTTTATTATGATTTTGTGTATGTTGTTTTAGGTAACCAGAGATAGCTGAGGACTTCCTCTACATAAACTTATTAAAATATTCAGACGGCCTTCGTAGTGTTTCGAACAAACCAGTTTTGAAGTCAAGGGCTTAGAGGACAAAATCAGTTGAATAATTCCAACAGTAATATTTAAAAAATGATAACCAAAAGTGATGACAAATTAAATGAAAGTAGGTTACGGACACAATCCTCCAGATGTTGCCCGTCAGACCATTTCCGGCTCATGCTGACTGGGACACCGGCTGGGACGCAGACCTAGACAGGGATTGTGAGGGACTTGGCTTCGCTCTTGACGGACGGCCATCTAGTAAATGAGTCGATTCGGGGGGGGGGGGGGGGGGGGGGGGGGG
>JAODUD010000082.1:14986478-14999874 GCA_026784285.1 Stomatorhinus walkeri | reverse complement strand
AACCCTAATCCTAACATGATGACCTTAACACCTCTCCAACCTGAGCCTTAACACAAGTAACCAAACAAAAGACCAGACGTGGCATTTTTAGTTTTTTCATTGCATTCACAGAATTTTTTTACATTGAGATTTATATTTGGGGACCTGAAAAATGTCCCCAACAAGCTAAAAAGCAACAGATTTTGGTCCCCCCGACCCCCCCCCCCCACACACACACTCTCTCATTCTCCCCTCTACAATAGGACTTCTCAACCCTTCCAGGACAATCCTTGAAAACCCAATTTGGTTGAATGGCCTCACAATACATGAATCATTACCGCGGCACAGAATAAACTCCTAGCAACCGGAGCGGCGGAGGGCCCCCGGTGAAAGGCCCCGCACCGCCGCCACCGCCACCACTGCCACCGCCGTGCATCTCAATTCAATAAGCCTCTCCCCGGGCAGCTGTTGACATTAGAATAAATAGGGCCCATTGTAAATAAATGATGAATGGCACTTTTATACCCACCAGCTGGCAGCGGAAAGGTCAGAGGAAGGCCAGCCATGCAGAATTAGCGTGTTGCATCACCAGCACATCCCCCCCGCCCCACGCACATCCCAGCAAATTCCTGACACTGAAGCGGGGCTGGTGGGGGAGGATCCCCACTCTTCCCCAATCTCCCCACTATTTGGATGCACTACTGGGGCATACACTACTCCCCGTAAGAGGAGAGATTCAGACGGGCGACACGGAACCAGGCTTTGATGGGACGTGCCAACCTGAAACAAAATAACAGCTACACAAAATAGCTATTCAAGATACGGAAAAGTGACATTTGCACACAGCTTTTGGATTAATGAAAGTCCAGACTTCAGAGGCAATTTGCACCATCTATCCCCACACTAATCAGGTGGTTAAATGTACTCCTCATCTGCACTTCACCAATGAGAACAAAATTTCACTTCAGTGTTTGTCAGCTTCAGATATGATGCCTTCAGTCAATGATACATTTGATTTTGACTTGTATGTTACTCATTATCAGCACTATTACTGGAAACCTACGGGTACTATTGATTATGCGTTATTTAAAATCGCATGCTACAGGTACATTTCATTACACTGTTCCCAATAATTTGTCTTGCTGATTAACTTGGATCACTAAGGTTTTATCTGATTGTCTGTTCAAGGGCAATTGTCAAAGAAAAACAAAATTAAAAAAAACTACAACGCAAGTAGTGCACTTCAACTCAAATACAGGCATACTGATATGCACTCAAAAATTGCTGACAGTCAAAAATAAATGTTTGCATAGATATTATTAAATCAATCAATTCTACCCAGCATGTCAACAAAGGTTTCAAAAAGTTTTTTTATACCTGTACAATGACAATAAATATATTTTGGTCTGCATCACAGACAACAAAGGTATTCAATGATACATCAATGGCACATTGTCTCCATCTTCAGGCCAACAAAAGAACTTCAGTCATACTAGTACCTCACAAAAAGAAAAGGACTTTTCAACAAGCTGAAAAACAAAGATCATAATGAAAATAAGCAAAGGACAGCAGTCCATCTGAAAGGGGAGTGGTGCAATACTACATCAAGACTTACTGTATCCCAGATCTGCAGTTTTATCTGTTTTCCATCAATTGTAATCATCCGTGCACCAAATTCTACACCTGTGGAGAGAAATAAGAGAAAGGTGTGGATCAGGGGGCCAAGGAGACCTTGGCACATCGCAGCAGTTAAGGAGCATGAGAAAATGTTGGCTAGGGATTCAAAGTCCAGACGCAACAGGGGCCTGTATCATGAAGCTGGATTTTTATTAGTTAGTTGAATTAGTTATTAGCTGGCAACAGATCTTGCTTAATGATACAGGCTCCAGACGCACAGCAGGGAAAGGATGCGAGGCCTGAGCCGGCAACCACAGGGTTCTGGGGGCAGAGCTTCTGCTTGATTGGACAAGGAATTTACCAGATTTTACTTTCCAGACGAATCAGGGACTGAGCCGACTTCTGTGTGGGTGTCAGCCACGGCTAAATTTAACGCTATACTGTGTACCAAATAATTACCGAATCACCACAGTGCTGATTCACTATAACTCCTACAGCAAATTCAGAGAAAAGGCTTTATTGGTACGATGATAAGCCAGAAATCAACTATAATTCTACCTCCAAACTAGGGCTGGGACGACTATTCAATGTAATCGAAGATGTCGATCATAAAAATGCCTCGGCGTGAAATTTTAGTGTCGACGCGTTGTTACTGCAATGCACTAAATGATAAGCTAAACATATTGTAAGGGAAAGTACTTTATCTCCTCAGGAGCACCTTAACACTGTCCTTCTAAGAATCATGCAATAAAGCAGTCTGCTAATGATTGAACTTTACTGTCCACCTGATGATCTCATCACCACTTGAGAGCTACGATATTTTATTTATTGAACCTGCGGCATGCTTTTCATTTACTATACAAAGTTATTCCACTAATAAGCTGGCTAATTGTTTCACTGCTGGCACCGTTAAAACGATACCAATTATAGACTGAATTCCGATATAGTTTTGTCTGATATCGCCGGGGCCAGCAGGGCCGCACTACTTTGTAAAGCATGCACTGACCATTCACGTAGCACTTCCTCTATAAATATCAATGAGACATGTCGTAGCACCCTGCAAAAAGGAGATTTACGCCCGCCTCTCACACGCAGCCTTCCAAAGTTTGGGAATACTTCAGTCATGACACCTTTTCTACACCTGAACTGTAGCTGATGTGAATGACGCTGTTTCAGCCATTTTATATTTTCTGTTTACTTATTCTGTCATGTAAGGGTGAGACAAATAATCATTTAGGACTCTTACACACTGTAGCCTAAATCGTTCCTATAAGCTACTTTTGCTAGTGTTTGTTAAAAAACATTCTCTAGTTATGAAGTCATTCCATGTTTTAGCATCTATTTCAATATCAAAGTCAAATTGTTATACTGAAATAATTAAGTAAAAACTACTTTGGTCTAACATAGAAATCCTATTGAATCTCTTAAGATTTACCTTTTTTGTTAATAATGCTCTAATATTTATGAAATGTTTTAATAAAATGAAATGTTAATGAGAATTTCAGATTTATGTGTGTGGGGGAGAGGGTGAATTGTTGTATTAAATGACTAACTTGAAAATAATTGCTTATCAATAAATTTATCATCTGATCAATCGAGAAATTAGTTGCTACCTTAGTCGAATAATCAAAACACAAATCACTAGATTAATCGTTTAAAGAATAATAGTTTGGGACAGCACTACTCCGAACCCACATTTACAAAATAAAAACAAAAAAATTTGCAGGCAAATAAGCATCACATGACGTTTGCCGAGATACAGGCACATGCACTAATACACACTTTCCACAGACACGGATAAATAATTATTTCACATCTTTACATCTTTCAGTTATTTTCCTTCAAGGCACAGTCAGAATTTAGCAAGGTTAAAGGCTGAGATCAAAATTAACCAGAAAACAGAAGAGATACATTTCTGCCTCCATCTCTGTTTATAGAGCTGGAGAAGATGCTATTATGAAGAACAGAATGAAAGGAAGATAAAAACGCAGGTGTCTTACCGATTGTGAGGTCATGCACTGGCTGAAACCGCTTATCTGTGAACTGTAATAATAAACATGACTTCCCCACTCCTGCAAAAGAAGGAACCAGTTATTAGAATATGCAGCCGAAAGGTTGCATTTGCAGTTAAACTGATATGTATGGGTTTAACATCCAACATTCATGGACATTCATGCAATCAACAATAATGTAACAACTGGGGAAAAACATTCTGAAGATCACATTTAATTGGGATTCAGCAAGTGGGGATAATGTTCCATATTGTGAACACTATCAAAAAAACAACACACATATATGAATACTCACACACATACACTCGTATATACATAGAAACAAAAAAAATTCAGAAGTTCTAAGGTATATAGACATATAATCAAAAATCTTGGAAGACGTGTGGAGAATGGATAGGGTAAAACTATGAAGCAACATACAACCACTTCTCCATTTTGCCTGGCGTTAACCTTTGAACTCAGAAGCGTGCTCCATTCCCACCCTGCTCCCCAGGCACGTTGGTGTCCATTGGACTTATGCGATTACGCATATTGTCCTGTGAGCTTAAAGCCAAACCCCCCCGTCTACTGCAGCTACAAAGCAGGCTTTTATCCACCACAGAGCGGCTATATCAACCAGTTTTGTTTCAACAGGACCAAACCAGGCCTTCAACCATTTTCATCACCTGGCCAGTGTGAGACCTCATGCACCCTTGTCATACTGACCTTTAACCTCTCTAGTAGGGCTGGGCCACATGATCTCAAACCAATTTCATGATTAACTGAATATTTTACCTAGATTACGATAAATGAATGATTAGTTTTTGTTTAGTTTTGTTTTTTGCCTTTATAGTTCACCGACAAGGTTTGTACTGTAAATACGCTCAACTATTAAAACTGTGATATTTTTTCTAATGAAAGTCTATATCTTTTCCATATGAATTCACAATAATTGAAGGAAGCACACAAAGATTAACCATTTATGGTTATTTATTGAATATTTCGAACAACAGAAATCAAAGGACACATCACTTGAAACAAGAATGTCTTGTGAAAAACGTCACATTTTAGTTTGAATGTAAAAAGTAGAACAGTTTGAATTTCTTGCAAACAAAATATATTATTTTGTTTGGTTGTCTTCACTAAAGCCACAATGTGACCAGACAACAGACACGGCATATTTCTTTGGTACAAGCTGCTCATGTTGTTCAAGCAGCTCAGCGTTCCATGACTTAAAGCTTCCATGTTGCAGACTGGACTGGGTGTGACAACCCTGAATGCTCTTAATGCTGCAGCTTCTGCTGGTTTGAATAGCTGTCTTATTAGGTTCTTGCCTTGTTTAGAAGACACTGTGTAGCTCTTGCTCCAGTACTGCTGACACTTGTAGCTGCACATATGCCCAGGCAGCACTGATAGTCCTGTGTTTGTAATGTACTATTTACCTCACTTGTACGTCACTTTGGGCAAAAACACCTGCTAGATAATATAAATGTAGATAAATGTAAATGTCGAGCAGGAAGTGTCCCTGTGTGTACTTTGAGAGTAGGGTAAACCATCCAATAGCGATGAGAATGTAAATAATCAGGAACTTTAGAAGCAGGAATGACAACATAACATCAAGGTTTGGACACAGGGAGACAGCAGTGGAAATTGCACCTGGCAGCAGTCTTACATCGTGACTGACAACACTGGTCCATCAGGAAGCGCCGTTTTCTCAGAACGAAAACCAACACAGACTGCAAATGAGAGATAATGCCGGAAATTGCAAGCACCACACATCTCAGCTAAGCAGGTGCCATCAGCAGACAAAATACGAGGTGCAGAGGAGCATCGAATTCATGCCCAAAGTCCAGGAGACCCTCAGGAACAAAGGACAAGAGAGGGTTAAATTCTGGACAATTGCACATGAGAGGTATTTTGGGAGACCTGGAAGCTGATTTAACGCAATACGGAAACAATTCATTATTAGTGAACCTAAACACAAGTCTGTGCTCTAAGCTTATGCAGAAGACATCAACTGTCCCGAAACAGCAGGAATATTTATTTTGATGTATGTGGATCTCCTGTTTGTCTATGACATAAAATGGACACCAATGTTTCCCGGGGCAACAACTGTTGCTAAGTGATGATAATTAGATCCCTTCAATAACATAAACACAAGTCACAGAGCAAGAACGCATCGAAAGGTTCATGTCAGTACAGTCATTATGTAAAGGATGACTTACCCAGCTTATCGTTATTCTATAAAGAAATTGGATTCTAAAAATCTCATGTGCAACAGCTATGAATGACTAATGAGGAAAATGATTTGCATGCTATGTGCATTACGTTCCGTCATAAATATTTTTACTCTGAAGTGAATGGCTGTAATAGTATATTTATGATAAAGTGCGATCAATATAATCCAAGACAGGTAACTCACAGAGAAAAAATGATTATATATGCACACAAGTGGGATTCTAGGACAGGCTGAACAATGCCTCTAAAAATTATTGTCATATTTTTAAAATAAATGAGCAATTAGGTGTAAGAGGGTCCAAAAAAGGAGCAATGATATTAAACTAATCAAGTTAACACCTATTGCTATACTGACACAAAGTAAAATACAAAAATTATAGTTCTGCTTTTATTTAAAGAGTAATTTGGTTTTACTTTTTAAAACCCCCCAAAAAATCAGGTGAGAAAAATGCAGCCAAACGCACAAAGGAAACTGAGCAAATAAAAACCTCTGGGTGGCGCACATGAGTCATGCGAGCCTGATGATTGACAGGCCGATAAGCAGGACGCCCAGTTTCCATCTAAAAGGCCATTTCAGCCTGGTCACGCAAACCGCAGGTGACTGGATACAGAGCTGCTAACACAACTAAGTACAAAAACACTGCTGTTACTTATTTGTACAGTAGGGGGAGCTCAAACATCTCTACCACTCAACAATGGTGGTAGTTTTAGTGCTGAAGGCCTTTCTGATCACTCACATTTACAGATAATCGCTAACTTTCGGCGTACAACAGCATTCATATTGGCAGGTACAGGCTGAAATATCTTCCTGCTACCCTATGTGCCTGGACAGACTATTAATACATTAATACATAATCAGGGGGCCCACATCGCAAATTTATGTGCTCGGGTCTCTTACACCGAAAGTCGTGTTCGGGCAGCCTTGTTGAAAGCGACGTTACAAATAAAATCGCTTGGCTCCACATCAACTAACTGGGCACAAGTCGATGGTAAATACAGAAAAAGCGAGTGATTTCCCAGCTCCTTCTGTGGCTATGGATTTCCGCACTCGCTGACGGGAGTTTGCCGGCACGCAGGGACCCAGAACCTGGACTGAGGTGGTCATTCCGGGGATGCGGCTGCTCTGGAACAGGGTCACATTTCGAGGGAGCCAATGAGGGTGCGGGGCCTGAGCTACCTCCAATCAGACGACACCGCAATCAGACAGAGAAGTGGCAAGGACAGCGCAATGCGATACCCCAGGTACTTCTCAGGCGTCTGCCAGGACTGGTGGTCAGACACATTGCTGCAGAGAGGAGACACATTTTTGCTGCTAAGCCAACTCTAATGATATAATCCTACACCAAAAAATTTGTACTCGCATTAAGCCAAACATAGCCAAGCATGTGCTTCCGAACGACCACCACTGCAATCTCACAGCTGAATTTCACAGTCCAGCAGCAGCGTGTGAGATTCAGTTTTGGGAGTATGAGCAAGACACTGGGGAAATTTCCAGCTGTGCTTTGGAGACTCTGCAGCAGCCTACACACAAAATCACTATTCGTTAAGGAGGGCAGGGAAAAAATGTAGAATCCTGTTATTATTGAGTGGTGAGTAATGACACACGCATTTCTGTTTTTTTATTCTCATGCTGGAAATAAAATTGTTAAATGGTAGCTTGCAATGATGCATACCTGCAGAATATATTTTATGAATACCCACCATAGCTTTTGTCTGAATCAGCAGAACACCAACAGGATGATTACATGTCTGTGAATACGCAATGACGATGACGGCTTGGTCTGAATTATCAAATACTTTAGGATGAAATCACAATGGAACTACTGTCTAGAGTGACTTCCACTGATCATTATAATTGTATGTATTTTTATTGCAGGAAATGGTTAAGCACCTCTCCCCACAGGGAAAAACAGCAAATTCACTTAGGGGATAAGGCTTATTTTATGCTGAAATCCCACACATTCAGCTGGAATGGCAAAATTTAATATGCTATACTTTAGTTCTAGAATATCGGGATAAGCAATAATATCGAGTCGTCCAACACGAGCCCCCAACCCACACACACCAGTGGGCCACTTCAAAATGTGAAAAGACAACTTGGTGAACTGGGGGGTGGTGGGGGGTGGGCTGGTGCTGATTAGTGGTGCTGCAGCGGGTCACAAACCCAAGGTGGACCCTAGCAGCATACTGCCATTATAACCAACGTTTAAGTATCGCGATACTTTCACATGCCTTACAAGGAGTTCAAAAGATGACAGCAAGGTGTGCGCAAGTGTGCTTTTTAAATTAATCTGTTATCCTGCTTTGAATGTAGCACAAGCCTATTCCCCGACAAAGACAATAATCGCCGGTTAGTCACTGTCAGATATGGACACTGGACTCCAGTGTCAAATATGACTATCTTCAGTAATCGACGATATCACCCACCCAAGGGACAATCTTAAAAACTCTGAAGTCAATTTCAGTGTCAGTGTAGTTACTGTGTTTCGCCTGTGTAGGGCAGTATAGCTCACTGTAACTGAGACTGCATTATTAAATTATGCAAGCATTTATTATTTAATTACAAACAGTACAAGTACCATTATAAAACTACCTCTCAGTTCAGATCAGACCATGAAGACTGAACGTTTGAGCATTAGTGAAGCTCATATCACTACTATGTTAAATGCTGGAATATTTAAACCATATGGGCTGAATGGGCTCCTGGTTTGCAGGCTTTCACCTTTGTTCTTACTTCTGCCCTGGGCCAGATCCAAAGAAAATGGTATCACGTCGGTTTTTAACCCTCCCAGAACATTCAGTTGCATTTAAAGTGATAATACAGGCAATCTGAAAAGCTGTTAATGACAATCATCTTAAGGCACTGGGGGGTTCTACCATTTTTACTATGGTGTGGAGCAGTAAAAACAGACCCCTCTGGACAGAACATCACTCCCAGCCTGCAACAGCAAGAGCAGGTTGTTATCTCATTATATTTATCTGATGCATGTACACAAAGTGATGCAGAACATATATAGGGAAGGGTAACAGACTGGGTGTGCTCCTTGGGATCTGAGTCCACAACCTTCTGCGTTCATGGCACAATGCTCGACTAGTGGAGCTATAGGTTACAGGAGACCCAACCAACAGCAGCTCCATGTCTGGGTGAGTGCAGCTGAGATTTTCCTTAAACCCAACACCTCCAATAAGAATGTGTGAGCACCATAAGGGATGACACCACTACCAAACCCTGAAAGTGACCAAATCAGACTCTTCATTAGGAAAGATACAGTCAAACTTTGAAGCCACAGACCACACATAAGAGCCCTCACTGTCTTTCTGAGATCATTGACAAACACCAAGGCATTACTGATAACACAGATAGTCTTCACAGGTTAAGCAGCAAGTTGACAGCAATGAAATGGGAAGCTCTTTGTGAATCGCTGCCTTCCTGACACAGGTTAAGGAAAGACTGGGTGTGCCATCAAGCACTAATTAAACATAACCCCAGACACCTCAGGGAACAATACTGCCTCAGGCAAAACACAGTAATTGCCCTGACACCGAAAGTGAGTTTCTTGGCTGTCCACCTGTATGTGTAGAGGGTAAATCACGGTGTTTCCTTCAAAACCGAGCACAGCCGAGCTACGATGTGGGCAGCGGTGACTTAATAGTTAGGGAAGGTAACTGAAAGATTGCAGGCTGGAATCCCCGACCAGCAAAGCACCACTGAGGTACACAGAGCAAGGTACCGTCCCCGGACGCTGAATTAGCTGCCCCCTGCTATGTCACATATGGGTTAAATGCAGAGGACACCTTTCGTTGTTGTGCACTGTGTGCTGTGGTGTGTAAACAATGACAACTAATCACTAAATTCTAAGATATTCAGTCAGGAGATAAAACCCAAGAGACTCAATTTTAGTTGTAACTCAATATTGATGAAATATGCAGTTACGGTGTTTGCCCTGTATGTATGATAGTGTATGGCAGAATACACAAGCCCTCTGCACTGAGGGTTTTCTGTGCATTTTGAGAACTGTCATTCCATCTGTCAACCCCAGGACAAAAGATACACCTGGGTCCTTACATAAGCGCTGCTGCACTAATTTCCCAAAAAGCAATGCTCATGCATGTTTTTAAGCTTTATTAAAAGGTGAAGTGTAAATTCTGCCATCACAATATTTCCAGGTATATTAACATGGTCATATTTCATAAGATTATTCTTTACTGCTCAGTGACTCTGAAGACTCTTGAACCATCTGTCATTTCTGATCATATTCAGTGACACGGTACTAAAGATCATGCCAATTTATGGAAACGTCTAAAAAATGAAAGGCTTAAGTAAAAAATGTGCAATACGATTACTGGACAATGTCTCTTCAGCCAACTTAGTATTTCGGGATTTTATTAAGTCAAATCGTCCAGGTCACACTATCCAGGATCTGGTACAAAAATAACTGCTTATCGGGATATAAAACGGTCAGTTGATACCGGGCGAGCATTAACTACTGGAAAAACCACATAAAATGAGAAATAAAATGAGCGAAAATGAGGTATTACATAGTCATTATTGGGCATCAGGACGGCGGCTGTAGGCGGAAGGCCGGGCCGCAGAGCCGCCTCCCTCCCTACACTGACAGCGGCGCCGCCCGCCGCTCGTTTGTTTACCGCTAGCCGGTAAAATAACGAGCCGGAGTCGCCAGTTAGGTGACATTTCCCGGCTACCAACACAAAGCCGACTCTTATTACCCTCCCAACCCTACGGAGGAAGGGAGGGAGATGCCGTGCAGAAGCGTACCGACGCCGCCGCTCCGGACGGCCCTGCCACGGGCCGTGACACTCCGTGTAAACACTGCGAACGACTGCACCGTCCATCAGCCAGCCTCGCACACACCGCAACCGAGCGAAACGGCGAAGCCCGTCCCGAAAGAGCGTTGTCAGTCCGGCAGGGCCGCCGAGACGTTAGGTCGGGCCCCCACCCGGAGTCTCTGCTCCCACCACGTCATTCACTCCAACACTGCGGAAATAGGAGGCCGCTCACCCGTGTCACCGATGATGATGTATTTGAAAAGGTACGCGTAGGCCATAGCAACGAGCCGGTGCGGTCAGCAGTCCTCGCCTTCGTGCCGTGGGTCTCCTGCTCAATAAACAACCCGTAAACGCCAGTAAAAAATAAGCCGTCCGCTCTGCCGGTCTCTTTCTCTGCGACGCAAAGCGAAACACCTCGGAGCTCCGGTTCCCGACGTAAACACGTAGACACGTGATGCGTCGAGCGTCTCACGTAATCGGTGCTACGTAATGCGTGTTCTGCCCCACCTTCGCTAGGAAAGTGTGATTATTGCGCTGGAAGTGTTAATGTGACGATGAATAGTAATAATTTATCATTAACATCATATAAAAATTACAGAACCTCGGATGGGATCTGGAGGGAAAAAAATCGATTTCTTTTAACAATTAAAATTGCACATTGTCCATTTAAAACACAAAAGATAGAATTAATGGACTAATGCGTATAAACAGTACAGATTTGCCTTACCGGGTCTAAAAACCTGCTCACTACAAAATCCTCAATTGCTTACCAAGTGAGTAACAAGTAATAAAATAATTTAATTATCTACATATAGTGAATAAGTATGAAAATATTAATGTACCAAGTATTTGGTGTTCTCACTAGGAGCTGGGAACGGTGGAAATATGGACTCTCTGCTAGGAGCTTGGCTAGGAGGTGGGAGGAAGCAAAATGTGGATTCTCTGGTTGCCCCAGGTTGGTTGCAAAACACTGCACTATGACAAATAAAAATCATATGACAAATAAAACTCAAAGCTTGAAATCTGTTACATTAGAATATATATACATTTGAGAGAGAAGCCTGCGTCCAAAATATGACGATAAAACTGCAAAAGAGATGAGAGCCAATGAGGTGTCTGCATTCAGTATGGATTTTAAAAGCTGCTTTTATACAGAAGGTGGTATTAAACTGTACCTGGAGTCTTTGAGGGGGTTATCATTGCACGTCATGGTGGCTCAGTGGACAGCAGTGTTGCTTGGCTTCTCCATGGTTGCGTGTGGAGTGTGAATGCTCTCCTTGCTTTGTGTGGGTTTCCTCCAAAGTTAGACCAGAGTTAGTCTTATTGGTGTATCCAGGATGCCTGTATCTGCCAAAACCTCTTATCTTACGTACCTGTATGTGTCCCATGGTGGGCTGGCGTTCTATCTAGGGTTCTATCAGTCTTTCTCAATCTGGTCTTTGGAGACCCTCAGCCTGTCCACATTTTTGCTTCCTTCCACAGAAACAGGGACCCTCTGCGGGGTCCCAGAGGATCAGACTGAGAAACACTGATCTAGCATGTGCACTATACTGACTGAGATAGGCTCTAGCGCCTTTCTGGCTGGAAAATGAATGAACGGGAGAAAGGAAAATGCTATCAGCTCCCATGCAATGTATTCAACCTACGATGCTCTTTGATTGGTAAGAGTGGAGGACATTTTGAACATTATACAGAAATCGGAATGGAATTTAAATATGGCTGTGCTCAGCACATCATCAGGTAGGTAGGAATAATCAGAGCAGCTGCTCGTTGCACTGACAATGACCTTCAGCTCAATGCATCAATCAAACAAGCAGTCAATGCACCACTGAACACGCCAAAAGTGTTATGATGGAAACCTCACAGCTGCTAGTCTCAGGCACCTGACTATCACATGACTAAATCACCAACCACCAGAAAATCACCCTTCAGGAACAGCTTCTTAGCCAGTGCCATTAGACTCCTTAACAATCCCCCCTGCTTTTAATCAACAACAATGCAACATTGGCACCATTTCAACTTTTACTCATCAGCATAGACCCCTGACAACTACACATTGCACATGTTGTTAATCTACCATGTTAAATGTCACCTAACCGGGGACTCTGGCTCTACAGTGTATGTCGTCTGTTTGTTCCTATGTAATTTTTCCAGCATTAGATTATTTAAACTTGCACAAACCTCTGTATTTATTACTTAACTTGCATTTGTGCCTCTCTGTTATGTGCCTTGTATTTACTCTTTGTACACATTATGCTAAATTGTTAATTATCTAAATACTTTGCATTAAAGAAGACTTTAAACATTACAACACAACAGATAAAGTCCAGCTTTCTAAATGTTCTTAAATGCATCTGTTTTGTTCACCAACATCTGAGGTTCTACTAATCATAATGACATTCTAGATCAGTTCATTTGCTCTTGTTACCCAACAGCAGTACCGGCTCTGTCAGCCCTAAATCATCTGCTTATTACCTGGCATTTCACATTAGGGATTATAAATGCGTATTTATCTTCTGTGCATCCTGAGACAGTTGTAATCAGGTCCTTCCTCAGGGGGCCTGATATGAATTCATTTAATCCATCTCTCTTATGTCCAACCTGACTCATCTCAAGCCCTCGATTTTATTAAAAATATTAGGAGGATATCTTCAGCTTTCTGTCTTCATACCATTCAATCATGTCTATTTTCTGTTTGAGTAAATGATCTATCTATCTATCTATCTATCTATCTATCTATCTATCTATCTATCTATCTATCTGTCTGTCTGTCTGTCTGTCTG
>JAODUD010000082.1:14972741-14984747 GCA_026784285.1 Stomatorhinus walkeri | reverse complement strand
GGGGGTATCCAAAATGTTTTCCAGAGAGCCCATCATCCTCAAATACCTATTAACGGAAAACTCAACTTTCAATGAATTACAACATGGATTACTAAACCAAAGCATTCCTCCTGTCGGCCTATAGATCAAACGGAAGCCTGGTATAATGCATTAAGTGAGCTTTTGAATGGTTTCCAAATGGCAGTCACGTTATAATTTCACATTATAGGTGAAAAAACATTTTTTTAAATGACAAAACTCCTCCCAAGGAAGTCCCATCTCCGCCCGTGACCTTCCTCGTGTAACTTTTTTATGATCATGTGACGTGAGTATCACGTTAAACAATTTAAAATAATGTACTTTATTTGCATATTTACATTCCAGATCCGAAGCTGTAGTTTAATATGACGTCACCAATTACTGGAAACTATCTGGTTTAATGCATAGGCTTTGCTCAAACAAACCTTTCGAATTATTTTTTATTGTTAAATAAATCATACCATTGTTCCAGTTTTACTTCTCCCTATCCCACGCTGCCAAACCATAAATCGGGTTTCATGGACCTTTTTGTCGGGTTCCACTTCTCTTATCAGTGGTTTCCTTGTCATAATGGACCTTATTGTAGAACAATAAGATGTGGTTGCCAGTATGTGCTGCTTTTCAGAAAGATGTTACATACGCATATTTAGGGTTGCCAGCTCTCACGCATCTGGCGTGACACGTTTTCAGACTCTCACGCAAGAAATCCTACGGCAAACTTATATTATTCCATTACAAACCTAAAATTAACTACATCAAAACCGTTGGGGTAGTTTGCAAACCCTACAGACTATTTACAAGGTAATAAAACTCTTACATATATGTAAATCCGTGTGCATGTGTGTGCATACTCCAACCAGCTGTGCATGTGTGTGAAAATATCACTCCAACCAGCTGACTGAAGCTGGCAACTGATTAAATCCAGATTAATTTTGGCTTTTTTTGCGACAGTTGTGTAAATATATCCATCTCCTCTGCGCCAGCCCAACCAACTTATTATTTTAGGAATGCAAACTGTTTTTGTTGTTGTTTTGTTTGTTTGCTTTGTTTTGACCAAACCTCCAGCGAGATATGTAGGACATGTTCAAGTTTAAACTATGTTGCGATGCTATTTTTAAGTCGCCGCTCAGCTACGGGGTAGAGCAGACGCTTCGATGCAGCCAATCACAAGTAAGTCCGCTCCAGCCTGGGGTGTGGGTCCTCGAGCCATTGTCCTTGTGAGGGATAGGGGATCTCAGCGGAATGGGAGTTTATCTGTCAGCTCTATAAACTGCAGGACTCCGCTGGCATGGAGGGAGTTACTGAGGGAGGGAGAACAAGAGAACGGGATAAAGAGAGAGAAGGAGCGTGAACAGATTTAGACAAAGTGAGTTGTATTAACAAGGCGGCAAAAAGACGGAGGTGGGAAAAGTAGGGGAGCGAGTGTCCAATCTGACAGTTCCTCAGCCTTCATCCTCACTTTGCGAAGCCGCGTCACGACGTCTGAGAAAGTGGGGCAACATCAAGACCCGCGGCTTACCGAGGGAGGGGGGCCGTCGCAGACCTCCCACCGCCCAGCGCCTCGCCTCTTCATCTCCATCGGGGGAGTAACAGGGACCGGGAGTCGTCCGGAACGAATCTTATGCTCATCTTCCTCAAACGGCATTGCTGAGCACCTGTCCCCGATGGCTGACAACATGATTGAAGATTCTGATCACTACACTGAAAAGGATGATGTGCAGTGGGGGTACGAGGAAGGTAAGAAATGCAGCGGTCGTGAAATATCAGAGCTCCATTCTTTCTCCTACTTGTAACCCGATAACTTATTACCGTAACAGGCTTTCAGGATTAAAATTTCCGCTCTTTCATTTTTATTTTGAAATTTTGCCCGTTTTCTATTGTTACCAGATACTTAATATTGTCGGTCAGTACTTAATACTTCATCTTGCCTCTTGTACTGCCAGGTGCTTTCAACAAAGATCAAAGCATCTTCTGCAATTTTATAGACCGTGGATTTAAAGGTTTTATTCTCACGTGTGCAGAGTGCAGTGAAAGTCTAGTTTGCACGATGACCCACAGACTCATAACATTTACCTAGAACAATAAATAAGTAATAATGAGTGCGGTCCAGTAGTATGTGCAACATTACAATGTAAGTGTAAACTGTTGAGTGACAGCTGAAATAGAAAACTACGAGAGTTTAATTATACGGAGTAAAAGTATTAGTATTTTTAGCAAGCCCTGCATGTCCTTCTAAACCATAAGAAAATTGTATTAAAATTTTGTTTGAAACTTTACATTTCATTTTCTGTCAGACTGGTAGGCTATTAAGAAATATCGAAGCAGTATTTTTTCTAAATGGGCAAAGCCTTCTATCCAAATAAATTACGTGAAAAATGTAGGCCTACATTTATATTTCCAAAGCAAAGAACTTTGGGATTTATCACTTTTTATAACTAAATTTTGACAATTAACACCTTACCATGAATCGTGAACCGTTCAATGGAAGCACTTTGTTATCGAAAAGTCGGGTTGGTGTTCATCCTATCAAACGTAAATTACTGCCTGTCAATGTGAATATGGCGCTGGCCCTGAGCGGTGACACACGGGTCAGGGATGGAAACGCATCGTGTAAGTTTTGCCGAACATGAATCAGCTGTGTGCATGTCCGATTGGAGTCAAGAAACATAAAAACAGACAGAATAAACAAATCCATACATACATTTTGTGTAATTGCGGGGAGTCCGTAGCCTATCACGGTGGGTACGGACTCAAGGCAGAAACAACCCAGGAACAAAACAAAGACACGAAGCCAGAGATGCAAATTTATTGATTTCCATCACAGACGGTTGCTCTACACTAGCATGGCTATGGATTTGATTGCGTGTCTGCATTGTGTTCTAACTGTGCAAGCATTTGTTATAATTGGATTAACAGGCATGATCATCCACGTGAATAATGATAGTGTTAAAAAAAATCCATGTGTTTTGTAAGTTAAGCTATTCTTCTATTTGCCTTCCATCCCCGTGACTGGCCTACAATATGTCGAAATCTTTTCATACAAATATTTTATGGTTATGTTAAACATCCAATACCAAAATGACTGGGGAGAAATTGATGAATGGATAGATGAGAGAGATTGTGTTTAGAATCTTCTGGAAGAGCTTAAGACTTAATGTTTTGAGGGAAAACTTCCAAAGGGCTAGCTTTTCTTAAAAATAAACATATATAAATTTTACTCTTCGCCAATACTCAGCCGTGAATCCCCATAATTTATATCTCGAGACATGATTTTCCTCATAATGAAAACAAATTATATCGACACTAATATTGGATGTTATGTATTCAGGAGAGTAACTATCCACTTGAATGTCTAGACACTGCAACACACTTTAAAATGCACTTTAAATGTAAATTAGGTGAAAGCTTCCCTCAAGAAAATAAAAATCTCACGAGTGTAGGTGCTGACCAGGGGACTTGTATTTTATTGCCTCATACTATCTGCAAGATTTATGCCTTTATAATCACATTATTCTCTTAAACAAATATACAAGACCTATGAGAAATTTCTGACTGTAAAATAATATCAACAACCCTCAGTCATATATTACGGACAAAATAGCAGCAGTACGTATTTG
Source organism: Stomatorhinus walkeri (assembly GCA_026784285.1). Taxonomy (NCBI): domain Eukaryota; kingdom Metazoa; phylum Chordata; class Actinopteri; order Osteoglossiformes; family Mormyridae; genus Stomatorhinus; species Stomatorhinus walkeri. The sequence goes on along the minus strand of JAODUD010000082.1, from coordinate 14,981,112 downwards.
CATCTCCCGTAAAATCAAGCGTTCCTGCTATCCAAGGACGCTGTCATAGCAGACGGTAAGTCCATGTGGGGAAGGCAGGCAATTCAAACAGCCTCTGGCAGCTAGCTAACCGGGTCAGACTTGTCCAAGGTCACTTAGCCTTCCTCCACCACCTACAAATGACAGTTGACCAGATTTTTGTGCCGCTAATGATTTAACACGAACAAATCTACTTCCCTCAAATGTCGGAACGGCTCAGTTCTCTGAATGTATTTATCCTAGACGCACGGCGATACGTCTGTTCAGACTATTTAAGTGAGAAATAGCTCTAATTTATCTTTGCTGGAAGCACCTCAGGAGATGATTGATGAAAACGAGCAGGCATGGCTCCAGCTGGTAAACAAACCCGACTGAAAAATAGCGAGGTATGGGTGTAGGTTCAGAAAAGCAATACTTTACAGTTAACCTGTTCAGCTCACGATTCACTGACTGGCCTGTGTGTCAAAGCTCACTGGTGAGGGAAGACACAGTTCTGGCCCTCGCAAGCCTCCGTGAGTCTGAGAGCTGGCAGAGGAAACATTATGGTCAGAGGGGTGACAGCGTTGCAATCCCGCACAGGGGTTCAATGACAGGAATGTTTGGCATTTTTCCCTCAGCTTGGGTTCATTCTTACGTGTGGCAAGGAAACTCATGTATTCATTTAGCAGATGCTTTTATCCAAAGCAGCACACAATTGAAACAGCGGGATCAGCTGGTTTCTGGACCAATTGGGGGTGAAGAGTCTTGCTCAAGGGCCAAACGGCTAAATCGCTCTGCCAGCCACAGGACTTGGACCAATGACCTTCTGGTGACTTGCATAGCAGCTGAACCCACCGAGCCACACACCATCTCAATTAACCGTTCTGCTGTTTGTCTTCTAGGCGTGGAGTGGGGCCTCCTCTTTCCGGAAGCCAATGGTGAGTGTCAGTCACCCATCAACCTGAACTCCCGTGAGGCGCGCTATGACCCCTCCCTCCTGGAGAGGCGACTCGCGCACAACTACCTGGTGTGCCGCGACTGCGAGGTCATCAACGACGGGCACACCGTACGCATCCTGCTGAGGTCCAAGTCAGGTAAAGCTGGAGACTCCTTAACCCATAAGTGCCTCATGATTGGGTGGGCGGAGCCTCTAGAGAACTGGCCAGGTCCTTGGAGATGGAGATCCACCAAGGGTGTACCCCAGCCTTGTCCTGCCTGAGATAGGATCCAGACCCAATGTGACCTAGCCCAGTGATTCTTAGTTGGTTTAGGGTCAGAACCCACATTGTTCCTTGGTCAGTAAGTCATGACCCAAATTCAGTGTAATACTTGTTGACCATGGCATGATGAAATATTTTGTTAAGCATACCTCCCCTGAAAATCGTCTCACCACTGGGACCCACCAAGTTTAGAAATCCTGACGTAGGCCAGGAAAACAGAATACAGAGATGGATGGATGGTTGGATTGTTCAAGGCGGCCCATCCAGATGTGTCCCAGCCTGGTGATCAGCCCTACTTGAAATAGGCTCCAGACACAATTCTGACCAGGCTAATTGATGATTGGATGGATGGACGGATGGATTATTGGGGTACTGGGAAGGGGTGAGAGCTTAGTCAGGATGTGCAAACCCACGAGCAAGGAATTCTGCATAGATGCCGGAACATTTGACTTGAAATGCGTAGTTGCCATTTGCAGCTTCTACCTACGGTTTGCTTAAGACAGAGTTATATCTTATCCGTTGTGTATCTGGCTGATTTTACTTTTGTAACTGTCTGAGAGGCATTTTACTTTAAAGAGAGCCCTACGCTGCATGAAAATGAATTATGAAAACACATAAAAAAGATAATTTTTAAACAAGATTTTATTGAGAGATTGACAGTAGACAGCAGGAAATGGAAAAACACAGATAAATCCATAAATCAGATAAAGTCGATTCTCTGAAGTACTCATGTGGATTTATATGTATTACTGTAAAAACGACAGCTTACGTCGCAAATATACTTCTAGTGATTTATTGATCACATGATAATTGCTGGGGGGTGTGCTGACTTTTGCGTGATACATATGTGGTTGGATTCAGAGCACCGGATCTGGTTATTTCAGAACCTCTGGACATTTCTATTCTGTGGGTTCTGGACTTGATAGCCCAAACCAGAAGCCGACTGGCGGATTGATTGAAGAGAATCTTTTTGTTCTCAACAAATCAACTGTCACTGATGCCATTTATAAAGTAAATGTTCTAATTCCAAGCCATCCTGGCTGAACAAACGAGGCAGTAAGTTGGTTTTTGGGTCGGCTAGTATGAGTCTAGTTGGCACAGTCAACACAACCACATTCAGTCCCAGAGCCGGGGAGGGAATGTGATGTCGATTTGGGAATTACTGTAGGGTCCTTTATGGGGCCAACGTGGATCGAATTAGGATGGGCCTGAAGGCGTACGAGAGGCATCATGGGAAAATGATCATTTTGGTGCATGGGCAGAGACAGGAAGATGTCTACAAGCTGTGGATCTCAGAGATGTGCTCCAGAAATTCAGTGCAGGCTACCAGCTTCCATAAAAAAAATACAATGGAACTATATTCAAAATCTCAGATTAACAGAGGTGTATGCAGGGGTGGGGCCACATGGGCTCTGACTGAGAGCTGATTGGCCCCTGGAGTGCCTCTTCTCCTGTCACTCATTGATTCAAATCATATCATTGGCTATTGTTAAGATTGGCCCCTCTGCATGAATTATGGTCCCTCTTATGCGGGGGGCATAATTCATCTTAACAAAACCCTAGAATCGCCCCTGTTTAACTAGTATGCCCTAGTGTCCCCTACTGGCTGTTTGACGGCGATCTTCCCACTTTCAGTGGTGACTGGAGGGCCGCTGACTAGCGAGCACGAGTATGAGCTGCACGAGGTGCGATTTCACTGGGGAAAGGAGAACCAGCGAGGCTCCGAGCACACCGTCAACTTCAAGGCCTTCCCCATGGAGGTGAGCCTCACGCCGCTCAAGCAGAGCCAGACCGCTGGCATCATCCCCGCTGTCATCCCCACGCTATCAGCCGCACCTCATAGCCCTTAAAGGCAGATCCTTCTCCCGCTCTAAAGAGGGTCAGTGCAGGCTTCAGTTCGCCCACCATTCAAACCGCACATTTAAGTGGGACCCCCTGTTGGCCAAAATCAGACACTACACTAGAGAGGCAGATACCCAAAGATGGCTACAGGTGTCTTTAAATGTGAGAGGAGATGGTGCTTCAGTCATCTCTTATCTCAAGATATAATTTACAGTAGTGGTCTCAAGGTCCAATTCAGCAGAATGTTTTATAGAGCCCTTAATACATCTTCAGTTCATTATTAAATCTGGCCTGCAGATCGATCTTTGGAACAAAAAAAAACGATGTAACATCAGTCAGCTAATCAACACTAATGGTGCTCCACGCCCCTACCTTGGCAAGCTCCACCGTCCCTTCATGTGGCTGATTAGTGGACTGTTGTCGCTACATATTTTTCATTCTCTCATTTGACTTCTGGCACTAAAATATCGCCCAAGCGTCCCGCTTAGGAGGGGGCATCCTAGCCAGCAGCCTTCATTTTGGTGCTTCGGCCTAAAGTAACAAAGTAACGTTTATGTATCTGTTCGGTTTTTACTGAAGGTAACATTTTGGAAGGTTTCACAAAAAGAAAAACGCTCTTAAGCAGTTCCGAGTGACTTTGAATACAAGCCAGCGGAGTATCAAGGCGTATGTTATTATTTTAACAAACAACCAGTGATCGGTCAAAGGCAAATAAAAGTGAAGTATTTTTTATATGGTGCTGTATGAAAGTCTTAAGGCGTCAAAAGAAATGCTTAAAGCTCTTTATCTCAGTAACAAACAACCCTCTCTTTCTGCAACACAACATCCTGCTGTTCCTTTAGCATGATTCGCAGCGCATCTGATACCACGCTAGTACCAAAAGCCAGCCTGTGAGATATCAGATGAACTACAGCAGCCGGGTATTATAAGTACGCTTGCTTATTTGGGGTGGGGGGGTGGTGTTGAGGGTGCAATTCGATAACCTGTCTCGAGCAGATGTACTGGGACACAATAGGGCCCTTGAACCCGGCCCAGCTGCTGATGGTACTGGTGAAAGCAGGTGCCACCTGAACCGCTTGTGTACCGAAGGTGGCCTTGGGGCCCGACGCTTTGTTTGCTGTTTGTGGAGAGGGCAGGAACATCGTGATCCGTAATGCTCCACGCCGTCCACAATGTAAACAGCCACATAAATACACTATGAATAACAACAGCGGCTGCATGCCGCTGCCAACTTGCTAGTAGCGGAACTTGTAAAAAGACTTTAAGATCTATGATGCAATTTTAACATTTATATTATTTAACTTTTTTTTTTTTTTTTTAGGGAGGATGCTGTCTGTTTACGGGTCGCATAAAGTATTTTTTTGGCACATGCAAAATTAACCTGATACTTCACAATGGAGGAACAGTTAATGTAGTCCTTATAAAACTTTGACCTATTACCAAGAAATATCCTGCTTTATACCTCCCACAATATTTACCCTACAATATTTAATTTGGCTTCATGCATCCCCCGAATGAATAGACCTTTGTATGTAAATTATTTTAAATTTTGCCACCAGTATCAAACTCTCCCCTACGCCATTGCCTGTCTTTGAGTTCCTAACATTTTTCCCCTTCAATTGAAAAGTTCAAAAGATTTGTGATATATTCATAAGAATAACTCACAGAAAAATACTAAAGAAACAATGAATAATAAATGAAAGCACGCTTAACAAAGCTGTTTATTTGGAGTCTGCTGCCTTTTTAGCTTGCATACCAAGAATTCCCGGTGTCCCAGTGACCCAGAACTCCATCTTTTCTGCGGCCACAGCTGGAAATGGACTCGTCTGTTGTTTTTTTTTCCTGCAGCTGCACCTGATCCACTGGAACAGCAAACTGTTCAACAGTGTTGAAGAGGCTCTGGGGAAGAAGAATGGCATCCTGATAATCGCTCTCTTCGTACAGGTAGTGCCACAAATCACGTTAAGCTCATATCATACGGCTGGAAGAAAACCACTGCCCTGCAAACATAATGTGTCCCGGCAGAAGCCTCAATAAAAACTATAAGAACTGAGAATATTATAATAATATAGGCACTGGTATGACGGGGTAATGTGTGGCTTTGTGTTTTAGGCCTCTGTGCTTGTTATCAGAATGTTGTTAGTTCAGAAGCCATGGCCTGGCAGGGTGATGCTGTTTTTAGGCCCTTGAGCACAGCATTTAACTTCCAGGTGTGATGGACACTGGTGTGACGGCCTAGGCAAAAAAAAAAACAGCCTAATAATCCTATTAGATGTAAAAGGAACCTTCTTTGGTGTGATTATGGGTATGAATCACAGTGTTATTCAGACCATGTGACTTTCCTGTCTGTTAGTTTTTTTTTTTCCCCGCAGATCGGAAAGGAGCACCTGGGGCTGAAGGCCATCACCGAGGTTCTGCAGGACCTACAGTACAAGGTGGCTTTGTTTGTGTTACCTTTCATCTGTCGCTAAGGCAAATACCCACGATGTGTGATGGGGAATGCCATGGCAACCCGAGAATATGCACCACATTTTAGTGGGTGGATGCAGAGAGCGAGACTTCCTTGTGAATATTTGCGGTGTCACCATTGAGGGTTTACCTGAGGGCTGCAGGTGCTATCAAATTGCACCTTTATTAGGTTCCCCCGCTTGCTAATGCAAACAGTCGGCTCCTACAAACAAAGAATGCAGCTGCTACTGAATCCAGGATACCGACAGGATGAGGGGGCTCGACTAAGCATGGAGTGGCTGAAACAGCATTAAGTGGTATTAAATATAGTGTGATTGTTGGTGTTATGCGTGGTGAGTCCAGTATTGGGGACAGAATATAATATTCGCCCTTGATAGCTCCAGGACAGGCTTGTAATCTTATTAGAAGACTGCTATAAAACCTTCTGATCATTCTGAAAAGTGAATAGCAAAGTGAATTGACCCTCTTATGATGTCATATTAATCCCGAATGGTAAGACAGGAATAAACCTGTGAATATTAAGTGTGTTCTGTAGTCCTGTCTGGACTTTCAGAACTACAAAACACACGCAGACCTTATGTAATGAGGTCATCATCATGGCTGGTATCATTCTGATAATAACTGATATAGAGCACTGTATAGATGGTACCGTTCTACAGAGAGAAACAGCACACTGGAATTATGATCAGACTGAGAGATTGAATTGGCCTTGTTTAGTAGTTTAGTAGTTGATGCTTCTTTCGTGTTTGATTTCTGAAGTATTTTCAAGCCTCCTGGACTGCAAGAGAGAAATATTTTTAAGAAGAATCTTATTTTACAGTTTATTGGTAGTTATAACCATTTAATTTCTTTTCTTCCACCAGGGGAAGACAAAAATCATCCCGTGCTTCAATCCCAACACGTTGCTTCCTGGTAAGTAATCCAGTGTAGAGAAGATCATTTCACCACACTCTGATAAAGATTTGATCTCGGAAGTCCTTTGGTGTCCCTTGGCATCCCGTTACATGACTTAAGTGTGCTGTTTCACTATAAGGATGGGAGACAATAGAAACACAAAAACACAAAACAATAAAAGTATGTGTGGGATGCGGATGTGAGGCTGTTCTGCAAGGATTTCACCAGGATTAAGACCAAGAACCAATAAAAAACACCAATTCACACATCAAAAAGGAATAAGGGACAGGTAGAACAAACCAACAACCTAACCCTACATCCTGCCACTGGCCTTAACTCCGCCCCCGAACAGAACTGATTGGATGTGACCACCGGCTCCACTCATTCTGATTGGCTGCTGTATGTTGGTCTGCAGATCCCCTTTTGCGGGACTACTGGGTGTACGAGGGCTCGCTTACAATGCCCCCCTGCAGCGAGCATGTCACCTGGATCCTGTACCGGTACCCACTGACTGTCTCACAGATCCAGGTATGAGCCATGCCATTGACCCTGTGGATATGTGTATGTGTGTGTGTGTGTGTGGGGGGGGGGGGGGGTTATTAAGCCGTCAGTCTGGGAGAGGTACCCCCTTTCAACTGCCTGTGTTCAAGAAGCCACTTTGAAGTCAATGCCGCCCCCCCTCCCTCTGTAACATGAGCTATTCCCCTCCACCCATTAACATCCATTTGAAGTGGTTTATTGGGAAAGCCTCCAACCAGTGTTCAGTCAAAGGCAAATTAAAGTAAAGTATTTTTTATACAGTGCTGTATGAAAGTCTTAAGCCATCAAAGGAAATGCTTAAAGCTGTTTATCTTGGTAGTTAAAGTGTATATTTGCTCAGGGAAAAAAAACAGCACAATTTATCATTAGAATACATCAGTGGTTCCCAAACTGGGGGGCGTGCCCCCAGGTATTGCGGAGGGGCACACCAATGGGATCGCCTCGGGGGAATGTGCCACCCTAAAATAATCTCTTCACAGACTGGACGATTAAACAAATGAAGCAGCGCAACATTACAGTAACTAATAATAAATAAACCACTAACTTACGTGTACTATTAGAGCATTTATGTGATTTATTTAAACTGTATTTTACTAGGTAAATTACCTGAAGACCAGTTCTCACTGCTTTAAGTGATATTCGGGAGAAATAGCAGATAATGCATCGGAACTTCCTGGGATAAAACGTCATAGAAACGTCACGTTAATCAGCCAATAAGGGCAAAGTTGTGTCATCACTGAGGCTGTTCCAATTTGATCAGCCGGTGTTCTGTCGATTAATGCTGCCTTGTTGAAAAATGCTACCTTAGTGCTAATCGATAGCGTTAACCCTAACTCTTACCCTAACCCTAACCCCCAAAAACCCCCTAAAACCCTTACCTTAACCCTAACCTTAACTCCTAAAACCTAACCCTAATCCCAAGACGGTGGAACTGCAAATGCACAGAAAGGCTCGATAGTACGTCTCGATAGGTAGGATTTTATGACAGAACACCGGCTGAGACGTGCTGTACGATCTGTCTTAAGTCGTCTTGCTCTTACAAGGTTTTGGACCATGTGACACGGTGATGTGTGACGACGTTTTGTAGTGCCGGACAAACAAATCTAACCATATCATGAAAAACGAGGTTTAAAATTTTCTACATGAGGTGCAGCGAGACTATAAATTAATATTAATTATGATATAGTTTTGTTTTGTGCTATAGTATAGGCTGAAACCTGTGGTTATCATTAAAAACAAAATGCGGTAATCGTAAGACAAACTTTAATTTGTATACGCCAATGTATATTAACAGGAATGTTAAATCTGCATTTGCATAATTTCAAACTTATGCTAGACTTATTTTTAATTGATTGCTCTTTTTTCTCCCAGTGGTGAAATTGCACCATTTGTATTTTGTAATTGCATTT
>JAODUD010000082.1:14940984-14962746 GCA_026784285.1 Stomatorhinus walkeri | reverse complement strand
CCCCCCCCCCCCCCCCCCCCCCCCCCCCCCCCCCCCCCCCCCCCCCCCCCCCCCCCCCTGCAACCCCCTACCAGTTAGATGAAATGCAATTAAAGGCAATCAGTCACCTGCTGCTTATAGCAAAATGAGAAGTGGCATTTTCTGGCATCATTAGCTAAATTACAAATATGATGAATAATTGTCAGAAGTTGCATATATATCAACACTGGTCAAAGGCGTCACATATAAATACCCATAATGCATTTGACAGCTCATTAAAAATAAACATGACAGATGAGCCAATAGGAGTGCTGCTATTTATCTCATTCTTTCAGGACTCCTTAGTCTAGTGAAGTGATAATTTATTTTTTAGCACATTTTAAAATAGCTGCAGCTGACCAAAGTGCTGTACAATTTGACAAAATCAAAACATATCAAATAGAAAACAAAAAGACCAGTCAGCTTGAAGAGACTAAAACATTACCTCAGTTGAAGATCAGACATGTTTCCTGCATATACAACTTGGCTTCCGGAGGATTCCAAATTACCCTTCATTGACAACAGACCCTGGTGATGGGGTGAGCAGGAGACATTTAACTAGTTTCCAAAACACATTTTGATTGTTTCTACTACCCGTAATGGTCATCGAGTAATCAAATTTTTGCACCTTTCATCAAGCTAGCCTACTTCTTGATCCCTGTTACTAAAATGCGTTTCCTGTACATCTACTACAACTACTCTTTTCTTAAATAATCCCACGTAAAATCAGACACGAGGCAAAAAATGCTCCCTATAATTTCATCCTTAATTCTTTGGATGGCATATTTGTCCACTATCAACATAAACCAGAGTCAATAAAAGGATTGGGTACGACAGAAACCGTAGGACTGCACTAACACACAGATGATGGAAAGTGATCAACTGAGATTGCTGTCATTCCTTCTAAGAACCAAAAGTTTGTTTCCCATAAATTCCGAACAGTAGCTAAAGGACAACGATCACAAAAAGTTTAATCATTGATTCATCCATCGATTCATCACACACGTTTATGACATGCAGGTGAGTCAGCAGGGTTGGCTAATCCCTACAGAGCAATTAGGGGTTAAGGGCCCTGCTCAGGGGCTTAATGGAGGTCACTCTGCTCATCATGGGACATGAACTGGTAACCTCCCGGTTAAGAGCAAAACTCGCTGTGCCATCCCCCCAGGAAAACATATGAATACACAGTTTTGCATTCGTGTTTTATACCTGTAAGTAGAAAACTTATTCAGCTAGCTAGGATCTTTGTACTCCATGCAATATTTATCTAGTGATTCATTCAGTTTTTGAAACATCTATATAGATAGATAGATAGATAGATACTTTATGACGTTATATAAATGTAAAATGTCTCTATTTATTTGATGCTCAGCACATGTTCAGAGGATTGTTTGAACAATTCCCTCAAAGCTGCTCTCTCGTAACGACAACAAGATTATCTTAACATCATTTTTCCGCATGCGGGGGGTTTAATGAGAAGCTTTTATTACCCCGACTTCCAACGGAGTGCTTAATTGGCCTGTTGCATTAATGGGACCTCACATGTTGTGCCAAATTAAGTGCCTCGTGCAGTCGATGCGAAGGCCCCGCCTCCCTAATCATCATTAGTGCTAAATTAGGAGGGAACTTGGGGGAGAACGGCAAAGGCGCCAAGGGCCGCGAGAACACTAACAGCACACAACAAAAAAACACATCCATTTCAACTGTCCTATCCTTCACTCGAAAGACATTTATCGCTTTACTAATTTCAATTAAGATTCAAGGCTTTGGTTATGAGCAAAGTTCTCCAACACACACAGGGGTAGGTTATCACTCCTGTTATATACCGGGCCCTTTATTGTTCCTGGTCCATCTAGGCCCAGATATTTAAAAAGTTCAATTAATAGCTAGTGAGTAGAGTCAGGAGATCGAGGCTAGCTAGCTGTTTAGCAGAACATGCAGCTTCAGCATCCCCTAAACAAGGAACGTGTTTATTTAATATTTAGTGTAGTGACTGTTTGTGGCCAACAGGGGGCGCAAACCTCAGGGGTCCTACACAGATGTGTGGCTTGAATAGAGGTAAATGGTTGTTTCTGTGTATACAGAACACTGCAAACACACACAACACACACTGAACGCAATCTGTATATGATTCTCCTCTAGCTGTGGAAAAACCCAAACTCAGACATACATAAACACAGAAAGTGACAAAAACAAATACCCATTTACTAGTCAAATGTGCTGACACACACACAACAGATCAATAGTTAATGCTATATTAGTAAGTTATCTCCGATTAACTTACACAAAAGCTGTTATTCATTAAATGGCTTGATGTCCTTCCAATGCCATACCTGTAGGGGGCGAAAGAGGACAATCTAATGAAGAGGATGGCACTACAAGCCCATCAAACACATTCCTTTTTTTCAGGCCTGCCAGTGCTTGATGTCCTTGTTGGGGTAAAAGGGTTGATTACTGTTATCCTATCAGCATGATGCCTCAGCCCATGGGCATATTTTGGGGTGGTGCATGGCTCCGCATGTCAGGCCTTGTAATAGAAATGTTGCTGGTTTGAATCCCCCGGTTGGCTGAGTAGCCACATCTCTGACAGGCTCTTGAGTGAGGTTCTTAACCCTCCTAAAAATGTTCCAGGGCTGCTGGATGAACGTCTGACCCTAAGCTTCACTCTCACCTCTATGTGTGTATTTGTCTAATAAAAGGAGAGCATGATGGGATATGTGAAAACTAGCACATTCCAATGTATGTATATAAATGGCAAATAGTTGGCATTGTTTCACTTCTGTATCAGAACTTACGCTGGGCACTCCTAGAGGAAACCGCAAAAAACTTATGCTAAAAAGGGATCAGGGCTTGGATGGGACTCAGTAACAATTTGGCTCATCTAGATGTGTGGTTTTCAGTAACAGGAGACGTCGTGCCTGCTTTGTACGACATCGAGGCAGTGTCTGTTCCCTCCTCTGGCAGGGATCCCGATTCTCATTCTTCTCCCATGCAGTCATTGTCATGTATATAAAAATCACCCCAGTTTCTGAGGTAAAAGCTTGGCTACTGGGCCCAAATGGATTTCAGTACAGTTCACAAAGGTGTACAGTTACTTTAGTTTGTCCTCTCACGCTCATAACGTTCTGGAAAACTGATATGCTTCTCTGAAATGATTATGCCTATGATAGACACACTTCCCTGGCCTACAATCCACACAAACCGCCCAAGTCATCATGAATTGCTCTCTCTGTTCAAGTTTTGCTACAACAATGAAATTAGACAGGTTTTCTGAATCCCCTAAACCCAATAAACAAAAAATCTAGACTAAAAGTTAAAGAAACTATGAACTCTCCTGACAAGGAAATTGTAGAATGTTCCTTTAATGGCATTCAGTTACGTCCTGATGCCAGGCCAGATTTTTGGAAAGCAGGGAAGGCCCAGAGGTGCTTTTATCACTCAGAGATGTGACACGATTCAAAGCAGGAGAGCAGGTGCCAGATGCAGAAACAGCAGCTGTTACCTTGTCGGCATATAACCAGTCAGTAGGGGGCACCATTGATTTCAAAGCCCTACCTACACACACACATCGCAAAGAGTCACCGTGCCCCGGCATTTGAGACAAAGCAACCCATGAACTGAAAGAGCGTTTTGTAGCTTGGTTAAACCTGAACGCTGTCATCTGCAGAGAGGGTGGGACACAAGGTTTTAGCAACAGGAGACGTGATGTGGTTTTGTCTCTGCACGACGTCGTTTAAGTTCAGCCAATGGTCATTACGGATCAGTTCGACACAAGTATGAAAAACCGTGCGACATATGATTTTCATTAAATTTTTTGTATTCGCAGTCATTTTCAGTCTTCAGTGGATGAGAAAGACCAAAAACAGCCTTGACGTTCTCCTCTTGTTGCCGCCATGAACGGAATACTTCCTGACTTATTAGAAGTATACCCATGTGCCCTGAATTCTCGACTCATTTGTAAAAAGCCAAAAAACGGTTTCACAGCCATTTGTATATGAGACACGAAGTCCAAAATATTCTCTACAGTGTAAAGTCGAGCCTCTTTCCAAGCACTTTCAGCAAAGTGTGAAGCTGACAATATGGTACCAGGGAAGAAAGGCTGAGATAGAGGGTTTACTACCCTCATGGGCCAATTTTGAGCATGTTCCCAGTGAATAGTTCCATGGTTGCCCACAAGGGGGCACTCTGGATGCACCCAGCGTCTCGCATGTGAGACAAAGGCCACATCTTGCCGGGCAACTTCTTTCTGGGATTAACCAGAACCGTGCATAAGTGAAAAGCAAATATCAGTGACAATAGAGCCTGTCTCAGTTGACATTTCCATTATCACATTTTTCCCTTGATTTGCTGGATTAGATTAGTGTTTCTTTAAACGGGTACAAAGACTGCCCTCAGAAACACGCCCTGTTTGATTTAGTAATTTGTGTAATACCGAACCTGTCCCGAAGAACATACAAAACCCGCGCGCAGCCAAAGCCTGACTCCACAGTCTCTGCCCTGTGGCTGGTGTAAGACGGCTCTTGCACAACAGCTGAAATGCTATTCTGCTGAATCGTTTCTGAATAATTTACCTGGCAAGTCGCATTGCTGAAATTCATGACATGCGTTTGAGCACCCTGGTGCTGAACCGTAAATGATTGCCCGACTCTGTGGAGGTTAAATGTGGAGAAAAGAGAGTTGCTGAGGAAGATGGCATGTCAGTCCAGGCCAATGAGGTTTTGTAAGGGATACATTTCAGACTAAAGCCCCAGACCTTCTAGTAAGAAGTAGGGCTTTAGACATATTAATTGTATAGTAAAATGAGAGTCATTTTTTCCTTTTGGAGAAAACAGGGCTAATGTCAATAGAGCAATTATGGGTTACAAACCTTACTCAAGGACCCAATGATAACATCAATCAACTACACTAGGATTTGAACCTACAACCTTCTAATTATTCACATGGCAGTCTAACCCACTGAACCACACAACAGGAGCCCCCAAGCTTAGCAGCTTGTCCTGCTGGTATCGCTATTTGATTACTATGTTTCACTTACATTTGATCCACTGTTGAAGTGAAGTAATCTGTACACTGCGTCTGATACAACTCAGGCACCCTGTGTGGGAGCGGCTATCTTTATGTGAAATGTTTTTGTTCTGATTTACACTGGCCCCGATGCACTTTCACTTTGTGTTTTTAAGCCACGCTAATATGACAGTAGCCCTTATCACTGTTACTGTGTAGCATCTGCCTAGGTTTTTCATAAGCCTGGGTCAGAAATAATGCGTGATGTGTGGCTCCTTGGGTTAAGACTCCGTGTGTCTGATCAGAAGGTTGCCAAATAAATTCCCATGACCTGCAGAGTGATGTCAGTATTAGGCCTTAGAGCAGGACCTAAAATCCCCTGCTTTCTCCAAAATGTGTGTGGTTTTGAATAAGAGCATGTGTTAAATAAATGTAAAATGCTCCACAAGTACTGCTGTGTGGAGTAACACAGCAGACCTTCAAGACAACAGTGTGCGCCACTACATAATAGTGGCATGGAAGATTGTGATGTGATCAGAAGGTTGCTGGTTCAAGTCCCAATGTTGGAAGAGTGCTCATATCCCCACTGGATATTTTACATTATTGCCACTAAATGAGCATAGCAGCTTTTCCAAAGATGTCAGTTGTATCCCTGTTAATTTCATCTTGGTTGAAAGGTCCAGTGTGGGCATTTATTTCCTAATGAGTTCAAGTGTCCTGTATGCCATTTGCTCCTCATGAACTGCAATATCACAAACTGATCTGTTGCCATAGCCGAAAATTAAACGGACTCAGCATGGTATCATTAATTAATTTACATGAATTCCAGAGTTTGCTGATAGCCTCTGGTAAATTATCTTCACTGCCAGCCCACGTTAAAACAGTAATAAACAGACAGCTTCAGTTCATAAATGAGACCACCTCCAGCAATAGACACATTTTTATGCATAAATAATAATAGATTGACAGTGAGCATTAGTTATACAAATGTCAGGTGATTGATTATGGTGGTGTGAATGGAAGTGTGTGGCTCAGTGAATAACAGGCTTGTCATCAGATGGTTGCAGGTTTGAATCCTTTAGCTGCTAGACTGGTGTTGCCTCATGCCAAGATCCTTAATCCTATTTACTCCTGGGTAGCTGACCCTATGAAATGACCCAAACTTACATTCACCTGTAAATATGTCTCAGAGACCAAGATTTACAAGACGACAAAATATATGAGAGGAGAAGATATATGAGAAGACAATTTCCTTCAGGAGAATGAAACATCTCCATTCCATATGGACTAGTTTGGGTTCAGATCCAGCCCCAGCTTGGTGCACAGTGTGTTGGCCTTTCTATGGGTCCTCAGGATTCCTTTACAACTGGATGATTCAGGCTAATTGTACTTATTTTATGTCACGCTGTGAGTGTAAAAGCAGTGGGACCTGAACATGTAAACTTGGAAGGAGGGAAATAAACCTCAACTGTCTTGGAAAATCATCTTAGGGAGTAAGTTCACAGAAAAATTATAACCCAGTTACAGCTAGGGGACTACAGTATGACCAGTTAATCTCTAGGCATTTTGGGTTTGCAGCATAGGTATTTGAATTAGGACTTAATGTTAATACAGTAGATTTTACTGTGTGAAAAGGCACAAATTCAGAAAATCAGAAAAAGAAAACATTTTTTATTCTGGCAGTATATATATAACAATAATAATTTTAACTGGCTCATTTCTCTACTGACTGCAATGCCAAATCTCCTTGAGAAAGTCAATGTTTTCTTTGAGTTATTTTATTAGCATTATAAAACACAAGCGCTATACATTTTGAATTTGTCTACCAGTTAAGAATTTCTTTTAGTTATTTTAACAATTTTATTTGACACAAATGCGTGATAAATTTTGAAATATTTTGTCTCCCAGTCAATGTTTACTTATAGTTTTTTAATAACTTTATATCACATCGACCCTTGATTAATACTTTTGTCTCTCAAATTAAAATTAGAATTAAATGAGGTGTAATTAAAGATCCTTTCCTCTTTCACACTTTTAATAATTTCATCATGCTGGAAGGGCATGTCTGCTGATTTGAATAGTTGTCTTATTAGGTCCTTGCCTTGTTTGGAAGACACTGTGTAGCACTTGCTCCAGTACTGCTGACACTTGTAGCTGGACATTCACTGGAAGCTCAGCATAGCTGCACATATGCCCAGTCGACACCTCGACAGCTATATGCTTGTAATGTGCTATTTGTCCCACTTGTACGTCTTCTTTGGGCAAATGCATCTGCAAATAAAGTAAATGTAAACATGTGACTCAGACAGTCATTGACAGTCATTCTGCATCAGCAAGTCCAGACTCGTGTATCTCTTTGGACAAAGGCGTCTGCTAAAAAAATCGACGTGAAATGAAAATGTGCGTGTGTTTGAAGACCAAGTAGTGCTAAGGGGTACGGCTTCTATCTAAATGGTTATAGGTCCACATGACGATGCGATCTCATTACAGAAATGCGGTCCCTGGCTGTTTGGGTACAGGACAGGTGCAGGTTAGGCTGAATCCATCTCTGGACAGTGACCCTGGCCTTTTGGTCTTTCATGGGGCGCATTTGATATATCTCTAGTGTGCCTGGCCTGAACAGGGTCATGGAGGTCTGGAATCTGACAGCAGAACAGTCACGTTCATTTTTCCTATGGACCCAATGCACCCCAAGCTATCTGGACAGCAGAACATACTACTTCGGCATCCCATAAATAGGGAATGTGTTTTTTTGATATTTAGTGTAGTGACCGTTTTGCAGCCAACAGGGGGCGCCACACAAATGTACTGTTTGCGTGGTAAACACCGCTCCTAAGGGACAGGGAGCAGGTGTAAATCAGCACGGCTTCCTCTCCTATTCATTTAAAATACTCCCTGAGACAGCTATCAAAGAACTGCTAAAAGGCTAATTTATTAGTGTCTCCCAAACTCACGACTGCCATAGTTTGCCGCGGAGACACGGACACAGGAGTTCGTACGAACGAGCCGTCCTTGGGATGACATGCACACCCTCATGGCGCTGTTTGTTTAGAAATAATCGAGGGCAAGCCTCAGCTGTGAAGTCAGGGTGCCCCCAGTGGCAAGACAGGAAGTAAGATATTAAAGGAAAACACACATCACACAGCTCATTAAAGGCTAGACAACGAAACACACAGAAAACAACTGGAATTTCCCCTATTTTACACCACAAATTGGTAGCTGAGTCCGGACGACAAACAGAAATAATTCATTCACATCGATGTAAAACCGTCCGTAGATAATCTCTCAGGACAGTTGAAAGAACTAAACGTTCAGTTTGATCAAATATCACTTGCGTTTCACTTATATAAGCACGTTTTTTTTTTCTTTTAATTCATCGCTGCAGATGAGGAATTAAACCCACGATGTGCATAAAGTGGGCGTGGCCATGCCAGGGTGGAATGCAGTCAGGTGACTTCACCTGGACTGTATTACTGGCTGCCACATATGACTGAGCTGCCCTGTAAATACATCTGATGCCTGATCACACCCCCTGGGCATAGTTTGTGTCTCTTCTCATGGACCCCTTTCATTTTTGATCCTAATCCCTGCATTTGTAAACGTTTGTTCCCATTCCTAAATAAAGTGTCCTGTCTATTTATAACATGATTCTGTCGGCTGTAATTTGTTTGCTCCCAAAATGCTGCCCGATGGCTGAGCTAAGACAGCAAGGGTGGATGTCTGGCTCAGTGGGCTATGCCTCTGTACTTTGTGGGTTGTTGGTTTGAATCCCACCACTGGGGCTTTCTGAAATAGTCCCTAGTGGCATATGTGAACATTCCAAGGTATTCCAAGGTACTTTGACAAAAGACATCATACCGATTGTTACATTATACCATGTTGCAGAGATAGAGGGCTTTGCACAAGACAGACAGTTAAACACACTGGTTGCACACATACAGCCTGATGTGTGTGTGCACCAATCACAGCAACTGCAGTGACAAGGTGTCAGAAGCTCCAAAAGAAGACAGTCTGAAAATCTGAGGACCACAGTGACTCACATGCTGGCGTCTTGGGCCTTTCTGTCACTTCTCCTGGTCTCCCATTTGATCTCTCTTCTTTACAAGAGTATAATTGCCCAAGGAGCTCGATGAATATGTAAGAGAGGACTGGACAGCCTGGCATTACCCGGGAACAAAGACCACCAGCTTCCACAAGTTTTCTTTGGGGCCGTAATGCACTCCTTTTACATAATGGTCTGCTCCCCATGATTGATATGTAAAACCGAGCCTCTGGTTGCTATAGCGTAATAACATTAGCCACTGTTGTTTTTGCAGAAACTTGACCTGATAAGCATAAGAAAGCACAGTGCCACTGCTAACTAGTCAGGGACACCCTCGTGAGACGGGACACACAACAACATAGGCTTTTGTGGCGGAAATCGGCCCGCTGTTTGATTTCAAGTAACGCTTTACGATGGCCTGGTTGAACCCCCATGCTGTAAATGATATGATTGGTGCTGAAAAGTCCCCAGAGCGATCGCCATTCCAGCTAGGCAGCAGAGCATTATGGGGACAGATTGGAGTCGATACCTGATTGTGTGAAAGCAGGGACCCGGAAAATGTCCGGTTATTGAGATCCCGTCCGGCGAGGACAATGTCCTATTCATTAGCTCCTGATAATGCAACCTTAGAATTCCTAAGCAAATTCCAAAGTCGAAATTCACTCAGCAAGATCTCCTCCTGGCGTCTTCTAGCCGTTTCGCGGCTTGGCGGACCACATCCGAGCCCTGCTTCCAGCTGCCAGGTCATTGGTAACTAACTCTCTTATTTATATCACGCACGCAAAGCTTCAGGAAAGGTGCGTGCCTTTAAGAACAAATGACTACTGCCACCCGCAGGCCACTAAAACATTAACAGGTGTCTGCTATGTGGAGTGGCAACTTTAGAACTACAGTCTTGTTTTCACTGAGGTCAAATTTCCTGGAGTTTGAAAAGCCAGAGCAACAGTCCTTTAAAGGGGCCTGCGGTTTCCCGTTTGTAAAACAAGAAACAGGGGCATGTTTTCAAAGCCTAATACACTGGAGGGGCTGTTCGTTCCCAAAAAAACATTCTGCATTGTAAAGTCGGAAAAGAAAACCTTCTAGTTTGTTTTGGGTACAAGACAACATTCGAGGCTGGGATAACAAGACGGCCCACAGTAAGTCAATGTGGCTGCTTCATTAGCCAGACAATAAGAAAGACCCAAACGGGTCCAGAATTTCATACCTCTTGGAACCATAATGACTCCAGGCTATCATGGGTCTCTGGAATGTTGCTCAAGCCAAGCACAGCAAAATTCCAGCTTGGAGTAGAAGGGATCTCAGGCTTTAAGGCCAGCACGGCAGCAGGAGGTGTGTGGCTTAGCAGGATAGGATGCTGTGATTGGAAGGTTGCCAGGTCAAATCCCAGGTCTAACAGGATGACTTGGGGGCACATCCAGGATTTGAACCAGAGACCTCGCCTACCAAAAGAGAGAGAATCATTTAGAGGTGACCTGCCTGTGCTGGAGCTGCCTTCAACAGCAACAATATTATCATAATGATGATGAAGACCATCATCATCATCATCTGTGACAGGAGACTGTAATGTCTACAAAAAAATCCACATTTCACAAATATCTTTTTGCCATTAGCCTGTTTCATCCTTCCGAATTCACGCTAAAAGTAATGTGACCATCAACAGCACCTCAATGATACAGCGACTCTGACTGTCTAATCTTCACCGTGTCTAATTAACTGCAGTGATGCAAAAACTGGAGGCAAAATAATTCTTCTCTCGTTGCTCTACAAATAAATTCAGCACCTTTCCCAGGCATGGGTCTCAGACTTTTCACGGTAGGGGCATAAGAGTGGCCATAATTCATACAGAAGGGGGCAAACTTTTCATTTATCATTAATCATTATCCAGTGATATGTTTTGAATTATGAGTGTCAGGGGAGGGGGCACCCCGGGGGCCAGTGCCCTTGTAGCTCCGCCCCTGGCCCAGCCTCATGTGTTTTTGCCAAATAGGCTGTCAGAATAATCTTGCTGGAAAATGTAATGTACTATGTTAGTTAGATTCTTCTTGGTAAAGCTGGTACTGTAAGACCCATACAGTCAAATGTGTTTCTGTCGCATTTTTGGAGGAATGGGATCTAGGTTTGGGGGACATCAGTTCTCTGCCAGATGTGCTCACACAGAACAATTGCATCCTATAGGTACATTAGACACAGAAAACAGAATATCTTGGGGGGGGGTAGAGGACCTGCAGCAGGCCCGGGGAGGATGATGAAACACAGTTTATACTGTACTTATTTCTAAACATGCCCTCAGGACATCATACAATGGGCTGTTCATTTAAAACAGCAGGGTCAGATGGTGACCGGAGCAAACTGCCCGTTTGGGGCTTAAAAACTCAACAGTGACGTTACTTTGCTGAGAAACGAAGCTGTGACCTTCTGATCAGAAGCACGACACCCGAGCCACTGCACCACGAACCACTTCCCCAAATTTGGAGTCAGAAATGATAGAAAAGATTCCAGAAGGTGTAGGTATATAAAGACGGCATTCATCCTCGATTTCAACCATGGGACGTCACCCACCTTAAGAGAGAGAATTATGCTCCAAGCCGTAAAGCCACAATGTACATCCAAAGCCGGATCCATCTGGGTATCTCTAAACCAGTTCACATATTCCTACTCGGATTTGCTGTGATACAAGCCCTGGCACTCTGGCCAGGGTGTCCCTCTGCCTTGTGCCTTATAGGTCCTGTACCCCTGTGACCATGTACTGTATGAGAGGTTAAAAGATGGCTGTATGGATGAGATTTCTGCACATGCGTAATGTGCTTCTACACTTCCCAGGGGGGATTTCACCGTACTATGACTCACGGGGAACTCCGGAATGTCAGTTTGAGAAGTCTTATGGAGATGTTCCATAGCCTCTCTCTTACAAATACCACAGCAGTACCTGTCCAGAAGATAACCAGCCACACATGTGGTGGGTGTTGCTACTGTTATCTGCCAAACAATCTTCAGAGCACATAATTCCTACTGTTCCATGACACGTTGCTTGGTGATGGAAGAAAAAAACATTTTCCAATACAAACAAACAGGATTGCTTTATATATATATATATATATATATATTGCAGGGCTGCACTTTGTTGTTTTTAAAGTTTAAATTAAAATGGATTTCTGGATACTTTAACTAGGCTTCACTTTTTCCCCTTAAAAAGATCAGTTGTCAGTGTACGCTTGATCAAATCAAAGATACTCCACCAGAGAAGATCAAAGGAGGAAAAAAAATTAAGTTATTCAGAAACACTCTCAATGCAATCATTTTGCGCTACTTTGATAGCATCCGCTAATTATGACTGTCTTTATAGATCTGCCATATATGCATTTTATTATATTAAAAATAATCTTTTTATCCTACCAACCTGTGATATTTTATTTTCTGCAATTTTGACAAGACATAATCTGCTGGGCCGTCACTGATAAAGTCAGCCGGCAGCATTCAGAGTGATAATTCTTTAACATCGCGCTTTGCATCTTTCGAGAGACAATCAGGGAATGATATCGCCGGTACACTTCGGCTATCTGTAAAACACATTCCACTCAGAAGCGTACCTGACATAAGAAGAAGCAACTCTCTGCATTTGCAGAAACGTGAATCACTTTATATGGCATCTCCTCTGCGCATAAGTTTGACCTCTCGGCTTTTAAAAATATCCACGTAATGGATGAGTTTAAGCAGTGAGGTGACTGACACAAATATATTAAATAAGTGAATGTCCTTGGAATAGTTGTTTAACAGTCTGAAGCATCCATCTGAATCACTACCCACGTTACATTTATTTGGCAGATGCATTTAATCAAAGTGGCGCACAATTGTGAAAGCAGGGTCACACGGTGCCTGAAGCAATAAGGGGTTAAGGGCCTCGGTCAGGGGCCCAACTGCAAATTTACTCTGCAAATCCAGGATTTGGAGCGGCAGAGGGACCTCACTTGCAGAACCCGAGACCACTCCAACCCACCCTCTGCTTAACGGAGGATACATGCTTCTTAATGTGTAGCAGGTCGATGTAGCTGGACAGCTTCGCCAAGATTCAGAAAACAGGTTGAGCTGAGCATCAGGTTTGCCGAAGGAATCTCATTTGTCCACATTTTGGTGTCTTTCGATAGTAATTCGCTCATAAGATTCAATTTAGTTTTGGAATTTCCCAAGGTTTGTCTCTCGGCAAGTCAATTACCTTCTGAAGGCTGCTGGAGTGCAGTCCTTCTAGTAAAAATCATCTTCTCCTTGACTTGTAAAAGCAAATTAATTAGCATGCCTCTGTGCCACTCTGATGACAGAATGTCAAGTGGAGCGTTGACAATGTAGTCTATCTACTGGGAGAAAGCTACTCCATAGCTATGACTGCCTGATAACATAAGGGGGAGGATAGCAAACACTCAAAAACACGTGATTTCAAATTGAAGGACACATATGTAACAGCCATTGCAGTTCCATTTTACATTTATTTAACAAACACTAGCATCCAAAGCAAAGCACTTTTTTGAGAAAGCGGGGCCAGATGGTCTCGGGGGCAGTTGGGGATAAGGGTCTTTTTCCGGGGCCAACCAGTGACGTCACTGTGCCAACCTTGCGATTTCACCCAACGACATTCCGATCACGGGTGTAGCATCCTAACCTGCTGAGCTACACACCAAACAGTGTTAAACTCACGCTCCTCTAAGCCAGATTCAAACTGGCCATCTATGGATGCCCAACCTTATGCTACTACAGCTTCAAACTGCCAGCAGAGCTACCGAAGGAGCTCGGGACGGCCCCTCTGCAGCGTCCTTCCTGCGGCTGCACTCAGATCTACTCACTTGCGTTTCCTTTCAGTTCCACAGACCCGATCAAACACCCCTGCGGCATTTCAGTCTGTGGTCCCAAGGTCATGGAACAGTCCTTCAGTATCTCTAAGATCTGCTCCATCAACTGACATTTAAAAAGCAACTCAAAACATTTCAGTTTAAGAAGCCTTTTGGATAATATGACTGTGGTTTTATTTCTGATTTATGTTGCTTAGATTTCTGTGTTCTGTAGTCATATATACATGTTATTCAGTGCCTTGTGACCTTTATCTGTGAAAAGTGCTGTATAAATAAATCCACTTTCTGTTAATTTTTTTAACTGAGGGCAGAGTTTTTAGAAGAGTTACCAGGCTCACTTTGCATCAAAATGAACATGATCAATACTGCACAGCTGGGCCAATATATATTGACTGTTTTAAAATTCAGCTGCACAGAAAAGCACAGGGGCGTCTGAGGATTTAAGTTCAGGTCTGATTTTCCAGCCTTTTCTGTTTGTAAAAGATTAGAAAAAATTTTTTTTAAGCCGTACAACAATTTGTATAATCTTCCCATTCTTCTCTACTCCCCCACCCCTGAGTTCTCACAGCACACCATGCTTGAAATTAGACATTAAGCTTCACGGCTGAATGGATTTTCCTCGCAACATACCTCTCCGCTATACATATACGGTGGTAGTACGGGGTTATACGTATATGGTGGTGGTATGGGGCGAGTTACTCTAACCGAAAGCCGAATTCCTGCTGTTCATTCTGTGTCAGACTGATAAGCGCATTTCAGGAAAGCTGAGCTGGTCTTTATTTCTACTGAAGCTGCGAATGTCTTTGTATTGAAACAAGAGCACATGATTTGCTGTTCACTGTATCTAAGCTCATTGTCCAATACTGGGCCTGAAACATGAAGCTGCTCTGTGATAGTGGCCATACTATCCATTTAGCAGAAACTCTTACACAAAGTCATGTACAACCAAGTGAGAGCCAGGTGAGTCAGGTCCTGAGGCAATTGGGGTTAAGGGCCTCGGTTAGGGGTCCCATGGTGACATCACTCTGCTGACCACGGGATGTGAACTAATAAACTTCCTATCATGAGCACAGAGCCCTAACACGCTGAAGGACGCATCACTTTTAGCATCATCCTGCATGTGTAGCCCAGATTTGTAATTTTTCTATTACTTTAAATAGATATTTTATGGAAAGCTGCAGCTAATTGCACAATACTTTGAACTTTTATAAGCCCCTGCTTATGGATTCTGATATCTGTCTTGATTTTAGGAATGAATTTATATTGGCAGGCATACATTTTTGGTTGTGGGTATGAAAGCCAATCTTTTAAGCTTGAATTGGCAAACAATAGCCATGTTTTCATGCCCATACATCATTTCACAGAGCATTTTACAGAATTTTATCCATTATCCATCTACCTTTTATCTTGCTATTTTGAGTCCACCGATCCACTAGAGGGCAATGTTTTTTTTTTAACAACAATACTTTCTATAGTTTTTGCATGTCATTTATGTAAGGGCCCTATCTAAACAGTGGAAGCATCTTTCTTATAGGCCAGAACTGAAGTATCAGTACTTTTATGAATCCTGAATATGACTATGCTGACCACATAAGCTGCACCCATGTGACTCTGCTCTTCACTCCCCGCTCTGTTCTTGGGTCCTGACTCTCAGCCTTTCAGACAGGCACACTTTGGACACCTATAGCTAGGTCCTGACAGAATCAGGATGCCTGGGTGTCAGCCAATGAAAACTACCGACCAAGCCCCCAGTACCTATAAACTGGAGATACAGCTTTTAAAGCACTGTCCCACACATAACAAGAAGTGATACTTTCCATCTATGTGTCTTTGTGTGTGTATGCGCGTGCACTTATTGGAATAATATGTTACACAGGGCTCATTTTAAAATGATGGGTGCCCACCTCATCGGGCTGCTTTCCTATCCATTTATAAATCAACATTCTGAACATGAGCGATTCCATCCAAAAGCATGATAGATGACCTTGACAGTGATAGTAAAATAAACATTTCTCAGAAAATAATATTCAGCGCTGCTTCAGGGTCATTTACATGGAAACAGTAATTACACACAAGTTTTGTCTTTCAAATGGAATCGTGTTGCTCATTGTTCTGGGAAAGTTCTGGACCTGTGCCGCTATAATCACACAAAGAATACCTGGAGAAAAAAAAGGATAAATAAATATTATTAAACTCTGTCATGTTATCATCAGGCCAGATTATTTACCAACTGTAAGAATCACCATGCATTTCTGGCAATTTTTTTCCTGTAAGAAAAATCTTCTCTTGAGGTTATCAGAACTTAATTTGAAATATATTTCTGTGGTAATTTTTCCTCATACTGCAGCAAATAATTTGTTCAAAATAATGTGTTTTTATACAAAAACAAACAATTTTCTTCCTAGTAGAATGGAACTGATGTAACACTCAACGCTGGATCTGAAATCATCTCTGGACCAGGTATGAAAGACCATTAGAGGGAAAATGTTTTATTTTATGCCAAAAAGTAATATAATGGTTTTTGGCTACAAAGTGCTACAGCTATTATGTTATTTGCTCTGACATCCACAAGGCTTGTCTGATCAGGAAAGTTGCTACACTTTATCAGTCATCATGCATGGTGTCATCAACGGATGTCTCTTACTTTTCCAGTAATTTCCACCTACTCATCCAGCATCATAATTTATACAATGATTCTGTGATACGAGAGATGCCATGAATTGCTCAGAGAAAAGACATCAAATTAATTTACATGAATGCACAGCTGGAGTGGTGGCTCTATAGCTTTGGATCTGTGCCTGCGATTGAAGGGTTGCTGGTTTGAATCCCATGAATGCCAAGAGTGACCTTACTCTGTCGAGCCCTTGACTTGCAATTGCTTTATCCTGGGTGTGACATTAATCTACATCCAGCCCTATAAGGAGGTCCTCAAACTTATAGGGAAAACTTGGGGGTTGGTGGCAGGATTGGCACTGCAGTTGGTGGCAGGATTGGCACTCCAGTTGGTGGCATGATTGGCACTCCAGCCACTGGAAAAAGTCACACTATCCCATTTGAACTAGTGTGGTGCTGAGGTATCAGCTGCACTTGGGATCTCATCCTTGAGGTGGTTCTTTGTGTAGTGTGTGCAGCAATGCACTATAATCAGCATGTTCTCCTAACCCATGTGATCATACAGCTACACATGTCTCTCTGTTAGAATACATTGAACTGCATAGCCTCCCATACAGTGGCATTTTTTAATAACCATTTCTGCAGAGAGAGGGGGGAGGACAGCTTGGAGATTAAATAACCTTGAAAAGAAATGCAGGATCTTCATAAAGCAGCCAGAACTGTGTAAGTCACAGGAGGACAACCGTATCAAAAGGCAAGTCTTATAGAATGACTATTTGAAGATTGTGGTTTGAAATGATCTCTACTATTGTTTTTTGGTTTGTAGCAATTCACGATTGTGCCTCTCGGTCTGTAGGGCACTCCTGTCAAAAACTCATGGTAGCCGCCCTTCCTGAGCTTGTTTCAGAATAAGCTGGAATGAGCTGCTTTTTTGGATGGTATAAGAACCACGAGCCATGATTTTGGCAGTCTGTCCCTTCTGGGGTTATGGGTCTCAGAGTCAAAACTTGCTTGTGTGTTGAGCAGGAACATTTTCCTTATTTTTTATTTCTTCATTGTTTTAATTTTTGACTCAAAAACAAATGGTTGAAATAAGCATGGATTGGTGTTCATGTTACTTGGCTCATAGTGAATGAATGGGTAGAAGTGTAGCCTTATGCATCTGGGGTTGTGGGTTTGAATCCCAGCCTTACCTTGTGTGTGAAGTTTGTGTTCTTTCCTTCTGGTGAATGTCTTTCCTCTTGTAGCCCAAATACATGCACTTGATTAAATGCCCCAAAATGCTCCATCCCTATCCCTCCACCTGCTTCGTACTGTCTGGAATAGGTTGTGGATAAATGGCTAGAACATAGGATACAAGGTGACCTCTGCCCTGAAGCACAAAAACCAATATGCTTCCAGAAAAAAACACTCACAGAAGATGATTTAATATCTCTCTCAATGCCTGCAAATAGCATTTTATTAAGTCATGTGTTGAAACATCCTTAATATTGGGTTTCATATTTATCAAATGACAATTATTACACTACCGTCCAATTATGCATAATGTTGTGCAATTAAATACAATTCACATGCATTAAAACTGTGGAAGTGAAGTTTCACGCTTTGGACCCTGTTTTGTTACACTTTGTGCATGTTTAAATTTACCCCCCCCCCCCCCCCCCAAAGAAAATGCCCATATATATATATATATATATAAACACTGAAGCAAAAACATAAAATAACCCTCATCCAATTCTCTACAGACTTGTCACCAGTGTAACTATTTAGGATGTCCGTGACAATGTTTCCCAAATGCTAATTCCCATTCTCAGTTATATTATATGAAGGATGGGATGGCTAGTAAAGACCTCCATTGAGAAAGATGTAAGGTCCTGATTTCCTTTCCAGTGGAATTCATTCATTAGACCTTGATAAAGCGCTGTATTTGTTTTTTGATGCAATTTTCAAATGCAGTAAAGAAGCATTCCAGACCATAAGACACTCATGTCTTTGGAACTGAAAGGACATAATTGGGGAATGACTCAGGCTCGCTAAAGCCAGATCTGTTCCAAATGTCTCTGTTTTGTATTTGTTGTGGAACAACCAGAAACATCAGCTTTTTCCAATTACTTTCTTTGCAGAAATATGTCTGACTCATGTTATACTGAAATAGATTAATTCAGTTGTCAGTAAACATCACTCATGATTTACAACTCTCAGGTTTAATCTGGCCTCTTGACAGGTGTATTTATCCAAAAAGGCTAGCATATCATATTTTAAGTCCCTGTTATAGAGACATATAATTTAAGGAAATAACTCCAGTTAAGTGCTTTGGTCAATATCACAACAGGCCTAGGGCTACAGAACTAGGTCAGAATCCCACCACCTGCAAACTACAGTATGCTACAAATGCTGATCAGGTGACCCAGATCACATGATTTCCACTATTCAAGCATCTGTAATGGCTGAAACTTAAGCATTTTTGCTTTTAAATGGAGAAAAAAATGTGTCATTGTATTTTCTCTTTTATGACATTGAAAATGCTATTGCCTTGTGGGAAAGAAAAAAACAATAAAGATTCAATCTGATTAAACAATCAAATAACAACTATTCGATGATTATAAACAGACCACAGCTTTAAATGTCATTGGCTCATGGTCCACTTTATTGCATTTGCATTTTACTTTATTTAACAGACAGTTCCATCCACAGTGATGCATATGTGAGGCTAGCAGCGCCTTACAGATGTTTGGCTGTCAAGGAACCCACTAAGCATAAATCCAGTCGTGCAGAGCATCCAGTGAATGCCCAGTAACAAGTGGGATCAGTGCTGGAACAAGAGCTACACAACATTTCCCAAAGAGAAGTAAGAACCTAATAAGACGAAGTGCAGCACTGAGATCATACAGGGAAGGTGCAGTGGTGTGGTCTAGTAGAGATGTTCCTGCAATAGGTGGGTCTTGGGGGGTTTCTTGATGGTGGGAAGAAAGTCTGATGATTGGATGTGAGGTAGCAGCTCACTCTCTAGTCGGGGAAGCACACATAAGAAACGTTCCTGACATGGCGAAGGGAGCTCCAGGCGACGTTGGCTTGCTAACCAATGGGGGCGGGAAGGGACAGGAGGAGCTCTTAAGGAGGCAGATCGGTGCCAGTCCATTTATGGCTCTGAAAACCAGAACCATGGACTTGGTCTTGATGTAAGTGCCTATAGGGAGGCAATAAAGGGAGTTAAACAGAGATATAACAGAAGAGTACATTAGATACCCCTCCTGAACCATTTCTAGGCTAGATGACCATAGGGCAATAGCTTTCTGCACATCACTGTTGTACTGAGTTGTTATCTTTGCATTTGATGCCTTGTCAGCTTTAACAAGTCTGCTCATTCTCTTCTGACCTTTATCATTGCTATTATTTTTTTTGCAAGTCTGAAATACAATACTAATAAACGCTTACAGTCATCACCTGATTTTGTCCAGTATGAGAAACTAAGTGGCTATGATGTTCTTGATGTGCACTTTCTTCGACCAAATTGAGATGTAACTATTTAAAATGACCGCTTCAGTATTACAGACAGTCATTGCCAACTTCTAAAATCTGCATGAATGAGTGAATTCAGTCATTTCACTTAATACATTTGGTTTCCCACGGAGAACAAGCAGAAATAGTGTATAAGGCCTTGGTTTGTCCCATAGTAAATGGAATTTGTTTTGCAGACGTACAGTGATCATCAAACAAGCCTGCTGCTGCCAGTGAATTGTTCCCTTGACTCTCCCTCCGGCCTTTCATCCGAGCAAATCATACATCTTTGTAAATGTAACATCCGTAAATGTGCCGCGCTCGAGTCGCACAATTAATCTTCCACCGAACAGGAGCGGGGAGGACGCCGGCGTGGGGCCTGCTGGTGCCGCTGCCCAGGCGTTCCTGTCACCGGAGCCGGCATCACGCTGAGTTGTCGGTAGGGGCTGACAAGGAGCCGACAGTGACTCTGGAAAAGCCCGAGACAGAGATTCCTTAAAGAAAGAGAAAGGGAAGGGGTAGAATTTTGGGGTATGTTCATGTGTTTCCTGTGGTCCCCCGGCGGTGGAATGAGATGCGGAACCACATCCATTCATCAGCCTCCCTCTCCACCTTCAAGAATGAGTCAAGACCCATCTGTTCCAGGAGCACCCCTACTAGCCCCCACCACTGCACGTTCCTTGAGTGCTCTTAATGCTGCACCTTGAACAATAGTCTTGGTAGGTTCTTGTTTTGTTAAAGCTTGTTTTGTAGTTGTCCTGTAGCCCTTGCTCCAGTGCCTGGGCATTCACTGGAAGCTCAGCATAGCTGCACATATGCCCAGGTGCCACCTTGACAGCTGTGTGTTTGCAATGTGCTCTTTGCCTGACATATACATTGCTTCGGAGAAAGGCATCTGCTAAACACAGTTCTGTAAATGTAAATGTCATGTAAATGAATACATTTTTGGCTTGTTGTGGGAACAATCATGGACTCTTTGATTCTGGGGAAGCCTGGATTTTTCCATGGAACCTCAAGCAATTCTTGGATGGCTGGGCCTGGA
The DNA here is from genome assembly GCA_026784285.1 of Stomatorhinus walkeri. Lineage (NCBI taxonomy): Eukaryota > Metazoa > Chordata > Actinopteri > Osteoglossiformes > Mormyridae > Stomatorhinus > Stomatorhinus walkeri. The sequence goes on along the minus strand of JAODUD010000082.1, from coordinate 14,941,691 downwards.
TTATGTATGGCAGTTCTTTTAAAAAGATTTTCATTGCATTACTATTATGGGCTGGTGCCTGGTCCCAAGCTGAGTTATTTTTAGCTCAGCTGCGGACAGTTAGGGTGGTGTTCTGAGTTTAACTGCTGTTTCATTTAGGTCTCAACTGGCTTGGAGCTCTGGCATAAAAGGATGCAATGGGGTCGCCGTGACCCACACTGCCAGCTCACCATAAAGTGCCACCTAGCTGAAGTCGCAGGACCGCAGAGGTCAGGTTATGGTGATTCCAACCTGCGCGGCATGTCCACTCACCCCCCCACGCATTGTGTTGTTCCACTCGAAAAGTCACATTTACCCCCCATTAATATTTTTTATGATGCTTTTACGCATTTTCATGCACACATTTATACAGTTTCATGCACCCCGTTCACACAGAGGAGGATGGGGGCCCCTTCCAAGTCCAGGTTCCTTCCTGCTAGAGGGAGTTTTCCCTGCCACGGTCATTACAGGCTTGTTTGGTGGGTGATCTGGCCGGTTTTATGTAAAGTGCTTTGTGACAGTGACTGTTAAATGCGCTATATATCCATGCATCCATCCATGTTCTATACCCACTTATCCTACTGGGTCACAGGGGGTCTACAGCCTATCCCAGAAGCAATGGGCACGAGGCAGGGAACAACCCTGGACTGGGGGCCAGCCCATCGCAGGGCACACCCACACACCATTCA
>JAODUD010000082.1:14917883-14935020 GCA_026784285.1 Stomatorhinus walkeri | reverse complement strand
CCTCACACAAACAGCCACACATGCTCACACAAACACGCACACACACACGCGCGCATGCATACACATACCCTCACACAAACAGCCACACATGCTCACACAAACACGCACACACAGACATGCACACAGACATGCACACATACACACACGCTCACACAAACAGCCACACATGCTTACACAAACACACATACAAATACAGACACACAACAACTCTAACCGCTACTCAGCCCTAACCTTAACCCTAACTAACCAAACGGAATACAAGACTTTTGATATTTTTGAGTTTTTGCAGTCTCAGATTTTTATAAAATTGAGTTTCCCCATGTGGGGGCTGAAAAAAATGGCCCCCACAATGTCAAAATAACAGGTTTTTATCATACTGTGAGGACATTTGGTCCACACAATGTCATAAATATACATAACACACATACCCACACACACACACACACACACACCCTATTTCTCTACATTTTCTAATTCAAGCTCAAAGACAGTAATCTGGAATGACAGATGATAGGGTTTGTAAATCCCCAGAATTAGAAACAGACAGGAGCAAGAAGGATAACGGATCTTTTTTTTTTTGGTTCGCGGGAATGGACACCTCGCGGTTCTCGGTGTGGCACCGGGACAGGAAATGACACGTCCGTCAGGATGGAGCAGTGTTTGAGGGGCCCAACCACAGCTGGACCGACCACATCTGCTTAATGGAAGGAGCTGCCATTTGGAGTAGCTAGCTGGCCGTCATTCTCGCATCTCAACCTCACTCGTAACCTCAGTCATTATACCACTCTCCCAGCACAGGAAACGGCGCACGCCAGAAGAGGAGAAGAAGTGCGGCCATCAGTATCGGTCAGCATCACTCGTCTGCTAGCTACAGAAGGCTCCTACGGTGTCAGTCGCTTCTTGAAATAGGTCTGAGGACACGGTGAAGGGGCTCTTCTCGTAGAGGGGTGACACGGAAGTCGGCATCTGAGCCGTCCCACATTGGCACATTCAGGTGGCTTTTCCAGTGGGAATTCACGGGAGTCGCCCTGCACTCTGAACATCCCGGAAAAATCTCTCGCATTTTCTTTGTTTTGCACTATTTACATCTCTAATTTACAGACCTTGCTTCTGTATGCATCAGAATTTCCACCTGGGATCAATGAAGTAGATATAATCTTAAAACAATCTAATAAATAGGTTAATGAAGTGCTTTGTGGGATTCCTGCCTTCACAACACCCCAGAAATAATAAAATTTAGTTTGAACTTTGCTTAATTCTTTGCATTGTGTCTTTGTTTTTCACTATATATCTCTATTATTTATGTCCCTTGCTGCTGCATGCATCATAACTTCCCTCTGGGATCAATGAAATTTGCTGTATCTTAAAGCAAACAGAAAAGTAAATATTATGTTTCCCAGGAGTTACTTTGACCACGGAACATTCTTGAAAAACTTGATCTCACGATGTTTGCATGTTTTCACTATGTATTCCATCTTTGCACTTTGTCTTAATTTTATACTATATATTTGTACTATTTATATACCTTGCTGCTATGCGCATCAAAATTTCTAAAACAAACATATAAATAATTGAATGCAATGCAATAGATTAAGGAATTGTTCTTAAATTTTATAGAGTGATGATTGATTGGATAAATTATTTCCTCAAGTTGGGACATTCAGATTAATCTCTGGAGTGCTTTCTGTCTGCTAAACATTTATTATGGCTTGTATTTTATTATTTTTGCAGTTTCATCCAAAGCAACATGCAAGTTGAGAGAACGCAGGGTCAGCCAGTCCCTGGAGCCATTGGGGGGGATAAGGGCCTTGATTAAGGGTCCAAGAGTAACATTATTTGATTTAAACAAACAAAAATCATTATTTGATGACAAACAAAACATCCTAATCCATCAAGTCACCGAGCAGTTGCACTGATCATGAAACTTCTTAAACTGATTTGCTTCTTAAACTTGCAGTGCAGCTAAATTTGCTTCTTACCTTCAGCCTCATTCAGAATTTTGATATGCAAAATAAGCCTCGGAGAATACCTTCAGCAGATTCTGTGCACGGTGACGATGATTGCTTCCTCTGGGAAATGTGTTAACAGAACATCAGGTGACCTATTTGTTCTTCTCGCACCAGTGTGAAGATCTATTGTATGGAAAAGATGTATGGCTGCAATTTCCCATGAATGGTTTTATGAAAAGGCACAGAGAGCTGACTGTACCTCAGGTGAATGCGGCCCCTGTTTGCATCTCAACAGGGCCTCAAAGATGCCTTTGAACGATCGCGGGATCTGTCTGTTTGGCGATTCTCCTAGAATTACAAAAAAAAGCAGACGTGGATGAAGTCATCTGTTCATCCAAATGTAATTGCAGGACACAGTGAAGAAAATCCGGGCAGCTCTTAGACATTTTTGATCCAGTCCCAGCCGAGTTTAATTACAGACTCGAGAAGAGCCCAAATGGACTTCTGGCAGCTGGGAGCCTCATTTTGGCTCCCACGGGATTTTAAATCTATTTTGCCTATTACAACCTTTACCCCTCCAGAGTCTAAATTCATGACATATGCAGAGATGTGCAAAAAAACATTTTAAACCAAACATAAATTTCAGAGAAGGGAAAGTGGATGAAATAGATAATGTGTTCTGATATACCTCTTTTCTTAAATGAAATTGAGATTTTTTTTGTTTGAGTTGAAATAAAAACACTTCCTTGTTTTTACAGATGTGGGTATCAGGAAACCAGTTGCTGTCACATGACCTTAATGCAAACATGACTTCTATCAGCTCATTATTTAACAAGCTTGAGTGGAATTCTCCATTCCCATCTGTCAGCTATTTCATCTTCTGTTGCATGCCTGCAATGCTGTCAGACCTCACCCATTTGCAACTTAAGGGAACCTTGGAGAACCTGATTGGTTGTCAGGATGCCACTAGTTTGGGTGCTAGAAAGCTGGGCCCGCGGCTGGGATGGATTCCAGCGGCGCCCTTGCAATTCACGGCATCTCACTTGCATGCCTTCTCACTCCCATAATGCATCACTAGCTTCTATCTGGAGCAACACAGCATGGGGTCAGATTTATGACACTCAGGCAGGTTGGGCTAGGATGACAGCGACAAGAGTAAAGGCTGATGTTTCTGTGGTCTGCTGTGGCTGCAGTCATTTCTGACCTGGTACAAAAGAAAAAAAACTAACAAGCAACAACTAACTAACAAACTAACAAGTTCAACATGGAGGTGGTGGGTTCTGATCTCAAGAGCTATAGGCTTGGAACTGGATCTGTAACTTGATCTGTTTTAGGAAACTGTCTGGATGCTTTGAGGTAAAAAATACATAAAGGAAAAAAAATTGGGATTCTGACTAATTCAGCGAAATCGCTCCACACTGTATCTAAAGAGAAGGGTCAGGGTGACTGCAGAATGACATCTACATGCTACATAAACACCTTAGTCTTGTTCCTCTGCCTTTACTATGGGCCTACATTGTGATGTTTACACTCAAGTCATGCAAAAACATTAATATTTACCCCAAATGTAAAAGCAGATGGCAGATGTATATTTACCCTACATATATACCCTACAAAAGTATATCTATACATTTACCCCAGATGTAAAAGCAGATGTATATGTATCCCAGATGTATTAGCAGATGGGTAATTGCCCCAGATGCAGAGTAGATTTATATTTACCCCAGTGTAAAATCAGTTGTATAATTGCCCTAGATGTAAAAGCAGATTTTATATACCACTGATTAGCAGACAGGTAGCTGCCCCATATGTAAAGCAGGTGTATATTCACCCCAATGTAAAATCAGATGCATAACTACCCCAGATGTAATAACAGATGGTTTATTACCCCAGATGTAAAATGTATGTATATAATTTCCTGTGACACCAAAGCAGATGTTTGCTCCAGATGTAGAAGCATCTGGAGACTTGATACCAGGGTTTAAGTCTGTCTGTATAATTATTCCAAATGTAAAGACGGATGTTTAATTACCCCAAATGTAAAAACTCCAGAAATTGGCCCAGATGTGAACTCATGTTTTAATTGCCCCCAGGTGTATAAGCTGCCATGAAAATGCTCCAAGTATTAAAAGTATGACTTTAATTGCCACAGATGTAGGAATGTATGCATACTTGCCTCCAGATAAATAATGTATATAATTGTTGTTTTATTAAAATGTAGAAGATCAGTGAGATTAGATTGTAATACATCAGTTTCTAGTGAGGGGGGGGGCAGATTTGAGGGGGTTTACAAAAGCTGCCCCCCCCCCACAGTATGCAAACTGTAAACGGGTCAAAATAATCATAAAGCAGGCTTCCTGTCTCCAGGGAAGGTCTCTAGAGCAAAGGGAAGAACCGCAGGCAAAATCTGCAAAATATGGGGAAGATTTTTGAGTACATACAGAATGTTATGGACATGGTGAATGCTTCAGTAATTTAGTAGTTTACCAGCTCTTCAAAGAGTCTCTGTTAATATGTCCAAAATGATGATGTGGGATATTTAGACGTCACACCTTCAAGAGTGAAGAGCAGATAAGAAGACCTCAAAGAATGCATGACAGAAGTGTGTGTGTGTGTGTGTGTGGATTAGGGTTATATTATATTGTGGGGACCAAGTGACCCCCACGATGCAATCAAAACCTGTTTATTGGAGGGTCCATTTTTCAGGTCCCCACAAAGATCTGTGAATGCAATCAAAAACGTAAAAATGCAAAAAGTCTCATATTTAGTTTGGTTACTTATGGTTAAGGTTAGGGCTGGGTAGGGATTAAGGTCGTCAAGTTGGGATTAGAGTTTTCTCCACAGAAATGAATGGAGAGTCCCCACAAAGATGTAATTACAGCCAGGTACGTGTGTGTCTATTCAATTCACTGCAGGAGTATATATATCAAAAAGAACCCTCTCTTGTTACTTGAAACAACATGCTCTATTTTATTTAAAGCGGGAAAAAATGTGGGACAAGTTACAACAAGAAGTAAAACACCATCTTGTACATTTTGAACACTGCAATGGCTGTATACTTTGTGGCCAGACCCAACAAGTCACCCCAGCTCAGTTGCTCAGTATTTCCACTCAATATGAAGAAATATCACAGCCCCCACCTACCCTGGTCCCCTCTGAATGTCACTTTCCCTTTGCTGCATAAACTGAGATTCCAATTAAAAGAAGAAAACTGAATGTTTATTACCAGCTTGTCCTGTTTAAAATCTCCCCCCTCACTTCCCTCACAGTTGTCAATTCGTATTACAGTCAGATTCCGTTTCCGTGGCGATTCGAGACAAATGTGTTCCATGGCAACGGTTGTCCTGTCTCTGCGTCCTGTCCCTGCAGAAGAGAATGCTTGAACAGACTGTCAATTAGTCCAGCTGCTCGCCGAACCACACGGGCACCGTGACATCCCGCCTCATTGGGAGTCTCACCTTTCTTTGCAGCGAAGAATACTGAAGTTTGAGAAGAGACTAACAAGCGGAACGCTAACAGAAAGGCGTAGAAAATGCTCAAATGACAGCGCATCCGTTAGCTGACATATTGAGTTGAATTTTAGCACCAGGCGTATTTACATTTGTTTCTTCTCTTTTTTGGAAAGCAAACACGTTTCATCAGCACCTCCATGTCAATTCTGATTAAGTCTAAGTAGCTCCTGTCCAGCAGAATCAGGAGCGACTTCAACGCCTGGGCTTATTCGTTAGTTTTGATCACCGTGCTGCTATAGCTATAACACTAAAACACGTTAGCGCTAATGTGTACGCAAGCCCTGAGCGACATGCTTGCCCATGTTTGCGAGATTCCAGGTTGGATAAAGGAACTTGCTACCATCTGTCATGTATCTAACCTCCTTAAAGACATCTCCTCCTGTTTCAGATATGGTGTTTTATGAACATGAGTCTTTTATTCTAGAGGGAAAATTCTATGCTTCCAGGCGATGATTATGAATGAGGTTGTGGTTGACTGACAGAAAAAAGTATGTTTCAATAGGGGAAAGTTAGTCTCATAATACAAGAATGAGTCTTACACCATTCTCCATATAAGCCACTCCAGTTACATAGGCATGTAAACATATTTTTCTAATCCTAAACATATGTCTGGACACCAAAAGACTCTCGACTCAAAGATTCCCGTTATTATAATTCCCCCTACAGATCAGGGCCCATGGTTCTGTCATTCTTTGATAGTCCAATGGCAGCACTTCGCCGAACGTGGGAACAAGAACAGGGCGTGATGAAAGGACAAAGACAGAATTTGATGTTTCGTATTTAAGGGACGATGGGTGTTGCTAACGGCAATGTGAAAGGAGGAAGCGTAGGAGTAAAACTTAGGCTATCGTCATAGGCTATCGTCATAGGCTATCATCATTGTCATGTTCAGCTGTATGTTGCATGGGTCATGCACTGAGATGGAATTTCAGTCTCCTTGGTCATAGTGTAAACAGAATAGAATATAAATATAAAGGACATTAAATTGTGATATATTTAGGCATGGACATAAGAGAGAAAAATACAGTTAAAAATACATTTAAAAAATGCAGATATGCCAATTGGCAATAGAGCTGAATAAACAGGAATGGATGATAAATGGCTTTGTGTACTCATAATACTACTCATTAGTATTGTGTGTACTTACTGAGATAGGAGAGCTTTACAAATGCTCATCTTTATTCCTGTGATTGCGCTCAACTATTTATTAAACTGTTTTCCAGCATTACATTTATTCATAAAAGTCGAGCTATTCCCTCTCTTTGGATAAAATATTTTCTTTCTTATGTTGCGACTGTAATATCTGAGGGGTCCAGCACCAGCCAATCAAGCGTATTGCGACCATGGTTTTCTGGTGGAATAACTCCATCTATGTTTGCTTGGCACTCCCTCTGCCGCACAGCTTCGGTTACCTTCGAACCAGAGATCCAGCTGGAGATTCGAGAGTCAAGACAAACGCATGCTAACTCCCAGTATCCTATTTTAACCACTCTCTTTGGTGAGCTTGTGCTACAATTTATGTTTATAACTAAAACGAAAGCCAATAAAAACAAGGGAAACCAGTAAACATTTAAATCAACATCACACACACAGAGGCAGGGCTGGGATTCAACCCCACAGCCTTCAGTGCTACCGACTGAGCCACCATGCAAATCCATACTCTGCTGGCTTTTTAACAGTAATAATTCAGCTTCCAGACTCTGTGTCCTTAACCACTACACCACCTGCATCCTGGCAGGCTAAAAGCAGCCACATATAAAAAGAGGGAATTCTGGCTAAATGAGGCGTGCCCTACCATACCATAATGACCGTGTTGTGATCCACGAGTCATTTGGTAGAACAGCAAGGCTCTAATGGCAGGAGCTGTTCATGCTCACTTTGTGACTGAAACCAGTGACCTTCTCTAGTCCTCTGAGTCTGGATCCTATAAGGGCCAGTTCTCCTCTAACGCCCATCCAGCATCCATTTATGCACTTTGACCGCATCACGTGGCCCCATGCTGTTTATTTGCCTTGGCTCCCGTTGACAGCGAGCATCTTAGATAAGAGGCGAGATGTAATAAAACAGTGAAGCTACAGAAACCACTCAATATTTTAAAAGGGGAGAAAATTAAAAGGCCCACACACTGAAAAGCTATTTCATGGTTATACACACCATGCCCATCAGAAGGAAAAACAAATAGAGGCATTAAACATTTCCAGAATAAACCTTCCAGAAGTAATGAACCAGCCATTCGTGAACATCTCAAATCCAATTTTGTGGTCAACAGCTGATGGAAAACTGGAAGATTGCCACATAAGATTGTTAAGATGACAAGCTTCACGAAAGCTGTTATTTCTAAACAGATTCATTCATGTGCTATTGATTACGCTGCAGATCTTTTTTTCCCTTTTTAAAACATTTATGTTAACATTGTGGCAATGCAGTGACTTAATGCTTTGCCATTTGTTTCTTCTGGTGTGTTTTTTTTCCATCTTTTATGTTTTTATACTGAAAACTATGTTTTTATGGTAAAAGATGAAATGGCTTTTTATCTCAACATGAAAATATGCTTTAAGCTAAGAAAAAGAAGCAATATTGAGGACTATGTCAGTGTTATTCACTGTTTGGGGAGTGACTGACTTTGGCATGTAGAAATAAACACAAAACCAGTGAACCAAATCTGTTTCTAATTAGATTAGAGAAGAAAACGGGACATCATTACGCCAGCTTGAATACATTAAAAATACATACAGCTTGTTTGTGTTATTCATGAAAAGAAACATTTTTCAAAGTCAAAATAATCCATGGAAAATTTCTAGAATGACCAGGGCAGTAAACAGTCCTGGCTGGCACTGGCGTCTAGGCAAGCAGTCTAGTTTTCAGGTTATTTCTATGGTCATCTTCTGCTGATCATAGCTCAGATTTCTAGAGTGGCCAATCACCTGATTTTCTATGTTACATATACACAGGTCAGCAGTCATCAGAGCAACTCCCTGGAGTCCAAACTAGCCTAGGTTTTTAATTATTGAGATGAACATTAATTATCATCTTTACCACTAGGGGGCACAAGAGCAGCTCTCCTTGGGAGTGAACTAGTCATCCTTCATCCACACTACGAAATTTGTAATTTTACAGTTTCTATAATGCATATAGGATGTAGATGGTAAAATTTCTGTCTACATATTGTCACGTTAAAGTCAAGTCAAGGTGTCGTTATTGTGCAAATGGGAAATTTATTGAAAAGATAGGAAAGTGCAGTAATACATTTTGGTAACAATACTGTGATAATAATTTGGTGCAATACCAGATAATATAGAAAATTGTGTCCAAACGTAACTTTTTATAATTATAATTATTTTATAATTATGTTTAATCTGGTAACAAAGATGTGAGCATCTAAATCTAAAGGTATATCATTTCTATTTTATTTTCAATTTTATTCATATAGCACATTTCACAAAGAATATTATCACCAAGCTGCGGTCCCCAAGAGGTGAACCTGAGGTAATGGTTACAAGGACAAACTCCCTGAGAGAAAGGGGAAGAAACCTTGGCGGAACCAGACTCAAGAGGACGCCCCTGCTCCTCTGGGCAACCCCGAGGGATTCAAGTTTACATAATTAAATGATTGTTAATTTAGTGATTGTTAAAAGGTCTTTTACACAGCTTATAAACCCGATGGGCACCAGGGAGTATTAAATCACAAATAATTCAGTGGAAAATCCAATTTTCTTTCTGAGAAATAGGGCACAACATTTTAACATCCAACTACTAGCTGAATTCATGTCATGCAGCTGTGGCAAATGGATTGTAACTACTTTATATATATATATATATATATATATATATGTATATATTGTAGTCATGGTATACACAGAATTTTATGTGAACTGTGTTTAAGTCCAAAGAGCTTAGAGCCCACTATTGTTGAGATATTAATAACGTAAGAGAAAATTTCCATTGAGCTACTATATCACACCCTCAATGTATGATGTGAAACTGATGTCCACAGAGAATCATGGTTTTTTCCAAGTGAACAGGCAACAGTGTGGCTATATTTATAATTAGGTGATCTGTGGTCATTGCTGACACATCACAGCACACAACAATGAAAAGTGTCCTCTGCATTTAACCCATATGTAACATCGTGACATAGCAGGGGGCAGATAATTCAGTGCGCGTGGAGCAGTGCTTGGGGGCGATACTTTGCTCTGTGTACCTCAGTGGTGCCTTGCTGGTCAGGGATTCAAACCAGCAATCTTTCAATTACAAGTGCGCTTCCCTAAACATTAAGACAGCACTGCCTACATCAGGTAACAGACAGGTAAAAGCTATCAGTGTTTGTGAATGCCGTTTTAATACAAACGTCTCCCATGTATGGGGGCATGTGATCGGAAGGTTGGCAGTTCCAATTCCAGAGTCAGCAGGATGATTTCACTGTTGGTCCCTTGTGCAAGGCTCGTAGCCCCCAGGCACTCTGCGCGCTGGCTGGTCCCGCTTTCTCAACTGCACGCCGCTTTTATAAAAGAGTGTGCTAAATAAATAAAATGTAAATGCATCGTCCAGATAATGCAAAGAGGAGTGGACATCTGAATGCGGTGCTGCCAGTGGTGGGGGTTTGTATGGGTAGGAACGGGTGCAGATCATTTTCAGAACCAGCCTCCCCACAAGCACCATCTTTTTGGCTAACAGAAACACAGATGCCCCAGAGCCGCACACACTAACATTTGGGTTGTTTTTGCCCCAGTGAGGGAAATTAAGAGCCCAACGTGGTTTTCTACCCGAGTAAATTGATTTATGTAAACTGGTTCCATTCCAAATCACACTGGCCCGGCAAAGCAGGGCTTTATGATGGGGTTACGTAACTGTAATCACTCCAAATCTGTCGTAATTCATCACTGCTTGCTCTTCTGTTCAGATGGAGCTCAGGAAACCAGCATTTAGAAAAATAATGACTCACTGACAATTTGGCCGGCAAAGTGAAGTGCAGTCCCCATAATATTTATTCAATAACTGTTATTGTTCTTACATGTAGAAAATCTGTAATGATTTTGGAAAGATAACATTTTTTTGTGCTACAGAACATGTTATAATAATATCATGTATACAGTTATGTTACAATATGTGAAATATGCAATACAGTATATATAATGAGCAAGACTCCATATATTCTGAAAGAAAAACAAAAAAGGAACTTTTTTATGAAATATGACAGTAAATGACTATAGAACTATTCATTCAATAATTTAAAGGTGTCTCCTGCTTTAAAAATACCTCTCAAATTTCCACAATTTAGCAACTCCATTAAGAAACCTGTAGCAACCTTTGTAAACATTTCTGTTTTCCAGGTTTCAGCTGCTAGCATTGTGCCTTCATTAAAATAAAATTCATGTCATTTATGCAAATGATATATTACATCCATCTTCTAACTGCATATTCTGCTCATGGTTACAGGAACCTGGACTATATCCCAGAATACACAGTCCTGGGGTACACTATGGATGGGATGCCAGTCCATCGCAGGGAGCACACTACAGGCAAAATAGGGGTGCCAAGTAGCTGAACTGTATGTCTTTAGACTGAAGGAGGAATATCACACAACACCGGGAGAACATGCTAACTGCACACAGTAGAAGCCAAAGTAGAAGGTCAACACTGTAACCCAGTGCTTCACCATAAGTGACTTACACTAAGTGGCATAAAAAGTTCCACAGAATCAATTTCGTCCATGAAATTACTGTATGTCATTTACGAAATGCATTTCACCCACTTTCTTCTGTTCACGTAATGCAAAGTCCTGATATCAATTCTGATATCAAATGAAAAATTCCTGTGCATGAAAGAAGGTGAAGTCCTTTTGCTTTTGTGGATGGAATGCAGCAAAGCATTTCTTGATTTTATCATCAGATAATGCTTTTTTATACATGTGTTGTATATATGTAATGTATTTTGTACACGAAAATGAACTCTTGACACTCGGTGCCCCGCAAGTGCTGATAATGCTCTCTAATGCGTCTGTGAGGCATCCTCTGTATCTGATATCTAGTCGCGCCAGCTCCATGCAAATCAAAACATTTACATACCAATCGCTGGTCTGCACATGTATCAACTTACATCCAAATCGGACCATTACTTTTGCATGCTTAACTTTTTTTTGTTACTGAGTGTATATTATGTCATATCATGTGCATTATCAGTCTTATTATTCTTCCCATTAGTAATTAAGAAAATGCACTCAGTGATTCCTAAAAATATATGTCATGTTAACTTATGCTAGACATATCTGATTTTTCAGATTTATTACGTAGATTATAAAACAGGTTCAGCTCCAGATGTAAATGAAAATGTCAGACTTCAAAGCAACTTTTATTGTCACCTTCAGATATATGATTCATGGAATCATGCGCTGAGCTAAAGCATCATTCCTGTTAGCCACAGTGTAAGTAAGAAGTAATACATAGATTATAAATACTGAGACACATAAACACAATATAAACATGATAATTTAGTGCATGGACATTAAGACAAACAGACACAACCATCTGATTGGTGGGGAAAGTCTGCAAATTTGGTAGGAAGGTATTGCACATGGTGCAGAATGTGCAATAAATAAATAGATTTAAATTCAGAGTTATGAGTCCAGAATTATTTGTCCATTTAACAATCCCAGTATTAGGCTGTTCTGCACCTGAATGTGATCGATTTCCTTTGTTGCACCACCAGTATTGGAGTACCAAGTCCAACGATGCAGCTCTGGGCATTGGAACCACGGTCCAGCAACCTGCAGCCCCTGACCGTTCGCAAAATCAAGGAACATGGAGCCGCTTTCACCGTAGTCTCCAGACCCATGGGGACCGACACAATCCTCTTAGCCAGCTCTGTCAGTGCCAGTGGTTGCATTGAAGTCACCCATGACGAGAAGAGTGTCTCCTCGTGGGTACGTTCAACAACCAAGCAAAGTTGGGAGTAAAATGTCTCCCTCATTGACAGATCACTCACCGCGGTCGGAGCATACACTGAGACAACAGACAAGACAGCTTAGCCTGAGTCTCATAATACACTCATTGAAAGGAGTAACATTAGACGCCATTGGAAGGGGCCGATCCGCTACAGCGACAGCCACTCCCTGAGTAAGGCAGCCGTCAGCGTGATCAGACCAAAAGTAGGTAACCTTGCCTATTGAGATCTGGCCACTCCCCGGTCTGTGTACCTCGGAGAGTGCCGCCACCGAAATGCAGAGTTTATGAAGTCCCCCCGACAGCAGAGGAAGATGGTCATCTTGCCAGAGAGAGAAGACATTCCACATGCTTACCCAGATGGGTCGCCTCAAACTGGGACCCAAGGGCTGCCATGCAGCAGCCGACGCCTCAGCACCACACCAGTCCCAATCCCCAACAGGTCTGATCCCATTAGTTCTCTGACGGTTTCGACTAGTCCTGGGATGGGGGTCCTCAGATGACTGTCCCCCATCTCCTTCATGGTGCGTGCAGCTGCAGCAGAGCTACTCCCGCGGAGAGTAGAAGAGCATCTTGCTTGTGTTGTTGTTTATCGAGCAGTTGTGAGTTGTTTTATGGTTCTTGGAGTCCCAATCCCACAACCAACCCCCCCCCCCCCCAAAAAAAATTGTTTCCCTGCAAGTTGGAGGAGTTCGTGCAGAGCCAAATGCAGTTTAAAATCATACCCGGGAAAATAAAGAAATGAAATGTTAAGGCCAGTATGTTCAGTCCTTTGACGTATTACTTCAGGTTATCATGTATTCTGGTACATTGCACTGGTGTTGTGGTGGCCTGTGTTTGACTGAATCCCCCAAAAACTGAGAATAAACTGCTAAGATCCAACCAAAGTAACCCAGGAACACACACAAGCCCCAGGAAAGGAGAACAATCAGATAAAACATAACAGATATGTGCTCACATGGAACGGGATAACAAAGAGTGCCGGCTCTCAAGATGCACTAGACCATGAACGAATTTCTGCATGGTTATGGAGGCGAAGTTACATAAACTGCAGGCGTTATGGTGTGCCCAGTAGCCTAAGTATCGCAGTTTGACATCTATGGTGACAGAATGAAAGCATTTTGAATGTTTCAATATAAAATACCAAATACAGCAACCCTGACCCTAGGGAGAAATGGAGCAGAATCAGTTCTGAAGATTGCAATATAAAATATATGTATTTGTATGTATCTGTGTGTGTGTGTGTGTGTGGAGCTTCTTAGCTTGTGGGGACATTTTTCAGGTCCACAATATAAATCTCAATTTTCTAAAAAGAAAATACATGAATGCAGTCTAAAAACTAAAAATGCCAAAAGTCTTGTATTTTGTTTGCTTACTTACGGTTATGGTTAGGGTTGGGTAGGGGTTAGGGTCATCATTACTGGGATTAGGGTTTTGCCCATAGACATGAAAGGAAAGTCCCCACCAAGATATTAATACAAATGTTTGTGTGTGTGTGTGTGTGTGTATGTGTGTGTTCCTGTATCTTTCATATTGTAAAGATAAACAAGAATGTTCGCAAAACAAAAAGCTGCAGTATTTTGAATGTCATGATTATTTATAAAAACCCAAATGTTTCCAAACATCATTTGAATCCCAGTCACCAAAAATGTTTGCATGATCCATGCATGGAAACTACATTTTGCATAAAAACATATATAATGAGGCCTTTAAATACAGTATTTAGAGGGTGTCTGCATTTCAGTCAGCTGTACCAGGCTTTAGTTCAATACTACAAAGCCATTCACAGTTTCCAATACATTGAACGACATTCCTGATTAATGTCTTGCTCTCTTACACCTGGTTTTTATACACCCAGCATATAATAAACACAATCTTTATACTACCCTGGTTTTTATTTATTGGTCCAAATTAAAATAGAAAATAAATGAAAAATGTGGATTGAAATTTAACTGGTGGGGAGGGGGGGTGTCTTCCCTTCATATACCTGCTGAACATCTTGGGTAAGACGTCATAAATACACACAAATTAACGGTTCATTTTAAGTGTCCCATTTCCTCTTTGTTTTTGCCCCAAAGTGCACTTCTGTTTCGCACTAATGACTGCTGGCTCCAGAGTAGCTCGTTTTCTCCTGCATGGGGAAAAAAAAGACAAAATGAAATCTCCATGGAAACCGCTGTAGTTGATTCAAAGGGGATGTTCGGCGATCCCCTCGTTAGCGTTCCTGTTAGCCGACCTCTGAATTATGAATGTTTGGAGAAGGGGAATGAAAGTCACTGTGGGGCCCACTACTTCTGAGGCGAGGGGGGTATCTGACGATAAAACTGAGACAGTCTGTCAATGAATCAATTCAAACACCCAAGCAATTACACAGGACACAGATGTAGATTTCCCTTTGAAGAACAGTCTGTAGACCTCCATAGTGCTGTCTAGAGAGGTGACGGACCTCGGTAAGGCGGTCTGTAGTGCTCAGTGGCCACTGATACTCATCCCATTCATGGGAGGGGGCGGGGGGACACCAAGCATCTGTAGCGGACATGTGGAAGCTTTCCTTCGTTTCATTTTTGAAAAATGACATTGGCTATGTAGAAGCCAATCAGCCTTCGGAGTGGACAAGCGAAGGCAGCTGTTCGTCGAGTAAACCAATATCTCTGGATGACAGCATTGAGGCCGTCTTATAATCTATCAGGAGAGAAAAACAGGGCTGGAACAAGAGCCATAAATGGAAACAATAACATCTATCACAGGAACAAAACTCTGACTTTCATTGTGGGCAGATGATAGTGGCCAAGCTCCTATATTTAATTTTATCACTCAAAAAATTCATAACGTAGATCCGTCGCCGTTCTAATATCCACATTCTTTCATACTGAAATGGTACATATTTTCCATGCTGCTTACTGTTGCAGCCATGGATGGATGTTTTTATCATTTAACCAGCTAGCTAAAATATACATTACATGTATTAAAATGCAGCCCATGCAGCTGATTATTAAAAATATAAAGAGACAGCTAATAAAATATAGCACTCACTATTAAATGCTTCAAGAAATTAGTTTTTTTTTTTGGCGGGGAAGTACAGTATTGGAAATTACTTGCATGTAAATAACTTGACAGAGGTACTTGTGAAGCAAGGACATTGAAGCTGGCGCAGAAAACAGAGTATGTTTTAACACAATAATCTACTTTTCCTAGTAACAAACACCTACAGTCACATTGCTTGGCCAAAACCCAGCAGACACTACTGGCCTGCTAGCACATTCACCAACGGGGTGTTCAAATCTCACCACCCCACGAAAGAAACAACTATGTACATTTTCTGCAGTTCTATACGCACAAGACACATAAAATAAATAAAACAAAGCAAAAAAAAAATGTGTTTAACACAAGTAATTCTGCCAAATAATATTAACTGTTCTATCTCCAGTATGCTTCTCTCTATCAGTAAGTTCCATATACATATAGGAGGGCCTTGACAATATTGCTATAGTATGTTTCACATGTTAATGCTGCCTTATTGCTAACAAACTGAAATATATGTAGATAAATACACAAATCAAACAGTTTGTGCTCATGTATGCTGCGAACAGGCTGCTGTGTCTCCAATCCCATGTGCTAATCAGCTATTGCCTTTAATGTGTAACTGACGTTATCCACAATCACTAACTGCAGTTTTAAGCCCCCAGTGCAGCCTCTGAGATTTCCTTGCATATTTTCTCACCAGCCTTTGATTTTATATGCGTGCAGCCAGCTCCTCCCCCGACCAGCATATATTTGCGTAATAGACAAAGGATCCTTTAAATTTCCCTGTTCAAATCATAGCACTGTGCCTTCATCTTTGGCAGTTCTGTTTACAGACCAAGAGGAGGTGATACGGCTGAGGTGACTACAAACAACAGCTTGTGGTTTTAAGCAGCGGCCATGCTATAGTACAGAGAGAAGATTTTTATTTTCTGAACTGTTTATATATACAGTACATCTATATCTGCAGGTGATTTTAGGTAAAGTGGCACACAATTGAAAAAGCAGGAACAGCCAGTACCTGAAGCAATAGGGGTTGAGGGCTTTGTATAATGGGCCAACACTGAAATGACTCTGCTGACCTTGGGATTTGAACTGCTGCCCACCTGATCACAGGTTCAGCCTCCAGATAACCAGATAAGCCACATTCTATCACCCACCCCCCACTAAAACCTCATGCAGCTGAACCTAAATGTAAACCGTCAAAGATTATTCCACAAGCTGAACCTACACAGCAGACATAAATGCCATTGTTCTTTTAATGGTAAACTCACAGCGCCGTTCATCATCACCCAGCCGTTTTCATCATGCAATTGGAACAGCATCTGGATACGATCCATGTATGACTGATGCATGCAGGCGTAACTATGACAATGTATGGATTGTATATGCATGGCCATAAAAACACAGTGCTATTTCGGAACTCATTTAAAACAAAGGGAATCTCAGGAATTCTTCCAGATGCACATGAGTGTTTTCAGAACCCAGTGTCATCTGCACCTGGGCTCTTTCCACCTCTTCGTGGGACACACGCTTGCAAACACACAGAGGGCTTGTTATCATAACTTACCCCCCTGTTCCTGTTTGCTTTCTGTTTTAGTCGTAGTAGAATTCAGTGCAGGCTGACAGGCTGCTTTTTCTGTGAGAGGCATTATTTGAGACTTTCCCTCAAAATGTTATTTTCCTCATTGATGGAAAACATTGTGGGGGGGGGGGG
>JAODUD010000082.1:14883622-14917783 GCA_026784285.1 Stomatorhinus walkeri | reverse complement strand
TTCCCCCCCCCCCCCCCCCCCCCCCCAGAATGATTAATATTTCTCATTGATTCATGCTCGCAGTGGGACCACACAGTACATTTTGTGCACAACACTGAAAGCAATTATAATTTTATAGAAACATTCTCCGCGGCCTACTTTGCAGACAAACAATTACATTTCAGATTGAAGAGGTGAAATGATTAAGAATATTTTACTTTGTTGCCATGACAGCATGCATTTTTCATGCACGGAGTGTAATTACTATAGTTTCAATGATGTAAAATCAAGAAAGATGATAGCAAACAGAAGGAGAAGGGAAATATTGCTATTGTGGCGGGCATTTCCATGGCAACGGTGATAATAATCCCAGTGATGGATGGTTTCTCCTGTGTTTTCCATTTTGTATGGCTATAACATTCAGAGGCAGTTTTTAGCATAGCTGTTTATAGTTTATTAGTCTGTCAGAATAGTTTATGAGATGTTTCTGCAAAACAGACGACGTTGCACCCAGACCTCAGGGATGCCTCTTTAAGACATATAGAAAGGGTTTTTAAAAGGGTTTTTTAATGCTAAGTGCTACGAAAACACTAGCTAGCTCACAGTCGCAAATTACGCTCATGAAATGCACATGTATAATGTATATCGTCTTACAGTATTTTGTACAATATCCTGACAAAAACAAGAAACAGACATCAAATTATGGTAACAAGCTCCATCTGTTTCACAGATAATAACCAAGAGTGTTTTTTTTTATTAAGCACAGGGTGTGATTTTGGCAGATTTAAAGGGGTTGGGCTTCTATCATTGTCGGCCTTATTAAATGCTAGATAGATAGATAGATAGATAGATAGATAGATAGATAGGAAGGCCTTTATTGATCCCACACTGGGGAAATTTACTCGTTGCTATAGCCAGTGAATAAAAAGCAATAGAAAAGAAACAGACCAAAAAATACAGTAACAAATTCATTAAATAATTAAATTAGTGCACACAATTACACATATTGCATAGACCCAAAAATACACCTACATACATATACACATATATACAGACTGTATACACATACATATACTCATACATACATGTACACATATATACAGACTGCACCGAGTGATGTAAGTATAGTTGTATTGCACAATATACAAAGAGGGAAGGTTTCGCTATCAGCAATCTAACATCAGGTAAATAAATAGCTACACACCCCCCTTTACATGATATAGGTTCCAAAATCCCCTTCGGGAGTCCCTGAGTTCTCGGTAACTCAGTCGATCTGCTTTAACAGTGAGCATTAGGGCCACGGATCTGCTTCGCGATGCATGGGGAGCTGTTCTGAACTGCATCGTTTAGCTACTCGAAAGCGGGCATCCCCCGATTAGCAGCACCGCTGTTGCCGCCGTGCTCACCCACACCGCTAACAGCTGCGAGGAATGCCACAGAGGACGGAATTAGCTTAACGAGTAGAGTAATTAGTTCAATGGAGTGCTTAAATACTTAGGAATAATGACCCCCGTGCCCGAGGATGAAGCATGGAGGGCGGCTCTTGGCACCGTTACTGATAGTCTGATAGCGCTGTTTAACATCTGATGGTTTAAGAACATTTTAACGACGTAAGAGGAGGTGATAGATTAGCGATTTAGGGGTCGAAAATTTTCAGTCCAAGGCCAATTAATCAGTGAGTTCTTTTTATTGCGTAGCGTGCATATGGTTGAGACATCAGTAGTTCTATATTAGAATATTCACTTTTCACAAAGGAGGCCTGAGTTCGTTGCCCGGTCAATGCAATAACCATTCAATAATTTCCATTTGGGATCAATAAAGTTCATCTAAATTCACTCAGTGGTTCTCAAGTGGTTTAGCCTCAAGATCCACCATTTTTCTTTATTGTTAAGGCCCTATTCTGTTTTTATGCGCTTGATGCACTTTTACAAAACAAAAAGGTAAATGTCAGAAAAAAACTGGGTCATGACCCTCCAGTTGGGAAACAGCAGAATACATGTTATCTAAATGGGTACAGTGTAAAACTGTGAGATTATGTAAGACACCTCATAAAAAAACTGCTTAATGACCAACAATAAACATATGCAGCAAGAATTAAAATGGATTTTAAAAGGAAACTGTGTTCACTGTCTATTGTCAACTAGCATTTCAGTCCCTGCACAAAGCAGACACTTTCAATAACATCTTTTTTTGTTTCCATTCAGTGATTTCAATGGAAATGAGTAACTGTAATTATCCCATGTCTGTTTTGTCATGATAAGCCCTTTTTGTCGAATTTAATTAGCAGCAATTTTGCACAAAGCGTTTTTCATAACAGTGCTTCTTCATAATGGCACTTTTTTCCCCCGTAACATTCACTTCACGACATTTGCTTGCATACAAGTTCACGGTTGGACGTTTAATTTTAATTTTTTTTTTTTTGTGTTTTACTTCCTACCATGTTTTCGGAGAAGTTTGTATCTGTTTTGGATGAGAGACAGGGCAAACAATCTTCTCCTGCACAATCACGTTAAATTGCACTTATTCACTCGTGAACATAATGTGCGACACGTCTGCCGTTGGTGATAAAAGGAATTAAGCTTAACACCCTCCCCCCTTCTCCAGTTTAACTGTCCTGCATGGGATTTTGGGTGCCTGTTTCTTTAAGTAGATAGGAATATGACAGCCCTTACTTCATTTAACATTCAAAATGTAGGAGAAAAGGGGAGGGGAGCTTTAATTAATGCTCAAGATGAAGTTGACCATGAACGACGCAATTAGGGGGACATATTTTGAGAACGGAAGTGTCATGTGATGCAGAGAAGGTTTCGCTATTGTGGGATAGCCAACTACTTTGGGCATAACAAGGTTATGAAACCTCGCAAGTATAAGGCAGGTAGCCCGTCTGCTTGTGGTTGAGGAACAGGCCTTTCCGCATGGGGGGATGGAAGGCTGTTGGTTTGAGTCCCTGGACAGAGTAACCAAATCAATGTGGGGTCCCTCTGCAAGGCCCTTAACCCCCTTCAGGGGTGCCGGTTGAATGACTGATCCCGCACTCAGACCCTAAAGCTTCATGCTAACCTCTATATGTGTCTATAAAGTGAAGATAGAAACGTGCCATAAAAACACCTCCGTCCTCAGGAAGCCATATAAGTCCATTCACAAAGAGTCAGTTATGCAGAGAATAAAACCAGTTGCAGCTGCAACTGTCTGTTAGTGGAAATAAAGATCACAAACTCGGGTGCAAGGCCAAGGGGCGGGTTTGTTGTTTCTGGGGACCCACACAAAAAAAAATCACTTCACTCTAGGAAACACCCCCCATACCCCCAGAGGTTTCAGAAACTAAATAAATATCTAGTGAGTAGAGTCAGAAGATCGTAGTTAGTTAGCTGGTTAGCAGAACAAGCTGCTTCAGTGTCTCCTAAATAAGGAACATGTTTATTTTATATTTAATGTAGTGACTCCAGTGACCCAGTCCTCCGCCTAGCTAAGTTCTCCTTTAACTCCTAAAAGAATCTGGACGGGTTGCCATGACACTGTAGAAGAGTGCTAGTGGATTTCCCTGCTTCCAGTATCACGGGGTAATTCGCTGATAGACAAAGCAGAGATACAGTGCCGTACTTCTCACACATTCAGGAAATCTGTGGTGATAATGTTTGGACAAGGTTCAAGGACAGCTGGGTCTCTGTTGAAGATTTGGGCTCTATTTCCTGAGGGGGGGGGGGTCTCTTATGGCCATATTTGGAACAGGACAACACACCACACCGCCATTGCAAAGGTTCATATCCCTGAGATCATGAACAAATAGAAAACCGTCCCAACGCCGTGCTTCACTTTGGATGAACGTCTGATAAATGAGTTAATATAATGAAACCACGTGGCTAGACTCTAAAAGTCCACAGAAAATATTCTCATTCTTAAATGGTTTGGCTCTTCTTCTCAATGTGAGTAACATCAGCACATGATGACAGATGCCTCATTGGCTCATGTCCATGTTTCATCTTCCAGAGACCAGTGCATATTAGACACTGCTGCAAAAACAATTCTCTTTCCCTTTCAGCTGCAGTGTTCAGTGAATACTGTACTTCACCTGTAGCCTTGTGGGCAGTTTTTAAATTTTAACAAATTGTGATGGACTGGCATCCCATCCAGGGTGTCCCCCTGCCTCATGCCCTGAGATGGACTGGCATCCCATCCAGGGTGTCCCCCTGCCTCATGCCCTGAGATGGACTGGCATCCCATCCAGGGTGCCCCCTGACTTGTACCCTATGTTGCCTGAAATAGGCTTCAGGATAAATAGTTAAAAGATGAGTGGACTTACATTTTTTTATCTAATTAAATAATCTCATTATAGACTTGCAGCCATTTCATATGAAACACCTCAGTTAAAATACACGACATACCTAAAGTTATCCGCTGCAGTCTTAACATCCACCTTCACCTGCAACACCTGCATAAAGACTGTATTATTGTGAGTATCAACTACTGTCTTAACAACCATCTTACTGGAACATCTCTGTCAGAAAATATAATTATTCCCCGCTATCCTGACAACAGTATTTTTTTCCAAGGGAACGGACCTTCACAACCACGGTGTTATCGATGCAGCACGTAAAGAATTAGGCCTTGTGCATTCAGCTAAAAAATCCCAGGAGAGGTTTATTCATAAAGGCTATTATTAAATCTACATTTCTAGAGTTAACATTAACTATGCATCAGATTAGCACTTTGGCATGGTGACAAGACTGGGTATTATGGGATGGTGGAAGGTGTTTATCCATATGTTGATTTCCAATGTTTTTCCAAATGTGTTTTTCTGATGTTCAGCTCAATTTGATCTTTAGAGGATCAATTACACATATGAGCTAAAGACCTCCCATGCTTATAGCAATATAAATATGTCTTTCAAATAAAGTACTGTAAGAAAAGTTCTCTGAACTGTGTACATAGTTTTATGCTCCTTGATAATGATCCATTTGAGCTCGTTTTCAGGCAATTTAAGAGGATGATCCCTAGAGCCTGGGTAGTAAATGTTACATTTGCTCTTAGACTTTGAAAACACATTTTCAAAAAAAAACCTGTTTTAAGATATGTAATGCTGTGCAGGCTTGGCATAACCGACATCAAGAAAGAGTTACACTTCAGCTCTTCTGGATGCGTTTATCAACATCCTTATATTGTCATTACTATTTTAAGCAGGCAAAACCAGGGATGCCTAAATGACTTCAAAAGTCAAATGGACTCTTCTGTGATTAAAATTAATATCTTCACTGGATAAGGTTAAATTACTCTGTTAAACATGAGGCCTGTTACTGATTCTCAGGTTACAGATAAAAGTCTGGCATTGTTTTAACTGTGTTTAAAACTTTTATGGAAAGGAACGAAATGCAGGCCGTTTGAGGAAAACTGTCATTTTGGAATTCCGCCCAGTGGAAAAAGAAGGAAGGGGGGTGGAATGAGGGTAAATTAATAAAGTCTCTGTTTTTCATGTTCCTGACAATCTGATTAAACATTATGGAACTACAAGCAGCCGTTCCCTGTTTTATTATTTAATGAAAAACAAATATAAAAATCACTGATAAGGATTTGGATTTGAAAGGTAAATCAAGAAATGGTGTTTCAGCAAAAAAAAAAAAAAAAAAATCAAAGTTCACTTACATCTTCATGCTTGTGAAGGACCATAAGAGCATTCAAATAAAGAGAACTTTATTTTATTAAAGAGATATTAAAATTAATTTGACCACTATGGACTTTAAGCATGATTAAAGAGACACACATCTGATATGTGATAGCGTAAGAGATACAGTGAGGGAACAGAATTATGGAGACATCAGATAAAAAAAGGGCTTCAACTTTGAAGTTAACACATCACAGTTACAAAGGAATCTACAAAGAAGAGTCAAATGGAGTCAAATGTGGATTAGCAGTATGTGTCAGGCATGAAAATGGAGTGATGTTTTAAAAAGGAAAAGATAGGAACTAAAAGAGTTACAAAGGGAACGGACCACCAATGCCGAAATCATGGGATCCTTGGCTAACATGATTAATGCCTTTACTGTCATTGTACAGGTAGCACAGAAATTAAATTCTCTAATATCCCATCTTGCTCCCCTACGAAATAGACACGGACAAGATCTGCAGGGTAGAGTGAAGCTTCGGGTCTGAGTGTAAGATCAGCACCACTTGGAGAAACTTTCAGAGTTAAGGGTTTTGCTCAAGTAGCCAGCGGTGATACGGTTACTCTGCTAGCCAAGGCCACCTCTGGCCAAATTGGGGCCCTAAGCAGAATTTTATTTTGTGCCCACACCCCCCCCCCCCATTACAAAATTGACTGTATCACGAAATCACCTGCATGGATCCAGCTGGCTGTCGGCACATTTGACTGCTGACTGGTCAGATGCTGTGTGCTGTCAATCATTGCGGCGACGCATGCGGTGTCAGATTACTCCTGTCTGGTTTTTTTCTCTCCTGCCTTGGCTGAGTTGGTGCTTTACCTGCACTTCACGGAAGAGATGCGCATCCTTTGCGCATTTGCAGTGAATGTGTCCCCCCCCAATGGATCTTGGGGCCCTACTCACAGCGCGTGTTCTGCATGTAGGGAGGGGTGGCACTGCTACTAGCTAGAGGATTTGCACGAGTCACCTTCCAAACACAGCCACAGGCTTCTAACCCCCAGAGAGACACCCCACCCAGTATTTACCTGGCACAGGATGCAGCCGTGGAACACAGTCAGATTTCACTATTTCAGATAGACAGACCCTCAACAAGAGAACGTGCAAAAAAAAAACAAACCTCAAAACTGAAACAATGTTTCTGTTCCAACCAAATCCTCACAAGAGCTTCCCAAAGCTGGCTATGAGACACAATGTATTTATAACCATGAGCAGAACCAAGTTGCATGACAACTGGGTTCCTTTGGACAGGAAATAGGAAAGGGATCCAGAAACATACACTAACTGAATGCCATCCATCCATCCATCCATCCATCCTCTGCATCCACTTGTCCTATTCAGGCTCGCGGGGGACCAGAGGCTACAGGGGCAAGGCAGGGAACAACCTAGGATGGGGCGGCAACCCATTGCAGAGGCGAACTGTACATATGCACGCACAAAATGAACGAGGTGACATACAGCAACGACAAAAAAACGAACAACGGAAACAAATAAAAATAAAGTTCCTGCTCGCATTTGGAATTGCACAATGCTCCAGGTTTCTGGGAGTGCGGAACAGAACCACGAGGGCCTGTAATTAACCTGCCGAGCCTCCGTCATGTAGCTACCGTCATGTAGGTAAGAACCGTAACCAGGACAGGTTTGCATTTGGAGTAAGATCAAAGAAGTCTTCAAAACACGATGTCTGCTGCCAGCCATTAAAAATGGTGGCGCTGTAATGGTAAGGTAGCCTCATGGGAGCCATAAGACTGGAGGATTATTCAACATGGTTGTATAACAAGCCAGGAATCTGTTATATCCATTTTAAGACTTGGTGCACCCTGCGGTGTAAACTATTTTCTCATGATGTTCCCATATGCCCCCCCCCCCCACACTACTAAAATAATTCAAGACACAGAATAATTTCATGAACACCAGGATGGAATCAAATGCTAGCCCAATGCTCCAATGTGGGGACATCAAAACGTCATTGACCCTTTAAGGAAGGTTCCTGAGTGCAGCGTACAAAGCAGACTTACTCCGTCGCCTTCCAGATTTCAGACTTACTCCGTCGCCTTCCAGATGACTTCAGGCTTCCTTTCTTGAAGAACGATCCAATATCCCACAATGCAGGTTTTCAGAGATGCATGACAGCATCGAAGACGCAGTATTACGCTAGCCTGAAGGCGACAGGCCCCCACTCAGTGGCTAACATAACGTCCGATCGCATGCAGAAGTGGGGGGGTCAGTCCCTGGCTGTGTGTGCATGGTGTTTGCATGTTCTCCCATGTTCATCCTGGTTCCCTCCTGCAGTCCAAAAGCATGCAGCTGGTGTCCCTACATTGCCAATAGCGTGTGAGTATGTGTAATTACACCCTCACTGGCATCCCACCCAGGATGTCCCCTACCTATTGCTTGGCGCAGGTTCCAGCTCAGTGTCACCCTGTACTGGGGAAGTGCTTATCCAGCATGTACTGTATGGTGGAAAGCAAAGTGGTTCTCCACTCCCTGTTCATTAGTGTTGCTAGGTGTTGCCACCATGTGGTTCACATCAAACCTGCTTTCACATTAATGCATTCTTTCCTTTCTTTTTTTTTTTTCATGTTCTGAGCTTTAGATTTATGGCTCTTACTTGTTCCGCGAATAGTTCAGTAATCCTTGCCTACAATGAACAGTAAAGATTATCTGAATTCATCAGTCATCCGTGAGCAGAAATATTTCTGTCCTCACTGGTCCTTTCGCTGATTTTTCTTCTGGCCCAATAAATCTCAGCGTTTCTGAAATGTTTGAGTAAGTCTCTGCATTCCCAAGGCAGATATCACACCTGGTTTAGTCTGGTGGGCCGCGAGCAGTGAGTAGGGCTTTTGTATGGTCTCATTGCATCATTGTTGACAAGCCTGATCCTGTTGGTGTTGCTACATCGGCAGACCAGCCATGTAGTCCCAGGAACATGTGACAGATATTACAAAATTAGAATCAAAGTTTAAAATTCAGATTTGTTTATTATTTTTTATTTTGTCCTGGAAATGGAGGAATCGTAGCATACATATAGGTGAAATCATGGTGTAATTGTTTACCAGGATGTTGGCACTGACATTTGAAATTGTAAAAACATTTTATCGTAATATAAAACATTACTATCACTATATACAATACTACTATGACTTCCTCTTCCAGGACAATGAGTCAAATGACTACAGGTTCACATACTTTTTACTGTAGTAGATATGAGTTGATTACATTAAATGTGACCAGACCCAGCTCACATCTGCATGCCCCTATTTGGGTTTTTGTACTAGATATCCTTCATAAAACAGCTGTCTGGTTCTGTTCCTCTCCATCTCTACTCTGGTCCAAAACAAATCCCCTGTTTGTTCCACTCCTCATGTCACGTAGATCTGTCACACCTAGAGTGAGCATTACAATTATCAATTACAAATTTAAACATTCTCTCAGGATAGTCATTGGCTGAGGTGGAAATTTCAGGTCCAGAAAGTGAAAATCCAGACCAACATTTTGTTCCAACAACCCAGTAGAGTACCTTGTAACTGTAACTTTTTTGTACTCGAGTGGTTGGTTGAAACAAAATCATGGTCTGGATTTCACTTTCTGGACCTGAAATTTCCACCTCTGGTCATCGGTTGCTCCAAGGAGGGATGGTGTGCCCAGGGTTACCCATGAAATGGAAGACGTAGAGTGAATGCTAAGAGGATGATAAGCTTGATTTTAAGAAGCCAGATGGATACTAGATGTCTTCAATGAGTACTGAAGATCTTGATTGGCAATGTCAAACCTGCAGCTTTAAAAAAAACAATTACTGCAATGGTAAATGAACATGGGAATATGAAGAACAGGCATTTGGATAATGCAATGAAACTGAGTTTCAATAGAACACCATCACATCAAGTTATAAACTGATTTGTTACAAAATGTATTTAGTCACTGGTTTATATGAAGAAAAGGAATGATAATAAACCTTTGGTTGGCATTTTTGCTTCATGTTTTATGTTCTAGATGCTGAAAATGTAAACAGTCCAGGATATGAATCTTCATTTTGTTTAAAAGGGAGAATCACTATGACTCAGACTTGAATAGCTCTGATTTGATGTTCCTTAAATGAAGATATTTATGGTCCCTGAATACTGCAAAAATAGTGCTTTAATACCATTATATAAATGCAAGATGCATGATTAAAGATTCAAGATGTTCAATTGGCCTTTTGAAAAAGTTCACTGAAATATTTACTTGCTCAGTCAAATCCAATACAAAGAATGACTGGCAGTAAATAAATAATAAATAATTCAACACATAATAACCATTAGAGCAATACTGCAGTGACACGAATAATATGTCCACGTGGTGTAATATATATGAAACAATACCCCAATGGAACAGCCTATACTGAAATACATTCAGCACATTTCAATGCTTTAAAAATGTTATAAAGGCAATTTCATTTGTAAAAAAAAAAGTAAAAATAATCAGCTCTTCATTCTTCATTTTAGAATATTTGAATGCTTTGGATTTCTTACATCATTTTAAGAGTTCAGTGTAGAATTGAAAACTGTTTTTAAGTTTTTAAGCTGCAACATATGAAACGTAGCTTGTGTTTAAAATGCACAGTAATGAACTCTATTGAAATATGTCCTACATAGTTCCCGACTGTCGATATTATTGTACTCCTGTGGAGTAGTGAAGTGTTTGTCTGGTCACTGGATCAAACCAACACAGTGTGGTGGTATTTAACTAGCTCTGCAAACACCAAATAGCATTCCTGTCACGCTCGTTGGTCCCCTCACTGCATCGACCATGTACGACAAGTGACAAGGTGCAGGTGACACACTGAAAATCAAAAGCAAACATAATTCAGCCAGAAAGATGAAAAATAATCGTTATTCTCCATTTTTTTCATGGAGGTCCCTGGTTGCCAAGGTGATGATTGAAGTAGAAAAATCGGGCCAATCCGTAAAAATAAGACAGACTTTGATCTATGACTGATTCACTCCCCAGGATGCACTGAGGTGAATCATATTACCATAGGCATGAATTTACAGTTAGCGGAATAAAAAACACGCATTTTAATAATAAAACCATTCCGGAACCATTTGCTTCTATCCACTGTGGTCAAAAATGAAGGTTCATAGTTGTCCATTCCTCTGTGTTTCTGGACTGAGTTAATTTTCTTTGATTTGTTTAATTTTAATGATCCATCATAATATTGTCAGCTACCTAAAATTTTGCTACTTGTCAGCTGTTTGTTTGGCTACAGTTTTGGTATTAGTGTGTAAATCTGGTAATAATTTATAAGAGATGAGTAAGGCAAGGAAAGGAAAGTTTATGTGCAGAGTCACAACCAAAAGTTTTGGCAGTGACACAAATTTTGTAAGAAATATTACACATTTCTATAGCATACCAAAGAACAATTAGAAACATTTTAGTTTCAGAGGGTTTTATCGGAAATTATATCACATTTATTATTTATTAAAAACATCACATTTAGTATTTACAATGTTGACCCTTCTTCCTTATGCAATTCACTCTGGCTTGCTGGATATCAGCTTCTGGGCCAAATTCTGATGGTGATGGTGATCCATTCTTGCCTTGTTAGAGCTCATAGTTGATCACAGTTTGTGGGCTTCTCCTTGTTCACCGAATTTTTGAGGAGTGGCTACAGGTTCTCAAATGGATTAAGATCTGGGGGGGTTTCCTGACCACAGATTCAAAATTTCAATATTATGAACGTTGTCACATCTGCCTTGTGACATCATGATCCATCATGCTGGAAAATACACGGATCTTTTACAAGTTGTGCCTGGATCGTTGGGAGAAGTTGCTCTTGCAGGATGTTTTGGTACCACTCTTTATTCATGAGGGTGTTTTGGGCAGAATTGCGAGTGAGTCCACTCCATTGGATAAGAAGCAGCCCCACATGTGGGAAGAATCTCAGGATGCTTCACTGCTGGCACTATACAGGACTCCTGGTAGCTTTCACCATTCCTTCTTCAGACCGTCGATTTTCCAGATGTCCCAAATAGCGAGAAGGTGGCTTCATTAGAGAAAATAACTGATGAGTCATTTAAACCTTAACAAGTGCAGCCTCATTGCTGCGGCCTGGATAAAATCTAGATTGAAAAGTGTTAAGATTCAAGATGTTATTTTGTCACATACACAGTTGTACACATACAACGTGTAGTGAAATGTAACCCTGGTCACTCCTCACTCCTGGCAGCTGTGCATGGTAAGAGAGTAATAAAATATTTTTTTTAAATCTATATTTCTAAATAGGCGGAAGGACTAGAGACATTGAGTATTGTCCTGGTTTAGGAGTCTTTTGACCTGGGGATAAAAAGCTCTTTCTTAACCTTTCTCTTCTGGTCATAAGGTAGCGGAAGCGTTTGCCTGAATTCAGCAGGCAAAACAGAGAGTTAATGGGGTATGAGGGGCACTTGGAGATTTTTGTTGCCCTGGTCCTACAGCGGCTGTTGTAGATGTTAAAGTAATTGCGCCATGAAAGATCTAAGTTACTGAAAAACAACCTTTTCAATGGGCTTTCCTAAAAAAGGTTGGTTTGATATAGACCAATAGTTACTTATTACTGAGGCATCTGGGTTGGACTTTTCTGTAAGAGCTTTGATAACTGCGGTCTTCAGGGTCCTTGGGGAAAAAAGCCTGACTGAAGAGAACTATTGAATGCAGCACATCTGATGCTGTACAATTAAAAACATCAGC
Organism: Stomatorhinus walkeri; assembly: GCA_026784285.1. Classification (NCBI taxonomy): domain Eukaryota; kingdom Metazoa; phylum Chordata; class Actinopteri; order Osteoglossiformes; family Mormyridae; genus Stomatorhinus; species Stomatorhinus walkeri. The sequence continues at coordinate 14,905,445 of JAODUD010000082.1, read as the reverse complement.
GTTAAAGGAGCTTGCAGGCAGAGTGTCAAGGTGCTGAAGAGGTTCTGTCAAGGTCTGTGATGGTCTAGGGCATAAACAGGACAGGGACATGCAGCTTGTCAGTCTAACAACAAAGTGAATAAAGTGCACGCATTATTGACATTTGTATTAATGATCTTAAAGAAAATGGACTGCCTTGCCCCTTTAAATTCTAAGTTGTCATAGTGAATTCGGAGTTTGCTTTGTTGCCATCTGTACTCTGCCTTTATAAATGTTTGTTTTTTTCTGCTTTCTTTCCTGAGACGACTTTGACATTCGTGGGGGCAGTTGCATCAATAATCTTCATCAGCACAGGATGCAGTAAATTACAGAGTTGGGGATAAACAATATCTTTCTGATCATCCAGCGCTGTTCAAAGCAGCTGGTTTGCAGACTGTTATCCGAAGAGGCTTCCTCAGCTTATAGCCATTGTTTAACACTGTACCAGTATTACCAGTAGGACCATTTCATACAGGGTAATTGGTTCATGGGCATGACAGTGTAAACCCTCTAGAGACATGAATGTGTAGCCTTCTGTCAAGCAGTCTGCCTGTATAACTGGTACAATGCTTGCTGCTGTGTTAGGCTGATGCTTAGATATGTGAATAATTCGTATATAACTGAAAATGACACATCATCATCATCATCATCATCATCATCATCATCACCATCATCATCATCATCACCATCATCACTATCATCATCATCATCATCACCATCATCATCAACATCATCGCCATTATCAATCATCATCATCATCATTTTCATCATCATCATAATCATCATCATCATCATCATCACCAATATCATTATCATCATCATTATTATCATCGCCATTATCATCACCATCATCATCGCCATTATTATCATCATCATCACCATCATCATCATCGCCATTATCATCAATATCATCACCATCATCATCATCGCCATTATCATCATCATCATCATCACTATCATCATCACCATAATCATCATAAACATCGTCACCATTATCACCATCATCATCATTTTCTGCTTTTCTTAGTCAGGGCTCCTTTAGCACAATGCTGTGCAGACCGTACCTTTTCAAAGGCCATGGGTCCTAGCTGTTCTGGGGGATCCCTGGACGATCCAAAACCAGTCAGGGAGATGTAATCCCTCCAGCATGCTGTGGGATTTCCCTAAGGCTCTCATCCAATGAGATGCCGGGAATAGGTTCATGACGGCACCCAAATTTGACGCCCAAACCACCTTAGCTGACTCAATCTGTTGGAGTTGGGGCTCTCTTTCGAAGTCTCTCTTGACCTCTGAACTCCTAACACAGAGCTATCCATAAATGCTACGGGGAAACTTCATCTGGACCATTCAAAATCAATTCTTTGATCTGGATGCGATTAATCCAATCTTTAGGACTCACTATCTGCAAGATGAGAGGTAGAAGGTTCCATCTGGGCAACAATCAATAAAAACACCATTTAGTGCATTTGTTAAATAAGTTTAAAAAAATCATTCTTTCATACTTCCTTTCGACACATTCGAATGTTTACTTGACTTCTCAAGCAATTTAAAAAAGTTTGGTGTTGAACCGAAATGACACAAGAAACTGTGTTTTATTTTTTAAGTTACAACCCTTTCAAAAGGTCTGTTTCCCGGGGGATCGATGAAGATTATATGAGGAGCTGGTTGTGATGCATGCGTTCCCTCAGAACATCCAAAATCAGCCCGGTACAATTGTCACCGATGCCGCGAATGTCTTTTTTTCACCAGGCCTGCTGAATTTGTTTACATCCGTCGCAGGAAGATTCCTCTCCAGCTGGCAATAAAAAGCTGAAATCTATAGAACGTGACAGATGCTCGAAACACCACAACAGAGGTGCAGAGTGGGGTGACAATTCGCTTATAATAATCTGACAATGAATGACAGATAATGCCGGCCGTGAGGAGTTTAATTGGCACCCCCATCCTTGCACATAAACTTGTGAGTCGTCTGTATACTGTGATGTCTGAAACGGCATAATATTACCTAAAAATACAATAAGAATACAGTACTTAGAATTCATTATTATATACCCAGTACCATCTGGGCTTGTGATGGGGAATCAAAGGACCCAAGCTATGAAATGAAGACATTTGTGCCAAGGTTTTGCACGATATCTGAAAGACTTTCAGCATTTCAAACCCACCCAGCGCTGGGCAAACTGCTGCTCACTAACATGTAACTGTACAGTGCTGCCTCTTCTAAAGGCACCTGTATTCTGAACGGACATTGAACAGACATCTGCACAACAGCCATTTTGCACTGTATTTACTGGATTGATACATTGTTTGCACAGTTCATATTTTTTAAATACAGTTTTTATGTAATACTTTGTTGTGTTTCCCTCTGCCAGAACTCTCTTTTGTTGTGTTGAGTGAAAAATGAAATTTTCCCACATCAGGACCATCTTATCTTATCTTATCTTATCTTGAAATGTTATTATTTTATTATGTTTGAGCACATGCCGTAGCATGACATAATGGATGCTTGAAGGTGTATCTAAAAGGTATCTTCTGTGTCCTTCAGATTTTCCCGTGGAATTAGCACACTGGAATAAAAACGTAGCATTCAATTAAAAACAAAATCATTTGGTGATGGAGATTTTAAAGGAAGGGAAGAGATGCAGTGACTTGGTTATGCTTTACTGCATTCTACATAGTTAATAATAATAGTTAAATATTTGAAATACAAAGGTACAATTATAACATCTCAACAACATGACATGAAAGCAAAGTAAGCATGCAACACTATTCCAATAAATAATAATAATAATAATAATAATAATAATAATAATAATAATGTTCATTATTGAGTGACTCTAGAGCCCTGTGCTGGATAAGTGGCTTTGGAGAATGGATGGATTACAGATTTACAATCAGCTTTTTAACTGGATTTCTTCCAATACTATAAGGTACAGAGAATATGTGCCAATTCAAATATATAAACTTAACAAGATTATTCTTAAATAACTTTAACATTATTACTATAAAATCTGACTTTCTTATAAGAATCTAATAAGATCTATCAATGTTACACAAATCATTTTCCTTAGTCAAAGAATGGTAATTAAGTCCACTATTAATGTCGCTCTATAAGAATACATCTCTGCCTGTATTGTGTCCGTATGATTTGAATAATAACTTTCCTCTTCTATAAGAAGAATTAAAATTGTATTATTATAACAGCCAGGCAATTTTGTAGATCAGTAGCTTCACCAGTAGGGTTACATATACAGTGTACAGTAATAATAATAATAATAGAAAAATGGAAATCCAACTGTATTGTGCTCATTGTATTTGCGAGTTCAGTTTCCTTTGTCACAGTAAACACAAAAACAACAAGATAGTGCTTGAAGAAGCACAATGCAGAGTGTTACTTCGCATAGTAAATGAGAAACATTATATTTCACTGGCTACCCTGCAGGACAAAGCAGTACAGAAGAGGGTCCTGCACTGTCTTTGGGGATTCTGGCTGATCAATAGCATGTAAATGTATTCACCACTTCAGTGGAATTCATATTGTGATACATATGTGATACATTAATAAATAGCCACACATTAAATAATAATGAGTTGGGAAAAAAACATCTTGCATGATGCATGGGATCTCGCCAAACGAGGAAAATACATTCAAATGCATTCGCTGCGATTGATATTCATGAATACCATGGTGAGGCTGTCAGTGCTTTATGATAACAGGGGTTAGGGCAGCAGAAAATGGTGGTTAAGACCAGGCTGAGTTCTGGAGGCAAGGCCACGAGGAAACTTAAATCACTGTTGTAATCACATCAAAGGGCACCGTGAGGCGCTCTCGAGACTCACCCAGCACTGAGAAACATGAGAACGCATTTATTCAACGAAATGCTCACTCTCTATTCTTAAAGATGGCTACGTTTTTGCAGGCTGCCCCCCCCCATGAAACCTGTCATCCTCCCCTCGTGGTTAAGTTGGCAGGTCTCACTGCTTATGCTACAGAAACATTGCATGATTTTTCCTGGGGGGCGGGGGGGTCGTGCTATTTGTGGAACTAGACACAGATTAGATCAGTACTTATACTATAACATTTTCTTTAGTGCCTGACGTTCTTAAGTTTAATAAAAAATACTCATTGAAAAATAATATGACATTAACATGGCTGTTGCAGTGTCATTGAGACTCTGTTGAGCAGAGATTTGGGTTAGATCCCATTTATATTATCTACTCTTCTGAGAAAAGTATTTTAGGTATGAAAAGAAAAAGAAAGACCTGAGACCTGCTGGCTGGATTAGCAATCGCCAAACCTCTGTAATGTCCCTGAAATTGGTTGTGAGGGGAAATGGTGCAAGTTCTAGTGTTAAGCTGGCTCTAGAGAGGTAGACAGGTATTTAGTACAGTATACTGGGCCTAGAATGGTTTATAGGTGGGTAGGTACTGTAGTTTGATAGCATTGACTGAACTCTATCATCTATTAAGATAGACAGACAGATCATTATACAGTCTACTGTTTGAAGGTAGAAACAATGGATTTGAAGACCACATAAATGTTTGCATTTGCTCCACAGTAGGCTCAAAAACATGTGACCTGTTTAGCCTATCAGAGATGACATTGAATTGGAAACCCCTGAATGCATTCGTTAAATAGTTCAGTGCTTTCATCTCGTACACAATGGTGTTTCTTTATAACCCGCAGACAGAATCATTATGGAAGGGAAATGGACAAAAGCAGCAAAGTAAACGCCAGATGGCCAAACATTGTTTGGATGTCTGCTCCTGTTTAAACTCAGCTCACATCAGCCAGAGTTACTTTACACCCTGAATCAGAAAAGAGACTTTGCCCAAACTATGTTTTTTGCCCATATAAAATGAAAATCACCAATAAAAACAAAAAAGTAATTTCTTACATAATTTAAACTGTACCATTTTCATACCTGAATTATATTCCAAAAAAAACAATTATCTGTCAGGGTTGGTGCCCATCAATCCCTGTCCTAAGTCTTCGGTCCCTGTTTTGCCAGCAGGTGTCGCTGTCCATCCTGTTCCTTCTGTCTTTGTACTACCCCCAAGTGTGTTGCCCTTTTTCCCTGGGTTGCTGCATAACCCAGTGGGTTGCGTGTGTAATACCAGGGTTGTCACCCTATAAGCACGGGGTAAAGGCCAGCTTCACTTGTTTTGTTTAATGGGCTTCTGTTCTCTAGTGTTAGCCCAGTTGTGTGTCAAAATTCCTAGTGTTTATTTCCTGGTATGTATAGTTTCCTATAATTTCCATAGTTTTGGTGTTAAAGTTCCCTACTTTTCTTTGCTTGTTAATTGCTAGTTAAGTTTCTCCACCTGTGGCCTGTTTCCCTGCACTGTGCTCATTGGTTAATTGTCTTGATGATTCACACCTGCCTTCTGTTAGTCCTCATTTGTGTATTTGAGTGCCTACCTTCGTCCTGCTCCTCAGTCTGTCATTTTGAATTTATCTGTGTGTCGCTGCTCTGTTTAGTTTCTAGCTCTGCTCCCTGGGTTACCTGCTTCACAGTCTTTCCTTCTTCCTTGGTTGCGTTTAGATTCTTGGTTTTTAGTAAATTCAGTAATTTCCCTTGTTTTCTGACCCCCTCCTGGGCCTTTTGTTTAGTAGTTTTAATATGTTCTCAGTTTCTTTAATAAATCCCTATTTGTCTTAGAGCTGCTAGTAGATTGTCACTTTTTACTTTCCTGCGCCATGTTGCACTGGAACTATATATCATGCCCTAAATATTCATTACATATGGCCTATATATATATTACAAATAAAGTAAAATGTGTGTGTGGAGGGGGTATAAAACACAACAATACCACAGAAAGACACCTATATGTAATAAAGATCATGTAATTTATGCATTATCACACTTTAACTGCCTGTGTGGGCACTTAACAAGCAGACAGTAGGAATAATAATAATAGGTTCCACACATAATAAATTTAGAAAAATAGTAGCATTTGCCAGCACCATATACTAATTAGGATGTCACACATTGGCACCTCAACTTTATATGTGATGAAACTGAACCAAGTTTGCGGGGCGGTCAGATGGCGGAACGTATGTTTGGCTGCGACTTGACGGCGAACATGTTGTCGCGGAGAGAGGCGCCCGCGGGGAGCTGTTACGGCGATGCGCGATCCCGGTGCGCGACTCTCCGTGCGACACCGGAGCTGCGGGGGCGGGCGGCACGCGCCAAGGCGCGCTGCCGACATTTGGATCCCGCGATGCCGTTGCCTCTTTCCAGAGAAACCAAAAGGGTGACGAATATGTTATTATTATTATTATTATTAGTAGTAGTAGTAGTAGTAAAATACATAAAAATCTTAGAAAAGGACAAACAACAAGAGGTTACCACCATGCATTAGTACTTAATATACTATGATCAGTAATAATTTTTAAGTTTTAAGTTTAATGAAAATACGACTCATGGGATTAACTTTGTGTGATTTCAATAATTCAGTTATACTGAGATTTAGGTTAGTTCTCCTTTACTTTTTTCCCCACTATAGTGAGAAAAGTATTTTAGGTATAAAAAAACTGGATCAGTAATCACCGAATTTCTGCTTGTAATGTCCGTGAAATGAGAAAAAGGTGTAAGCGTCAGTGTGAATCTGGGCCCGGCTTTGGTAAACAGGGACACGTGGTACGGCGGCGGCTGCGGAGGATGCGAGTCTCCGAGGAGCCGTCAGTGCTGTGCCGTAATGTCTTCTTCATTATTTCTGTATACTTGAGGGCGAGCAGATGGTTCTGTGGAGAAATCGATTTTCCTGGGTAAGTACGTCTGATAAGCTGGTAGAGAGGTAGTATTTTATGAAATCCTCTTCGGCATGGTTTCAGCAGGGGGGGATCACAAAGACGACATAAATAAATACCTTCTACGAAGTGAAAGTGTGAAGGTTACGTGAAATTATAGTAGAATGACTTATTATTAATCTCTGGATCTTAGAAAGCAAGTAGAGGCCTGTGTAATTTTAAATAATTGTGAAATAGGTCATATTTATTTAGGGCATGGTGTTTTATGGCTTATATTTATTTTGCACTTATTGGAGGAGTAGGTCTAGTGTAATTTATTTGCCCAGAGTTAAGCAACGTACTCCCTGAAACTGCTGAAGCTCAATATATTACACAGCAGGTCCCATACTCTGCTGAGCCTTGGCCTTTACAGAAATATAAATATGTGGGCGTGTGTGTATTTATATGCACACACACACACACAGTACATATTTATTATTCGTTATATTTTGCAGCTGTACTGCAGTGTCGGACATTGCACATTAGCGCTGCAGTGAACTACTGTATACTGTGCAGTGTTGTCCTTAATGATGCAGTGCTCTATTGTAGCTTTTATGTTGTATTGTGTTGCTTCTATGAACTTTTCCATCCTTTGTAAAAATTAATTCCAGTAAAAAATAAAATACTCCCAGAATAATTTTAAAGGTTATTTTTATACTACAGCTTGTACCAGCAGTTGACATTGTGGTTTGTCTTGCTATTTCCTATATTCATTCATACCATGAGCCTTTTGCAATTTGCAACAAAAACACATTTTCTTGCAATGCAAGTTGCGCCTGTTTTATATACATGCTCTAAACCATGACATGAATTAATATTGTCCTGTTAGATTGATCTACTTAGTTTTCAGTTTTGAAAGGTCATATACAGGCCTTGAATGTAAGTGTAATGTTTTAAAAAGAGCTATCACTGCCAGTTTGGTTGTTGCAGGGAATTACCGTAAAAAACGTTTTTTTACATGCATTAGAGGATTAAGGGCCTTGAACAAGGGCCCAGTGCTGATGATGGGATTTGAACCAATGGGCTTTTGATCATGTATGCAGCATCTTAACCTGTTAAGTCATGCAACATCCCATTTTAAATACCCAGAACTCCACCCCTGCTCAACTTTCCACATTAGTAGTCATTACGGTTAGTTTAATCTGCGATAGGGAATCTTGCTTTAACGGCTGCAGACTGAAGGATGGTTTTAGAATTTTCTGACTTTTGTTCACACCCTGCAGTGGGGTTAGGGGGCTCTGGTTGCGCACTGGCTTGGCAGAGAGCAACCAGCAGCATCACCATTCCCTGCTTTGGCAGCCAGCCTGCATTTTGGAGCGATGGTATTTGAGCGTTCAGCTACAGGATTCTCCTCCCAACATTTCCGTCAAACTCCCCGGCCTTTAAGCACCAGCCCTCAGAAAGCTGGACACAACACTGAACACTCTACTGCACACACTGGATACTCACACTCCTGTTTGACTTATACTGGACGCCGGTTATTAATGATGGAGTGATTTTTTAACAACGTGTGTGATTCATCCCGTTTAAAGAGCGTATGGTAGAACAGCATCTTGTCTTACACACTGTCCCTGGAGATTTTAATTTACATGTAAATGCATGGAATTCAGCCATACTCACTTGGATCAGGTTATTTGGGTGTCCGTGATAAATAAAAAGCTGTATTTTAAAAATAATATTAGAAATTATTGCAAGACGTGTAATATTATAGGATAAGAAATATGTGCAATACTAGAAAGTGTCTATCTGAAAAGGTAATTACATGTGTTTGAACATCTGTAGTAGTTAGAGGATATAAAACAATCTTACGAGAAAACACAAGTCACATCCAGTAACAGTACATACCTGACTGTTGTTTTCAGGCTAATAAATTTTGAACTAAAAACTGCTATTAAGACTCTTTTGGACCACTAGATGCCAACTTCCAAGAATATTCTCCTTATTTGGGAAAACACGGAAAGTTTGTAATCACTTATTATTGCAAAAAGGATGTTGGTGAGAAACCAGTATTAATATACTCACTCAAACCAGTATTAATATACTCACTCAAACCAGTATTAATACACTCACTCATTTAATTTACGATCAGTCTCACCTGCTGTGTGGTTTTAGTGCCTGAATCTGTAAATAGAATAAAAGATGAATCACTGTGAGTCGGGGTTATCCACTTGCAAATATAAAATGTTCATTGCAGCAGTGTTAAGTCAAACTACATTCTTTAATATTCTTTAGTAATTAAGTGACAATGCCTGACACTTGGCCTAATAAAAAGGAAACGTGTAAAAACATTGTTTTACGTTATTGCCCGGTACTACAGAGACAGAGGTTTCATTTTAATAAGAGGGTAGGGAGAATTACAAGGTAGTTATTAGGATGAATGTATGCCTGAGATTATTCTGGGCCAGAAGATCCATAAAAGATTGGTGTCGTATTATTCTGTTGCTTCTGGGCACTTCTTTCATTATAATAAAAGAGAGAGATGGAGACATGGGGAAAGAGAAGCTCCTTCAGATGAATCTCTATAATTGTGCCACACAAGGATGTCAGACATTCACCGCCCTGTCAGAAATTTCATGTCGTTAGTGATACTGAATGGGGCATTGGGAAAATCACAAGAAAACGGTGCCTTTCCCAGAAGAGGAACAACTCCAGTCGGCCATCGGCAATTTGTAATATAACTTAAAGAGTCAGTAAACAGATCTCTTAAGCTTGGAACTGTTTGCAAGAACATTCTGGAACAGTAATGAAGTGAACTCCTCCATTTAACAACAGAGGGATAAATCTGTTTGTTCTGTATCACAACCCACCCGGGTAATTAAATTACGAACTCTAAATCAAATCTGCCCCTCGGCAAAGCTTTGTATTAGGATAAGCCACAAACACACGACTAAGGCTGTGTATTTGCGTCCTCATCCTGCGGGAATAATATGATTCGACGAGGAGTCGCAAGTGAACTCTGAACCTAATGAGCGTACGGGATTCCCCCCCCCCCCCCAGGGGAGTGGTTCAGTATAAAATACCACATCCTCCAAACGACTGGATCTTCATTTCTTTATGTAGCCATGTTCCCTTTCTCCCAGGGATGTTTTCTGGAGCAGTCGTTCTATCATGCTGGCATTAAGGTCCAGCTTATATGAGGGTGGGGCCGCACCCTTCATTGCATCTGAGAGGAATGTTTCCTTCGAACACGGAAAAATGGGGGGAGAGTGTGGTTTGTTTTCTCTCACTCAACCCTTTCCACTCATTGCCGTGGCTGACGTGTAATTATTTTGAAAGGGTCAGGGAAAAAAATAAATGTAGCCCTGCAATATATCAGAAAATGATAGTATAATGTGATGTGGAATCATTATGAACTAAACAGGGTGTACCCCGCCCCCCACATCCCTGACCAGGCTAAGTGGACAGCAGTTAGGTCTAGGTCTATATATTGTACACTGACATCCCATGTGCCCAGTGCATCATGGGATAGGTCCCTGGCGATAGGTATGTCACCAGGGTAAGTGGTTAGTAGATGGATGGATTGGTAGCTAAAGGTTTAGGGAGTCTTTAATAAGTATTTTTATTTTACATTTAATTATGTCAGTTCTTTGACATTCCCCCTATGACAGCGACAGTGTAGCTATATCGAGCCGTGTGACGGTGTAAGCCCTTCATTCAGCCATTGCAGATGTCAGGGATATATAAGGGTACACGGCCTCCTGCACCTCAGAACAGCCTGTCAGGGACAGAGTTCACTCTGAGCCTCTTCTGCCGTTAATTTTGTTAACAATAATTAACAGATGATGATAATTATCGCGTATATAATTACTCCGCAAACGATTATCCTAAATGAGAAATCAAGCTGCCTCATGGCAGTCATACCATGCAGGAATGCTTAACTGGATAGTTCTTAATGAATTGGGCCACATTTGGGAACATAACAGTCTACGTTCATAACAGTCTACGTTGGCACTTGTTTTCTACAGGAATTGCTAGAATATGTACACACAATAAAAAAACACTCGGACCGCTCTCTTTTTTCTGCAGGCCGGTTGATTCTGTCCCAGGAATCTTGTCAGTCATCTTAACCCCATTTAGTAAGGTAGTAAGGAGCGCGGATTCTGGAATGTGCAAATCCCGCAAACCGATGACGGCACCTGAGTCTGAGCGCGCGACAAATGAGGGCTGCAGTGAACGTGCTAACCAGCGGCGTTACAGAATAATCAGGTTTTCATACTTTAACAAGGATGATTTGCCTACTTGGTGGCCTAACGATATCATGGGAAAACCTGCTGGGTGAACAGCAGACATATGACAGGATGGTTTTACAGGCCGTACGGTGTAGCTGCCAGCTCTCAGCCTCAGGGCTGAGCCTCGCTAAGGGAGATAATAATCGATATATTCTTAATAACCCCATAAGCTTAATAGTACAGTATTCGGCATGCATGTAATATGCTAATTAACAGCAAGAATTATATATTAGCTAACTAAACGTGCTATTATAATGCTACACACACTTGATCAAGTGCTTAGTCATTTTTGGGGGTGATAAAGGCGGGTTTCATAAATAGCACATTCATATGGCATTGTTGCTATATACTATTAATGAATATTAAAAACAAATATTACTATCATAGTTTTTCAGTACATTAAAATTACATGTAAAAGAAGAGGTTGTAAATATTATATTATAAGGTTGATTTAAACCGGAAAGGCTGGGCAATTTGTGTCTATGTTGTACATGTAACTTTGCATAAACATTTAATAACTGAATTGCGGTAGAAATAAGAAATAAATAAAAAGAAAAAATGTAAACGAATTCAATGCAACGGATGGGCATAAACTGAAACATTTTTCCACAATAATCTGGATGAAACGTGGATGGAGAAGTGGTGATGAGAGATGACATATTTCGGCTAGGCCGGGACCCGTTACAGGGAACACCGGAGTGCTGGGTTAGATTCAGGAGCAGTGGATGCGGATGAAGCTTCTCTTTGTGGTGTCAAAGATGACAGGAGGTTAGATGAATCAGGCATTAGATGTCAAGGATGTTAGACATCAGATGTTAGAACATTTAACTCATGTTCTTAAAGAATATTTGTAAACAAAACCATCACTATTTTACCCCAATTTAGTCTTGACCAATACATAAACATATATACACATAAATGTAAAGGTATGTATTTTTATGTGCATGTGTACACAATACTGTGCAAAAGTCTTGGGCTACTGAAGAAAATGATGTTTAAATTATCTTTATGCTGGAGTAAAGCTATGATTTTATGTCTGTCAAAGTGTGTCAGATTAGCCATCTCAAAATTTGTTCACTAGGTCGTTACAGAAATCGATGGATAAGTGAGCAGCCGTCCCTTTTCTGATATTTCAAACATACTGTCCCAGTAGTTGGTTTGTGTAAACCATCTTTAGATATTGTTTTAATGTGACCTTTGAACCATCTATAATATTTTTTGTATATTTATAAATGTTTATACAGTAATGTACCGCATACTGTAATATATAGTGTACGGTGTATATGCATGAAATCAACTCTAATATACAATACTTAGGTTTGCATACTGTAAATATAGGCAATCATTTTTATTTATTCTGAGATGATGCGCTGCATTTTCCACAACCAAAGGTCTTATACAGCATACAGCAATGACTGGTCGGAGAGCTGGTCGTAAGTCCGGGTGGTCGTTAATACAGCAGGTAGGTCTTTAAGTGAGGGGTGTCTGTACATGCAGTGGCAGAGGGGCTCCTGAGGAGAGGCTTAGCATTTACAGCTACAAGTTTCTGCATCTGCTAATGTCAACTTTATCCCATTCGTCTTTGTAGTTTTGCACAAATTGCACTTTTGGGAACCACTATTGACTGCAGTATTCATTGTTTCTGCAGAAGCATTCAGGTCTCATAGGAAACCCTTGTGCTCGATGGCTGTCCTGCTGACTAAGGCTTGCAGCTAAATGCTACCTAAGTGTTGTGACCAGGCACTACCTCTCTTTACTGTGGACTCCACATGGGCTTTGTAAAGGTATGTTTTTACTCGTGGACTTCTCTTATATAGATTCATTTATTAAGCACTTTTTGGTTGTTGCATGTACTCTCCAACGTTCCATGCTACTGACCCACATGACATGATTGCAAATTCTTATTGGTCTCCATAGTTTCCAGTTATCTCCTTCCTCCATATCGGAATGTACTTGTGCCAATTCCAACTGAGATGCATTAATCGGTGTCCCCAGTTCCATTCATTAAGGGATCTTGTATAAATGAGAGCATTGCATTTTATTAAATGATATGGGAGTATACACGGATGGGGCGACAGGAACACTGACCCCAGCTAAAAGCTGATTGGCCACCAGAGTAGCCCACTCCCTCTCATTCACCAATCCAAAACATATCATTGGCTAATGATAATGTTGGCCCCTCTGCATAAATTATAGTCCCTCTTATGCTAATCCCAGAAATGCCCCTGATACGAAACAAGTAATATAAATGTTAAAAATAAGTAATATAACAAACATCTGGTTATTGAATTAGGGACCCTATAATCTGTCCCTGTCCCAGAATGTATAAGGATAATCAGGGATAATCCTGCTTGTGTCAGCGTTTCCTCTTTCAGGGTACACACTCGCTAGGGACGTAAGCAACACTCTGAGGGCATGAAAACTTCACACACAGAGATGGGGTTGCATTCAAACCAAGACTTCTGGAGCTGTGGGTCAGGGGTCATGGGGTCACAAGGTCACAGGGTTACCCTGCATTGTCATGCTAAACAATGAGACTCTTCAAAGCACCACTAGAGCAGTTTCTCATTTGTCATTTAGTGGGTCTCTGTAGCATAATTACTCTCACCATCAGCATGAAAAATAGCTAAATTTACAAAATTACTTATTCTGATTGACGGGTCTGCCTGCTCGGCAGATTTCAATCAATAACAGTGACAAAAGAAAAAATTGAAACTATGATTAAAGAAAAAATGTTAAGGGAATATCCATGGGCTAATGTGAACCTTTTTGACAGAGATTTTGGATCAGACTAGATATTGCACACATTTAGCTCGTTAATGAAACTATGGGAATAAAGTATACTGACGCTGTAAATGTGAAACACCAGATTAGCCACCAGCAGATTTAATGCTGATGGAAACACAGAAGCTAGCTGCATTTTTGTAGGTGTAGGTGCTACATTAGGGTGTTGAGTAGGTGTGAAAGTCATTGTCTATAAAGTGTTCTATACACTTTTAAGGTGGGGGGGGGGTGGTGAGTAAACTAGCAGACTCATGCATCTCAGAGGAGAATCCTGGAAGTACTGTGTGCAGCAGGAGTCTTGATAGATGACAGTAATGCTGTCAGTAGCAGTGGTGTGTGGTTCACTGGGTTAAGCCTGTGACTGGAAGGTTGTTGGTTCTAATCCCACACTCAGCAGAGGAGCCGTATATCCATTGAATCCTTGGACAAGATCTTTAACACCTTAGAAAATACTCCAGCAGTGCTAGCTGAGCAGCTGCCCACATGCTATGAGCCTCTCTCCCACCTCTGTATGTGTGAGTATATCCTACAAAACGGGAGAGCGGGATGGGATATGCAGGAAGTAACACATTTAATGGATCTGCTCTCATACTTGTACAAAGAGCAAAGAAAGCATCGTTTCATTAAACAAAGGACTGGACTGAGGTGTTTCTCACAGTGTTCTTCCGTAACTCGCCATGTGGAAACCGGTTATTAGGAGACACATCTTGGTAAATTGCAAAATTATTTTAGTATAAATTGTTCAATATATTGTCTCATCTCCTTACTTTACTATTGTTCCGAATCTGCTGTTTAAGATTTAAATATGTTTGCCTGCTTGAATTTGGAGAAATTCAATCAGACCAAACCGGTTAAACATGAAGTAGGAATGTTTGGTTAGTTGGTATAATGCTGAATAAATGGATGAGGAATGAATCTACCTCTGAACATTCCGGATTATTTGGGAAATGCTCTATCCACTGTGTGGCAGAGAGCAGGATGGCAGGCTAATATCACAGGATATTAGTCTCAAAGATGAGAGGCAGAAATTCCACACCTGAGCCAAGGACGTTTAATTATCAACAAAATGCAAGCATGATGCTTCATCTTTAGTTATTCGAAAACATTTTGGCAAATATCAGGCCAAAATATCGACAGCAAAACAGTAAACCTAGTACGACAGTGAGATTAGTAAACTAACTGTACGACGTCCAGTTGTATTTCTGCCCTATAGGGGGCGCTGTGGCGCCGGCACACTGTTCGATTTGCGCTACTCTCAGCCACGGTCACTCATCACCATGTCTCTGGCACATATGCAAGACAGAAAGACGGGCTCGGGATCCAGTGACATTCATTCATCAGAGTGGAATGTCTGAACGCTGTTATTAATGTGGTGTTAAATCTACACCGAGTTTATATAGCAGCTGGAGGCCGTTAATATGTTTGCTCATTTATTTATGGTTCTACGTATATGTGGCATTATTTATTGCTGGCAATATTGCTGTTTTCTTTCATTTTTTATTGCGGTTGGTATAAACCCACCAAAAATGAAAGTACAGGAGCAGCTCAAAAATATCGCTTAGCCATACAATCATACCTTTCCCCACAAAAGTATTTTAGTGATTGTGAGCGGGTATACCTTATCTTATGGGGACACAATGTCCCCACAACCCATTTTTAAAACTCAATTTAATAAAAAAAAAAAAAAACTATGACTGCAATAGAAAAACTAAAAATGCAAAAGTTCTTGTATTTTGCTTGGTTACTTAAGTTATGGCTAGGGCTGGGTAGGGGTTAAGGTTGTCATAGTTAGCGTTAGCATTTTCCCCATAGAATGCGGGCCCCCCTCTTGTGTGTGTGTGTGAGAGAGAGATAGAGATTAAGTTAAAAGTCACATAAAACATATTTATAACAATGTAACTTGTCATCGATTAATACAGTTTAGCATTTTCTAATTACTTGATCTAATTGCGTTACTATCCAATAATAGTAGTATTTTATTATATTCCAAATTAAATTCTAAATTAAAGATTAACGATTTATAATGCTGCTCTCAAGTTATTTTAATGACAGTAGTAATGACAGGAAATCCATAATAATCAGACCGTAGTTAATGTACATTTAGGTAAGACATAGGAGCTGGGTGTATATTTACAGTCTTTATGAGATATGTTCTCATCTTAATGCATCATGTGCAATCGGCCAGCAGAGCGCTGATAGAGAGCCGCGCAGAGGGTGTCTAAGTAGCGCCCCCTATGTGAAATGCGGCGATACGCGCACTTTCGTGCGTAGTCTTTTGTGTGCAATGTTGGGAGCGCATAAGCAAATAGGACACTGGCTCACTAAGTGAACGGGCCAGTCACTGCCAGTACATCTCATACCGTCAAAGAAAGACAACTTCTCCGCGACTGCACTGCCCGCGATCGCCTTCTAAAAGCCTAAAAAAGCAAAAGTCATCACTTGGGTATACATTCATTTGCAGAAACCTTGTGGTACTGGTTCATCTAAAGTCATTTTTTTCTTCTCAAAACCGCGAACGGATGTGAGGCAGAGACAATTTTCAGCACTACTAATACCTCGGTTTTAAGTTGCGCGCCGATTTCTCTCTCTTTTTCTGTGCCGACTTCTCTTGCAAGAAAAGAAGGGGAACTGAATAGGAGGTGATTGATTGATGTTTCTTCTGAAATGGACGTAAGGTTTTATCCTCCTCCACCTCAGCCTCCATCAGCCACAGATCCGACTTGTTTGGGACCCTCGCATCGCTTGGACCCTTACTATTGCAATAAGGTGATGAAAGTCTCTTTTCCTTCTTTGCATCTCAGTAAGAAAAATAATTACAAAAGTTAGTCCTGAATTTCCTCATGATGGAGTCTGGTGACACTTTTCAGTTTGAGTTATGCACTTCTGCTGGATGGTTTAAATTAAAGTGGCAGCCGATATGTTTAAAACGAGCAAATGCATGTAAAGTTATGTATGCAAAACTAACGCGCTTCTCTATAGATTAAAATGTGATTGAGATGCATGACAATGCGATCTAAAACAGGCTGAAGTGGTTTATTTATGAGCTGAATGACACGTCGACCAATCGGAATTTGAATCACATTTCTTAGTTGCAATTGTAGTTTGTAAAAAAGCACTTACACTGGCACCCTACTATTGGCACTAATACTTATTCATCGGCTTCCAGTACGTACTTTCTGGTAGCGTGCGCTATATAGCCTCGAACAGCCCACTCGCATGCAGATCTCAGTTCACCCCTGCGTTTGACAACTTCACATTTAACTGAAAGCATCGATGCATTGTAACTCACAATAATTCAGTCTACAATACTACAAGAGAGTGACGGATTGCTTTGTGTGAATACGCTTTGCGATGAACTGTGAAGTTAGGAGGTAAATTCACTTTCTTGATCACATAATGTTAGTAAGAATATTTTTTTGCCAAATGTTGCCACAGATGGAGCTGTAGCGTCGCAAATCATGCACGTTTTTGGTATTTTTCTTTAATAGAAGCTGCGTGATCATGAGTATCAAACACATGACAAATACACCTGCGGGTACGTTTATAAAAAGTGTTGATTTTACATTGTGCACTGTATATAGGAGTATGAGGTACCTTGGCTTATGGACTGATGATCTTCCTTGTGAAATAATGCC
Source organism: Stomatorhinus walkeri (assembly GCA_026784285.1). Taxonomy (NCBI): domain Eukaryota; kingdom Metazoa; phylum Chordata; class Actinopteri; order Osteoglossiformes; family Mormyridae; genus Stomatorhinus; species Stomatorhinus walkeri. The sequence goes on along the minus strand of JAODUD010000082.1, from coordinate 14,887,986 downwards.
GGTCTTGTTCTGTAAGGTTAGTCCTTGTATGTTTAAGGGGGATGGGGATGTTTAAGGGGGGAGGGGATCCTGGGCGGGGGTTGGGTATCACAATGTCCCCCCACCACGCACACGCTTAGACAGTTTGCCGTTTCGTTACAGTAAATTCGTGTATTTGTATGTGATCTGCGGAGAAACAAAAAGCACACATTGGACCCCACGTCCACTTCTGTCCATACCTACATCCAGCACTGATTCATGTTTTACAGAACGCTGTTTGACGGCAAGCCTCGAATCTTAAACATCACATTTTAAAGTAACGGTTTAAGTAATGTTCTTAAAGTAAGTAACGCATGGCTTATGTATTAACAGATTTTTAGCATTAAAAGCGGTTTTGGTCAAAATATTAATTATTAATTAATTATTAATCAGAAGATTCACGAGAAAATGTTCAGCTTTTAACTACTGAGACCACTTTTTTGATGAAATATGAGTTTAATACCCATGCATCCTTCTTGTAATTATTTAGTTTCCCACTGTCGTGGAGGTTTCTGGATGTTCCATCTGTCACCGATCGACTCCTGCTACTCAGTTTCTGTAAGGTGAATCTTTCACGGCCCCTGCTGGGTTTTCCTAGTTTGTAGGTCATAACTGTGAGATTTTGGGTTGATAAGACTTCTGTGAAAACGGGGGCGGCCGCACAAACAGCAAATTGGCTGAAATGGATGCTGCCCCGATATGTGGCCAGGGCACCTCGGCACTGGATTATAGCACCGAGATCGCTACTCAAAGGGGGGTACTTTCGGTGATATAAACGCAAGGCTGCGATGGTTCGTTGTTCTTACGGTCGTTTTCAAGACGGGTCACACAGACAGCAGTGAAAAAAGCCTATGAGTTTACTTGTGAAAATGCTGACCTAGATAATAATGTACTTCTGTTCGTTTGCCTTAGGTTTAGACCAAAAAGCAGAGAATTCATGTTGTAGAAGCCATGCATGTTGTAGAAATTCCGTTTAATCATTTATTAAAACTTATGATATGCTTGGATAGTGTCCTAAATACAATTTATAGTGCACAGGATAATTAAACAATTAATTTACCAATCGTCACCAGTAGCAAGTAAAATGGATGGGCCTACATTAATTAATTGCTTAATGACAACTTACTGACAGCTCAGGTGTATTATTATTATTGTTATTATTATTATTATAGCTTGCCATTCACTATGTTTAAAAAGCTGCTTTTTACTCTAGGCCTACATAAAAGAACAATTGGTGAATTGGACATACCAACAATTGTTATTTCCTAGGTATATATTTTAAGGTATATAATAAACAAATCCACAGTCAAAACAATTTTCTTGTCAGCTTTGACTGAAATATATTAAAGATAAAAATACAAATTTCACAGAATGATTTATCATTTGATGATAATTATTCCAAGCCGTAAAATGTAAGCAGTTTCTTCTTACACCAAGCCCCATTTAGGACTTAATTGGAAATGTAATATTTTCTATTATAATTTATTTGTTTTACTGTAGAAAATATTTCAACATTTTATTTAAAAGAACAACATTGTTTCAGGAAGGTATTTTTTTCAAACTGGTATCCATTCTCTCTGTTTTAAATCGGTCAATGCGTGGCCAGTGCAATCAAAGGACAGACACTGAAAGGACCTCTTTTAAAATTCCGAGTTGTCATCTGTTCCTGTCTTCTGGCTTCACCTCTTCCTGTTACCATGGAAACCAGAACTTTTCCAAGCCAACGTGTTCTAATCAGGAGGGAGGGGACGGCTATGTTTTAGGGAAATAAGCCAATTAAAAAAAACATTCATTGTTATTTTTGCATTTTTGAATTTCTACAATATATATTTTAATGAACCCGACATCTACTTAATACTTTAAACTGGGGCTTGATTTTGTCAATTAAAAGTTTTTATACAATTAAAAACTTTATTAGCATCGTGTTATATTTCAGAAAAAAATCAAGATATAAGACCTCAGTGCCATTACATTCCCTTAATGACTGGGAATTCTTGGTTGTTAAGTTTACCAAATATCAGTCTTAGGTGTTTCAAATGGGCTGCTTATACAGCTCTCAGTACGAATGTCCAATTTTTAAACGCACACCCGCCGCGGGTGTCCCGAAAGATATATAGAAACAAAATGACCAGAACACTGAGAGAGTTTTCAAGGGAAATATGACAGAGATACGTACAGACCGAAAACTTTTAGTAAATCGTCTAAAGGGAACATTTTACTGAAGATGTAGGTGGCTGAGTCAGATTATTCAATGGTCCGCTTGCAGCGTGACATTTTGAGACCTTGCTTGTTCATTTGTTACTGATCCCCATTCGGTACGTGGTAATTAGGGGATTCAAACTGTTCGTTTTATCAGCACTCAGTACTGTTATTTATAAGAAATTGGTTTATGTCGTCCTTCTTACAGCTGGGAACAGAAACGTTTTCAGATAAGTAGGTGTTTGTTTTAAACTGATACTCTTGTGAGTCAGCGGTAAACTAGAAGCCTGGATATTATCAGTTGTCCGTTGTCCTCTAAGAAAAAACGGCTTTCCATTCAATAAATCTGAGTAGCCTATTTTGTGTATGTTTTTTAATCTCTCCAGTTTTGATTGCTCAAAAGGTTGGAAATATTAGCTTTTGGCCTGCAGTTGTGACCACTAATTTAACGTCATTGTAAGGAATGACATCTTGCATAAATTAAAATGTAATTTACTTCACTGTTACCGTGTAACATTTTGTCAGGAACACTCATGTTGTTTACTTATAAATTTAAATTACACTGCCCAAGTTATTCATGTTATCAAGGAAATTTTACTTCACTTTCATATTTTACATTGTGTGTTTTAAATGTTTGGTGGATACATGACTGCACCCATGAAGACGTTATGTTCTGTAATACAAAAGGCCACATCAGGATGAGCTTTTATAGCTCATTAATTTGTTACAATCACTATACCATGACTAACTTGAATGTCAAGCAAGAGGACATTCATACAGGTACAAGGAAATTCAACAGATGCGCGCCTTAACCGAATAGTTAATATTTAACTCTCAAGAAGCTTGTACATCTGGTTATGGTCAATAAACTCCTTAGAAAAAAAAACTAATTTTGAAAAAAATGGGACTGGGTGTGTTTTGCCAGCAGTAAAAATGTCAGCCGATTCTTCCAACTGATTTGGCTTTGAATGTCTGGATTGGAGAGCCGGAGAAACTACGTTTGAGAAATTAACAGAGAGGGCTTGTTTGATCGCCTGCTATTAATCTGCAAAAAAATGTTTACTGCGGAGTGTTAATATTAAAACTAATGATTTATTTCAGACTAATGACTTCTGCACAACATGGCGGTCTCGATGGAGTGCGGAGGCTTGAAGTTATTAAAGTTAATGGAATAATATTCCAGTCACCGGGGCCAACCCGAACTTCGTGATTGTTGCAATCAACAGGTTGTAGTTGCCAGTTTTTCTTCAAGGTCCAAGTGATGTCATAATTGATAATAGAGACTCGTGTTCACTTAGTAGCTGTGTGTTACTGATTATGAAGCCATTCTGTGTGGCAAACCAACACATGATAAACAGGGAACACTATTGAATCGAACGCTGCAGATACCTTCCACGGAATGATGTCGGCAATGTCAGGTGGCCTTGCCTTACCGTTAGCAACTCTGCTTAACTTCTTCGCAGAAGTTGGTCCAGCATCGTTTGCCTTGAGTAAAAACACCTGGCTGGTTTTCTTTATGGTTTTCAACATCATAACTTTCCAGTGTACCTCCCCGGCTCCTCACTCTCGGATCATTTCTTAGGGCGCGCTTTTCCACTGCAACAGGTAGCGTACTTTTGGTACACTACTTTCCCTTTTCCACCGACTTCCAGTCGATTACCAGCACCAAAATTTCCAGTACCTAAAGTACCAAACCATCTGGGGTACATTTTTGGTAGTTTGGTATTTTGGGGTGGGACTTGCAAATGCTTTGTTATGAAGATAGCCTACCTCTAAAAAAACGTAATAATTATATATAATAGAATTATATATATCAAGCAAAAATTGAGTTCAACATAAATTTCTCACAAACCTGTCTAAGAATGACTTAAACAGTAAACATGAAAATGATTATGATTGTCTTGGATAACACAAGCAGGGCTCATGCAAAAGTGGAGGTGAACTTTAAATTAATTTTTTAAACATAAATACTGCACAATCATGAAAAGGAGTAATCATTAAAATTGCAAAGCATGGCACGTTATACACCTTAGACAGAGTGAATATGTTTTAGCAAAACTTAAAGTACCTGGATGTACTGTATAAACATGGGCGTCGCTGCCATTAAATCTGAGGGGGACATGTCCCCCTGACTTTTCATAATTATT
>JAODUD010000082.1:14831168-14843288 GCA_026784285.1 Stomatorhinus walkeri | reverse complement strand
CCCCCCCCCCCCCCCCCCCCCCCCCCCCCCCCCCCCCCCCCCCCCCCCCGCGGGTAACGTGACAGTCAAATGAAAACTGTTCATAGTCCCTGTGGTATTCGTTACAGGCAAGATCACTCCTGTATCTCTCCGCAAGGCCTGCTGGGAAATGAAAAGTGCTTTGAGAAAGTGGGCATCCTAATTAAGTTATACACCTCAGCTTTCAGTCAGCATCTTCATTACTCAGAATTAACAGTGCATTTTGCTGGTGTTTGGTGGTTATCCTTCATTGCATTTTTTGTTTTAATGATTAAAAAAATATATATTTTCCGACAAATCTCGATCAAATCATGCAAAGCAATCTAGGACCCTGACAGCATTTTTTTCCCAAACATGCCGGGTTTCCCCCTGAATTACTGTTGATATCAGTTACCAGCTGACAAATTGTAACATAATCAAACCTCTATAACCACAATGAAAGAAAGAAAAAAAAAAACGATTTTTTATGGTATTCTAGAAGGTCAATTCTGACTTTTTATTTCAGTGGTTTCTTTAGCTATTTTTATTGTTCTTCAAAGAAACAGAAGTAGAATAAACAGAAGATATATGCAGTCTAAAATAACGGTTTACTTTGCACAAGCAATAGGCTGCCGGTGTAGTGGTAATGTATCCCTTTAATGAGTCGGTAACTTGAGAGTGTCCTCATCGGATATTCTGCGATGTAAATTTACACAGCTCTTCCCCCATATTATTATTTTATTATTATATTATCATGTAAAAGAATAATCTTAATGTGCACCTCCCCCCAGATGTACTTTGAAGACAAGGAGCCCCTCTGTTGATGGATAAACAGTGTCATTGTATCCCTAGACTCATCTTCTATTAATCCACATTATCGTGGTTGGTGAATGCAGAGCAAATACAAAGCTGGCTTTTTTTCATTTATTTATTGAGCATAAGCTATCGAAATTATTTTAGCATAAATCAACGTCCCTGGGAGTGTGTTCAGGAGGCTCGACCATCCACTGGGTCTTGAACTAGCAACTGTTTGGTTACAAAACTGAGTCCTAAAAAAACCCTGGGACATTCCTTATTAATGCTGCTAGCTTGCTACATGCTATAGTATAAGTATGTAAGTTAATGTAAGTTACCAGCATAGCTAATGCGTTTGGGATCCTGCTTCCTGTCTTGACTACTTTTCAGCAGCGTGTGTATTTTGATCGATTGCTGGTCTTGGTCTTTCACAGATGCATTGTTCTTAATTGTCTTCCAAGGACAGCAAGGTGTTGCCGTGGCTATTTACACCCGGCCTCTGATGCAGCTGGTTCACTCTAACAGACATATCCATGCATTTCCCGTTATCTCTGCAATACCCTGGTGAGAATCTTTGAGGGAGATGAGAGTGATTACAGTCGAATTGTTTTGTACCGTATGGTTTATTTATTCATATCTCCATTCAATCTCGGCTGTTATTGCTTCTTTTCACATGTTTTTTTTATTATGTAAAGCCTTTCTGAGGTCAACAGTGGAGCTACTTCGACATGAGGTGCAACATTGGAAAAAATAGTTTCATTGAGTAAAATGGGGTTTGTTACAATCAGTTTTAATGCTAAAACATGTGAGAAAGCAGAACATGGTTGCAAATCACTCGCAGTCTGTCACTGGAATCACAGATCACTCGCAGTCTGTCACTGGAATCACAGATCACTCGCAGTCTTTCACTGGAATCCTACAGATAACACTTGGAAGGACCAAACAAGGAATTGATTAAAGTCAAAATTTTTATTTATGTAGATGTTTAATTCCCATTTATGAAATGTTCATCAAAGACCAACTATGTTACCTCCTAAAGTAAGTATTAAGTGCTGCTGAAAGATAAAGTTAAAACACGTATTAAGAGTAGGTATTTATGACATGCTGCGATAACCCGGTAAATTCGGCACCAGACCTGATACAGTGAGCTGTGCTAATCCATTATGGTCATACATTATGTTCTGGTTGCGGAGGAGCCTTTGTCAGCCCCTAAAATAGAGTCCTGGGATGAAAGCTTCTTTCAGGCAGCTAAACAGTCTGTTTTCGTGGCTTCATGCTCCAAGATAGAGGGCGGAGCATAGAAAGCTTCAGATTTTTAAAACACAAAATTCGCAGTTTAGCTTAGCATTAGCTTAGCATTAGCTTTTTCAAAACTATGGCTATTTATATGCAATATGTGTTTGTAGAATCACTAATGATGCCAGAGTACCGTCCCTAATAACAGACAAGGAAATTAATAATGAGATTTGTTTGTGGTTAAAAAAGGAAGAAATTAATATGAGATCTATTGGAGTCATCTGTGGAGATAACAGTTGGGCTACGGTTCTGGATGTAATTTTTTTTGATAATTGCTTAACTGGCCGTCTTACAGATTTTTTTCCCCCGATTAAAAAGTTATGTAGGAGGTGTCAGAGCAGTAATTAATTTATATATGACTACGTCTGTGCCATCCAAATGTATTACACTCGATTTAATGAATTTGTGTTCTGTTGGATTATTTCAAGAGCTAAAAGAATTTATAATTTGATCCCTTCTAACAAGTCACTGGCTGTTACCTTGAATTAAAGTGATTTAGCTCTGTTTAAAGGAGTTATGTTTATCTTTCTGGCTTATAACCACAAGTAGCCTTTGTTAGTAAAATAAAGTAATGTTTCATGCACAGATGGTGATGCCGATGATTTAACACCCTGTTTTAAAATTCAAATTCATCTCGCCAGTGAATAAAACTTTATTGGAATCACTTTTACATCCAGGGCATTAAAAATAAGTTCATAATTAATTAATTGTGCACATATTGTATCACTCTGTTGTTTTCTGTAGCCGTGTTTTTATTTTGCTGTAGTCGTGCTCTGACATTGTGTCGTGCAAAAGTGTGACCTGTTATGTTGTCCAGGGTGGACCTTTTTCGTATATTGTTATATAAACGACTGCATAATGTGAGATATTTTGAATCTTTTTCCTACATATGCACTACAATGTATGCATGAATTATCTATACACCAGTACAGCAAAGTCCATGACATACTGTACACTATATGGACAAATGTATTGGGACACCTGGCCATTACACCTACAGGAACTTTTATGACATCCCATTCTAAATCCATAGGCATCAATGAAGTTGGTTCCCTCTTTGCAGCTATAACAGCTGCCACTCTGCTGGGAAGGCTTCTGCAAGATTCTGGAGTATGGCTATGGGAATTTTTATCCCTTCATCCAGAAGAGTATTGGTGAGGTCTGGCTCACAAATGGCTCAGGTCTGAAGGCCTGGCTCACAAACTCTACTCTAGTTCATCCCACAGGTGTTTGATGGGGTTCAGGTCTGGGCCAGTCAAGTTCTTCCACAGCAAACTCACCCAACCATGTCTTTATGGACTCTGCTTTATGCACTGGGTCACTATCATGCTGGGATGGAAAAGGGCTTCTCCAAACTGTTCCCATAAAGGTGGAAGCGTAGAAAATGTCTTTATATACTGAAACATTAAGAGTTCCGTTCACTGGAACTAAGAGGCCGAGCCGAACCCCTGAGAAACAACCCTATTGTTGTTTCTCAGGGAGGTAACGTTCTCCTGGCATCTGCCAAACCCAAACTCGTCCATCAGACTTCCAAACAGAAGCGTGATTCGTCACTCCACAGAACACGTTTCCACTGCTCCAGAGTCCAGTGTGCTTTCCACCATTCCATCCAATGCCTGGCATTGCAATTGGTGATACGAGGCTTGCATGCAGCTCCTCGGCCATGGAAGCCCGTTCCATGAAGCTCTCGGCGCACAGATTTTGTCCTGGGATTAATGCCAGAGGAAGTTTGAGTCAACACAGCGTTGGCGACTTTTATGCACCACGCGCCTGAGCACTCTGTTTCCACTTTGCAATAATACCGCTTACAGTTGACTGTGAAATATCTAGCAGGGAGGAAATTTCACAAACTGACTTATTGCAAGGGTGGCATCCTGTGACAGAACTACTCTTGAATTCACTGAGCTCTTCAGAACGACCCATTCTTTCATGAATGTTATTAACCTGAGTGCATGGTTGGGTGCTTGATTTTATACACTTGGAGTAATGGATCTGAATGAAACACCTGAATTCATTGATTAAGAGGTGTGTCCCAATACTTGTCAATGTAGCATATTTTCCAGGAGTTGGGTTTTGTCAGGTGTAAGTCATTTAAATTTCTTTTTGATATGTAAAATCTTTTTTTGCTTGGTGAACATCATGAACAGGAGAATTGATTAATTCATCGAATGCATTGATGGTGGGGCTGGGATATGTCTGTCTGCATGGTGAACTTTATTCTCATTTGTTTTGTCCCAAACAGTGTTACCCTGTACCAAGCCTCAGCGACGATGGTCTCAATATCCCCCCCATCACCCCCCCAACCCTGCCAGAGCACGCTTTAGTCCACATGCCAGAGTCGGAGCCCGGAGGCTACCACCTCCTGTGTCCCCCTGTTTCTCAAAATGGACTCAACCCCTTCCACCCCCAGAACATGGACCTTCCCGCGATCACCGTGTCCAACATGCTGAGCCAGGATGGGCCTCTGCTTTCCAATTCATTATCTATGGTAGGTCTTTCCCACTCTTTGTATCTGTAACCTTTCCAGGCTGTTTCTTGGTCATTGAAGACGGGGCCATAATTCATACGGAGAGGCTAATCTCATTATTAACCAATGATATGTTTTGAATCAGTGCGTGACAGGGGAGGGGGCACTCTGGGGGGCAATCAGCTTTTGACTGGGGTCCCAGTGACCCCCCCCCCATTCATGTCCCTGGGAGCTCTCAATTTTTATCATTTAAAGTTATTTTAAAAAACATTTTATGCAACAAACATGGCGGGAGTGTCTAATGGTTGTGGTATTTAAAAATGAAGACTGACTTTCTCAACCCCTAAGTTATATATTGCTTTTGGCATAATTTATTTCTGTTGCTCATCCTTTTCCCTTTTCTTTGTTAAGAAAAAAAAATACATTCTACAAGGGGGTAGCGGAGCATCTACAAACCTGTAACTGGCTGCACAGCCAGAGCCTTTAGATGGAGGGTGATACTTGATTGATAGCACTAGACACACTAGTCTTTAAATAAATGCCACAACCTAACCCAAACAAAGGCCGTTATCTATAGGAAATACAACAATTAAAACAATACTATCTCATATACATTGACCAATATGTAGATGCTTAATGGAAATACACCTAAACCACAGACATTAAAAAGGCATTGGCAGATTCTGAAGGAAATGGTTTTTATTGATTCAAATACATATATGACACTTTTGACATTATGTTACGCCAGATCTAGAAAAAACAATTACAAACCATCATTTGCCATCATTTTATGGCTGTTGAACCTTTGAGTGAAGCACTTTAGCTAAGTGGCCTTGGTTTGTGGTGGTGGGGGGGTTGATAGACAAAGTGGAATATATCAGCTCCATAGTTTCCGTTGCGTAAAAGCTCTCTGCTAACAGAGTAACAAATGAAATTTTGTCAGTATTTAAATAAATCATAATAAGATAACACCCAGGTCTGATTGGGGGAATATTTCTTAGAACAGTTCAGTTGTTCCAACTGGAAATATAATGGTTTGTGGCTTCATAACTGATCTGAGAACAGAGAAATGAAACCTAAGTTTTGGGTCAGGATGGCTCATCGCAGTGTCGATCGCTTTGCACGTAGCGCTACTGAACGGCACACTGAGTAATTGTGGCTAACCAGGCTTCTCGAATGGGTCTGTGACAAATTCAGACATAAACCCAATTGTAACATTTTAACATGACTGAGAGCCTTTCACGTGACCTTTGGTTTCTAAACTCCTAATGTTTTTGCTCACATGAGTGAGTGCTAGACTTAATCTGTTGCATGATGGGCCTGAAATTGAATTATCATGCTGGGTATTAATATTAATATGTTACAATATGCAGCTCAGCTCAATTGCTCATTAGCCCATGGCAAAAACAGTCTGAAGAATTATGTAATTATGAAGTAACAGCTTAATGATACGAGTCAGTTTGCAATTCCTGTGTTCCTCTGTGTTCACCGAGCATCGACGCAGTGGGCCGTTAATCTTAATCGCATTTTTGGCATGGTCTGAGACCGTTTGCGAATCCCTTGTGCCACAGACGATTGTGGGAATTAAAAACTAGCATTGCAAAAATGTTGCAGGGTCGCGTCAGAAGAATAAATGCATAAATAAATAGAAACACACACACACACACACAAACACACACAAAATAGAATTCATGCATAATAAAAGATCTGGAGAATCACCCAAGGCATTTATTCTTTTTACCTTAATGTTCTCAATGCTGGAAGGATATCCATTAGGAGCGCCTATGAATTATGGTTGCCAGGCAACAGAGGAGACCTGAAGCTTCAGCATAGAATAAAATAGCTGTTTGATAGAATGAAATTTTCTCCAAGCATTAGGCTGTTGAAACTGCCTTTTCTGGTGGAACATAAAGTGCTTTTATTTGTCTCATGCATTTTTTAGTAGAAAATTATTTCAGTTCCAGGGTCTTGAATTGCTTCACCCCAGAAAGATATTTGATTTTAATGTGTTTTGCTAAAATACATTGGAGAGAACGGGGAAAGGAATGGACTCATTGAACTGTGATTTGTGGGCTTTATTTAAGGAGAAGTATAAGCTTGTTCAATGCACGTTAGGATTTTATATTGTTGAACCCAAAGGAATACATTAGGAGAGCCAAACATGGGTTTTGTTCATATGAACCAAAAGGTTCTGTGAGAACGATTCAGATGAAGAGCTCGCCGTTGACCACATCCTGTCCAATCATGCATGCATTTCGCTTGAAAGGCACAATTTTGCCATTTCTCTGAGGCTGAGGGTTAAGAATGTATATGTGTGCTTCTCAAGTATTTATTTGTTTGGCTCATGTACAGAAAGGATAAAGGTGAAAAAAAATGCAGAGCTCTGCCTTCATGGCTGCACCTCCGTGGCTTGAGACGTGAAAGAGCAGAGCGTGCTAGGATACAAAGTGTCCGTTGGATGAGTTCACACGATGAGGCCTAGAAATCACCGTTTGCATAGAGGAAAAGACTGTTATAGTGAGAGAGACAAACCAAATTATTCACCATGACCCTGCTGTGGGAATTCTGATGTTTGCTGAGTAATGTCGTAGCTAAAAATATTTCAATTAACTAAAATGAAAAGGAAAAACATACAGAAGCTGAAATAAACAGAAAATCTGCAGACTCTCAGAATAAAACACATTACACAGTAAAATTTTAGGGGTGAAATTTTCATATTTATAGAGAACCTGGAAACGGTTTTGAGACATTTTCCATCAAATCAGCCAAAAAAATGAGTAATTCTGTGAGTCACTTTTTGGTAATTAATATTAAACAGAAATGTGTATAGTTTCCCACAAAATCAGCGTGGGCTACTTTGTTACTCACTATGTATTCATTGCAGTTCATATTTTAGCTGTGTAGTATAAATCTGTATACCAGCATATTTACTAAGCACAATATATAAATATACTTATGCATATATTCATACGTTTTAAAAAGATTTTGTTACTGCACATAACATAATTTTATATGTGTGTGTGTGTTTAGAATTGTTACGAATATACACTGCATGTGTTATGCATATCTAATCAGGTTAGTCATATGTGCTTCGTATATATGAAATCGGGTAAACCCCTTTTATATATGCAAATGTATTCTTAATATTCATCATCTGTACCAAAGATTTCAAATATGAGCTTTCTAATTAAGCAATGTCGCTAAGCAGTGTCTTCGATTTTGTCACAAAATTATTTAGCTGCATAATGGATCTGTGCTAGTGATGTGGGGCCTGCTAATGTCTACATAAAATTCAAATAATATCCCTTAAACTCCATTTTTTCTCAGCTAACTTGATTATTGCAACGATTGGCAAAAAATGAATTATGAAAACAATACAAATCAATGAAAACAATGTAAATAAATTAATTTAATCTTTTAAAATTAGGTAATTTCTATCTATCTATCTATCTATCTGTCTATCACAGTTATCACAGACCTATTAAGAATTTGCTGGATAAAATTTATTTGACTGTATAATATTAGTATATTATCCTTAATTTAGGGAAGAAAAGCTGCAATACTTTGCATAAACTGCAGATTAGAGCGTCTTCCCTGTAATGCTGCAGATAGACGCAGTGGGTCACCTGGGCTTATTGTTGAATTCGTGAACTTTAAATTTGGCTGGTGCTTCTTAACCAGCCACATTCAGGACACCCAGATTATTCAATATTGCCTGCAGTATAAAAGAGATCAACCCTCAGCTGTTAAAGAGAAACACCCACACATGTTCTGTGTATCACAGACTGTTTTCAGGTGAATTCATTTGCAGACTTTACCACGGTCATTAATTTTTATGGGAAACGCATTTGTTCAAGTTAAAGCTTGTTGTACGCAGACCAGACGAATCACCAGCAACCAGAAGCTGATTTGAATAATCACTTTTTTACATTTATTATGGAAGCTAACAGGTTTTTTTATTGTGGATTTAATGGCACTTCCAATAAAGATCTAAATTATTCATACTCAGATTAGCTTTGGGATTTTATTGGGTGCCCTGTAAATTAGCCAGCTGCCGCTGAAAATTCAACACCTTTCCCAAAAGAATAAAATTAGAGTTGTGTTATTACAAAATAACACCTTTTATATACAGATACTCACTGTAATAAGAACACAGTGTGTTTGGCGATGCAAGTCAGAGCTGTACTTTTGAAATGATACCAGAAAGTGAAAAAAAGGTAAATACACAGTTTAGAACCAAACAACCCCCCCCCCGCCCCCCCCCCAGTGGAGCTACTGATGGTCCCCAGAGGCGTCGCGGTTTTTATTGTGTTCCCCGCTGATGTTTTCTGGCTCATGTAAAGCGACTGTTCTGAGGGACACTCTGGGGAAAGACTTATTAATCCATGAAATCTCTGAGTGCTTCACTTCATTCTATTTGTTTACCTGACTTTTGTCCAAAGTGATGTACATTTGTTTTCAGAGAGAGCAGAGTCCTGCTCGGGGGTCCTACTGCGAAATCTCTCTGTCGGCCATGGGCTTTGAACCAATGACCTTCTGTATGTGTTGAAGTCATATGTGTTAAAATGAAACATGGCTTGTCTTCTGAATCCTAATCATATCATAATATGGACAGATTAGTAATATTCAGCACATGCTCATATGCCAGCGGGGATGACCGGGACCCTGGTAAAGTGACAGCTGTGTGTCAAATTCCTGCTGGGACCCATTTCATAGAGTGGCCCTGTATAATTCAAAAATTTCATATGCATATTATCTAAGCAATAAAGGTCACCAATTTTAAAAGAGCTGATGTTGTCAGTCCGTCAAGGACACCCCAATAAGCCCGCTGTGTTTAGTTTTAATTGACATTCATTTGCTTGTGCATACAGAAATATTAGTTTATGTGTTTATATATTTATTATGGATTTCTTTTGTTAAATGACTTACATAGTCGCTAGTTTTACACATATGAAAAAAATATGTATGGTCAGTGTGATCTTTGGACCCAGTTGAGATTCCTGAAATATGCCAGTAAGTCTAGTCAAATGCTTCACATGCATGTTCATAGCAAGATGCGAAGTCCCGCGTCCAGTGCTGGGGAAGGCTCACTTTAGTGGGAGATTAAAACACAAGAACAGAAGCAGTTTCTGTTTCCTCTGAGGAACAAATGAAGTATCTCTCCAGGAAAATACACAGGCTACTTCGATCGTTATAGTATATCTCTCCTTCCATGGAAATGGCTTTAAACATTTACCTCTCTTTTTATCAACTTGTTTTATATACGTGAGTCTTAATAACGCTAACACCTTAAATCAGAAGTGAAATCGTCCGTCTCGGTGTAGTTGTGACTTATGACAGACTCATATTGTTGTTATCTGTGTAAACTGAGCAAACCTGAAACCATGAATGCAGTTGCAGTTTGTGCACAACCATGCAGGATCCAGTGCAAAACGATAGCTGTGCAACACCACCCGGCACAATTTCAGAAGACCTGCATTCCATAAAAGATGTCATGCCTCGGTAGAGATAGGACTGAGTTGTGGTAATGGAGACCTGTCCTGTTTCTGCTGTTCAGAAACTCTTCAGATCGCGCTTCTCTCAGCTTCACAAAGACGTGTGAACTTTTCTGATGACATCAAGTTATTCTTTATGTAAACAGACAATCCAGGTCTTAATTATCCCCATGAGTTTTCACGTGCCTCAAATATAACCCTTTTTGTTATTTTGCACGTGTGTTGCCATGGTAGTCTGCAACAGGCCTTCCTATTGACTGCAACACGCGTAGAGACAGGACTCCAGCAGTGGGCCAGCAAATGACATGCTGGGTGTCAGATAACAGGGGGCGGGGTTAAGAGGGAAGGGGCCGGAGGGTGTCTCTTGCCTTGCGTTCCTCGTTGGTGGTTTTCTGGCCTGAATCCAGATCCTGCTGCTTCTGCTAAGTGCTAGCTGAAAGGGGCAGACTTTAAGACCCAGGGGACCACCTGCATTTCTGACCTCACAGCAGTCCCATGGCCGGCTCTCTGCTGAAACAGTTGGAGTTCCCAAGAATATGGCACCACCCTCTTTAGGTTCCTCCATGCTCAAACAAAATGGGGGTGTATCTCTATAACTCGGGTTTTTGTTGTATTTATTCTTGTTAATGATGCATGTGGGATTAAAATAAATAAAAATAAATTCTGGTGAAAGTGAGCATGTTTTATGTCCCACAAAGATGCAGGAAATGGCAAATTCAGACTCGCCCCGATACAACAGTCATGCACAGATGGAGACCCCCAGACCCAGGATCCAATCAGTTGTGATGCAACACGGTCAGCTGTCCACAATCAACCAATCACAGCTCAGCGCACAGCTCGGCTTGAGTGGGAACAACATTACCCACAATTCCCCATCACCCCCTGGAAGCAAGTCAGCAACCCCTTCACCATCTAGTTCAGTACATGAAGATGAAACTGATGAGTCATTAAAGGTATATATCCTTCACACATTTATTATTATTATTTATTTATTTGTTTTTTATTTTTTTCTTCCACAAGCAGTTCTGGGAATGATCCTCAGTTTTGTTTCCTTGAGAATAGCTGAGAATAATTGTGATTTTTTTAGCTTACATTTTTCAGTAATTTCAGCCTCTACAAAATTTACATGAAATGGTGAAAATTAGCAGTAAGTTTTATTGTTAAATGTTGCACTACCATAACTCTACTCAAGGGCAAAACACAATATAACGTGTTCATAGTTGTGAGTCATTTTTTACCTTTTGGGTATTTATCAAATCACTGTTATTTCCAAAAAACCTGCTAATCAACCACCACTATGCTATTTTGAGGTTCATTTTAATATTTATTTCCAACATTAAAAATGTAATATAGATATGAACACAGCAAAAAGCAACAATTTGGCCAACAATTTCCCGCTTTTTTTTTTTGCAATTTAAAATTCTAAACATAGCCATGCAGTTAAATAGCAGCAGGTATCTGTGAATTATTTATTTAAGAACTGTAGTATTTACAGTTGATTTTTTTGTATGGTACATGCCAGTATACACTTGGTATTACAGTATTTTACATGTGGCTGAAGGTGTTTACCTATGTCTGTGTGACTTTTTTTACATGTTATATATTTGATTGCTGTATGTGTGTATATTTCCGCTTTATACCTATATATGTACATCGCTCTCTAACAAACTTAAGACATTAAGTCATGAATCGTTTCGTGCAAATTCCGGCTCATCCTGATGACAGCCGTCGTCACATCGATGTAAATGACATCACCTGTTTTCCGATTTTCCCAGTTGCGTCAGACTTTACTGATATTAGGCACCGTGTGTTTTTAGAGCAACGGCGCAGAGAAGCGGCCGGCAGCGGATATGGGAAAGAAGCCGAAGACGCCCAAGAAGAAGAAGAAGAAGGACCCCAACGAGCCGCAGAAGCCGGTGTCGGCCTACGCCCTCTTCTTCCGCGACACGCAGGCGGCCATCAAAGGCCAAAACCCTAACGCCACCTTCGGCGAAGTTTCCAAGATCGTGGCCTCTATGTGGGATGGTCTGGGTGAAGAACAGAAGCAGGTACTTTCCGCCACCCACCCCC
>JAODUD010000082.1:14796226-14808696 GCA_026784285.1 Stomatorhinus walkeri | reverse complement strand
GCCAGTGAGCCAGTGAGCCAGTGAGAACACTATACACACCACCCAGCACGACTTAGAAATATAACCTGTGGACACTCATCGGCATAACATACCTATAATCACCACCCCTCCCCACAACAGACAGCTAATGCAGTTCATAATGTTGGTGGCTGTAATCAGTGCAAAGAAGGCTGCAAGAATTCACCAACATTCTGAATATCAATACTACTACTACTCCTAATAATAATAATGTATATTATTGCAATTGTTCCTCTTATTTTTGTGGTTGTTCTTATTGTCATTATTATTTGTTTGTGTATTTGGCTGTGACCCTAAGCCAGCATGCACGGATGGATCATATGACTCCAGGTACAAATGATAGAATTTCATACACCACCAAGCCAGATTTTTCTGCCTGATGTCATTTTCTTAAAACAAATTTTGCTCCATGATTATCATTTTTAATTCCTTCATTCTATCCTCACTGTGTTTGTCACATCCTATGTGGTAGAGTAACACATTTTAATTAAACTGGATGTAACGGTGCCTTGCAACTTATGTTCACTCCTTGAAAGAGCAGCGATTACTTATTATTTCACATAATGTTACATTTCAGTGATTTTACTTCTTCCACTCTTATTCAAATATAAAAACATACGGGATTTGTGGGAATGGGGAAAACTAATTATGTTTATGAAGAATCCAACAGCACATTAGTTACAAATTTTATCCTTTCCGAACCAAAAGGTAAATGTATACACACGCTCTCTCTCTCACACACACACATACACATACATATTTCCAGATGCTTTTATCCAAAGTGAGGTACAATTGAGAAAACAATTGCAAGTCTAAGGGCCTTCCTTAGGGGCCCAAGGGTGACATCACATGACTGATCATGGGATTTGAACCTACGCCCTGTCAATCTCAGGAACAGTGGCCTAACCCACAAATCTGCTCCACCAATGTAAAATGATACATTGTAGCTATGACTTTAATATGACCTCGCTGTAAAGGTCGGACGGGAGGGAAATCATGTGGTAGAGTAACATTGTGCCAACTGGAAAGTCATGTACCAAATAAGCACACCTGAAAGTTTCAGGGACAGAACACGCCAGAGCATCAGTTAGGCCCAACAAACACATAGTGGGCCGCAATCCACAGTATTCTTACGAAATGTAGCAGATGGGCCACTGACTGTTTTTTTTTTCCTTCCTGTTTGTACCATACTGGTGTGGTTTTTTTTTTTTACGTCGGAAAAGGCGACTCGCGGGGCTCAGAGATGGCAGCGCTCCCATAAACTTCACACCCACCGGCAACCAAGTGGGGCGACAGAATCTTCCAGAAAACAAGAGACGCCTGCTCAGCTTGCTTCGGGCACGCGACAGTGGTTGGGTCCTCATCGCGATTACCGAGTAATGAAACTTAACTCTGGCTGGAAATACTTCTCTTTTCTTTCCCAGCCATAATCTGCATGACCTTACATATTACCAAAAAAAACACAATGACTTACCCAACAATTCTTCACAAACAGGATTAACAAGCGTAGGTGGTAACTGTGTAAATTCACAAAAAAAGAGAAACTTTCCATCCTAAAAAAAATGAAATGGGTTCCTTTTCTTACTGCCATTCCTGAAGGCATATGCGCTGGTGCATTAATTTTCTGCCCCCCCCCCCCCATCCCAGTGTGATTTGGAACACAGCGAATAGTGTGTTTGTGGATCATCCGAGCCCTTTGGCAGGCCGTGAAGGAAGACAGAATCATCTCTCTGCTCACTGATGCATTTAGGGGGCCGAGGTAGCTGGCAGATGACAGCAAAGTCACTCGAGACAAGATCCGTCGATCTAAGACACGTTCCGGTGTTGGGGGACCAGCCGAACGGGCTCCGACAATGAGTCCCGGTCTCATTGGGATGCCTTTTCATCTCCTGCCTTGAAGCCAGCCTGCCAGACTTTTAAAAAAGACTTTATATGATTCCAGCTTTTGCTGATATAACCTAAGGATATATCCATCAAGTCATCATTTTGATGTTAGGAGCATGAGGTCCCAAAAGAGCGAACAGTCTATGGTAACACTGTAGTGGAAACCTGAATATGCTTGCTAGTCGTAAATTTATAAGGGGAATGATTTTACATTCTTCTTGGTCAGTGCTGTCAAGGGCCAAGGCGCAAAGTAGACCTCCGTTACGTGGGTCGTGATCGTTGCAACTGGTCCTCAGGATTGTCAGCGGACCAAACCTGACAGATCGTAGACTAAATGACACGTTAACTGATACTCTTGCTCCACCCTCTGTCCCATGCTGAAGGGGGTGTAGACCTCCCAAGGTGAAGCTGAAATGTCCAAGCGGCCGTCTAGCGCCGGTAAATTCGAAGAGCGATTTTAAAGCCCAGGGGTCATTTTTAACATCGACAGTACGGCCTTAATCCTTGCCTGAACTAAAGACTTGTCTAGTTGCTTTATGGAGTATTACTTACAAAATGCAGCACTGTGTCAATCCATAAGCTGACAAAGGCAGCCGCCTAGGGCGTCATCTTCTGATTGGGTGCTGAGCTGCCAGCCAATTCCACTTTGTGTCCGTCCGGAGATGCCAGCGGGGAAGCTTGTGTAAGGCACCAATATTGATGGAATGTATACAAAGACTTTCAGCTTTGAGTTTCAATTATAAAATTAAGAATTCCTTATAGTTGTATACATGTTTTTGAAAACTAAGTTCATACTTATTTCAAATGTATGAGAGTAGGTTAATCTGCTCAAATAAATATATATGAATATAAAAGTGTTATAAAGACAATGATGTGAAATTTTTATGTGGTAAATAATCATTGTAAATAAATGTGAGATTATTGTAAATAATGCATGCATGTATACATGGGCATAAATTATTATAAATTATTATTAATCAGAATTGATGAATAACCCCCCGGCTAATAATCATGTACCCCACAAAATATGCGGAGACCTCAATCCCCATGCAATGTTCAACCCAGTATCCCTGACCAGGATAAACGGCTGGAAGATGGATCGATATATATAAGGTCTGAATCGTCTGTAAACTGTTATTTGAAAACGTACCCGTATACATAGGCCTAATAAATACAGTCACCCTGACATAAATGTGTGCATTCAAAATGACAAAATACTGCCTTTGTCTTCACTTACGTTCCTGAAGATATTGCATTTAAGCTTGTAAATTGTGTTGATTGTAGTATTTATAAAAATGTGATATTGGCAAGAGAGGTCTCTGCTGACAAAATATAGCTAGGAGATATGTAGGAAAAAGCGACAATTGTGTGGAACGGTAACGGTGTCGCAAAGCTTAATACTAATGGAGAATTTACAGTGTGCTTTCAACTGGCGAAATTGTTTAATCAACCCGAGGTGAATTGAAAAGCATAAATTTCAGACAGCAAATTCTGCTGAGTGTGTCACTTAACTTTATATATGAAGCCATTTTCTCACACCTAGCAAAATTTCGTTATCGAGAATAGTTGTCATCTTTTTGAAATATGATTCTAACATGGAGAAAAGTAACCAGTCCTAAGGACATTCTTCGGAAATAAAACGATATGTGTTGTTGGCCATTACGGTTTAATAAAATAAAATGTAAAATGTTCTTTTATAAAATGTCACAAGAAAAGATATGTCTGCTACCTAAACTATGAATCATTGTGTCTTTCACTTTAAGGTCACTATAAATAGCAGCGATGAATACTGTGGCAAACTACAGAGCGATGTTACAACGTTCAGAGTTAGGACACCTAATTTAGCTTAATAAATGCATTCTGGCTGTTATCCACCCGTAAGAAGAAGCAACGCTGGCAGATCTGGAAACAAGCTTACATTGCTTCATATTTTACCGTTCAACATTCCAAAATATTTTAACTAGTTAAAACTTGAATTTACTTTGAAATTTAGTAAAGTTGTAATTTCGAAATTCTGGGTGCATAATAATAATTGGTATGACCAAATAGTAAGTGAAAATCAACCTTTTTCATTATTTTAAAACAGATCTACCTCCAATGTTAGAAATGTTGCTTGCTACTGCCACCTACCGATCACTGAATGAACTGACTCTAACTCTTCCCCGCACATCCTGTCTTACCACCTCGATCTGCTCTAATACCTCATTTGTGCTCCACATGATGCACAAAGTGCTTATTTACTGACCACAGCTTCACCATTAGTGTAGGCTGATGGACTTTGAGATTAGGCTGTCGGCTCTGACGACACCCACTACGTCGGCCTCGGTGTAGATGCAGGAAGCCTCTGTCAAGGGCTTGTGAGTAATCATGTTGAACAGCAGGTGGTTAAACAAAAGAAAACTGCCAAAAGAGAGGGGAAAAAATAAAAAAACAAACACTTGTACCGTTTTTAACCCTGAACTTTCAGATGATTCTTAGTCTTCGGTTGATATTTGTCCGTAATAATCGCTTTACATAGGTATTTTACTACGGTAGGTATGCATATAATTGATTGATGAAATGATACGTCATTTAGCTTTGCTAGATTGTTCATTTGTGTCCCTGTGGCTGATCGCGTTTGCTGGCGGAGCCTTCTCCGATGCAGCATCCATTAGCCGTCCTGCTGGCGTTACTGGCCAGGATTAAACATGTGGCTGGGTGGAGTTTGCTTCCTCGTTACAAAGCTGTCATTGATGGTCCGGACAGAGCGCCCTTTATTAAAACCCACCGGAGCGAAACTCGGGCGCAGGACATTGCAAACTTACAGGAAGGATTAACTGTCACTTCTTGCTCCCCCCCCCCCCCGATGTCACAGTTGACTTGTAACTTAGTAGTCTATAATAACAATCGTACGAATAATACGTTATACTGTCCATACACGTGACTAGGATCATGCCTATGACTTGGCGATCAGGTCCGCAGTCTTATGCATTTCCAATCTGATCCGATCCGTAAAACTCATAGTTCATTGGCAGACCACGATTTTTTACAATTTTAAAACAGTGAAAACCTGAAAGTAAACCTGGACTTGAGGATCAGCAAGTCACCAGGCTGGGGCTGCCAAACCGAGACCTAAATGTGCTATTGATTATGGTAGGGGGGTTTTCAGGAAATACTCTGATCTTGCTTTTCCCAAATGACCCCCTGCCTTCCCGCCCGCGCGCCCAAAGCCAGTGAACTGTGACATCGAAGAAAGAAAGACAGAAAACGTTAGTCACGTGACAAGGGGCTCGTGTTCGGCAAGCAAAACCACAGGCAATATCACAGCTAAAGTTTGGGGTAATTTATAAGCAGTGACTAAAGCAGATACACTTTCATACATTTTATGTGTTTTTGGAAAACATCCTGCCAGCTTTGTGATAGACGTAAAATAAATTATATTTTTAAAAAGATAGCGTCTTCACAATTATATAATAATTATAACAGTATAAAATACGGCATGTATTGCAAACCAGGGGAATATAATTCATTTCAAGAAGAATGAAAATAGTATAGGAAATCTAAAATGTAAATACGGACAAGAGATATATTTTGCTGTCGATGGCCAACAATTACTGTTACACTGCTGCCCCCTAGTGTAATAAAGCAGCTGGTGCACGTCAGAACACCATCTCCCTGTAGTACCGTACTTATTTATTCAGTACATTATTCCTTACAGTATACTATAAATAAAAGCCTTAAGGTATTGTAAGCTAAACTGTAGTATAAACTGAAATCAGTAAGGCAAAATGTAAGGCTATTTAAAATATAATTATTAAATTTAAAAATGACAAAACTGGTTCACCGCCATAAATGTCGTATTTGATCTGTGCAATGTCCATTAGGTTTTCATATAAAACGTATATAGAAGTACAATATTAAAAAGACTATGATACTATATTTCGGTATGAAGCTAAACACGTGGTTTCCCCTTTTCGGAATAATACCATCATAACAAGAATGATGTAATTCACTGCGCAGAGTCGAAACGCTTTTTCTTAAATATATTTCTTTCTGACCCAAAGCGCTGCCCCGATCCTCACAGCTGCCCGGGGTGGATTGCGCCGCCACGCCTGCCCTTCAGCGCCAGCTCTCGTCCATTTCCTTGTTTACCCGGAAAGTGCTGCCTTTACCTTCCCAAATGCATCGGGCTGCGTGCAATGGCTTTTATAAGGAAGAAAGAGCGTCCCAAAGAGAGGTAACGAAGCACGAGTGCCCGAATGCCGTGCTGAACACTATCCCTGTCATATTTAAAAAGTGATTCTTTTATTCAGTTTGTTTTTAATGATCGTTATTGTGATTGCATGCATGTAGCACCGGCGCTTCCTGATCGCTGTGCTCCGACTTCAGGCGACTTTTAACCGAGACTACTGGATCCGCCGCGACGCTTTAGGCCGGCCAGCCTTTCTGTCATTATCGGCACATAAGTAGATTTCGGACCTTTTTGATAAAACGCTGTTTTGTTTAGGATCGCAGTCAGAAGCGCGCCAGTGTCATTGCCGATTTCTGCCAAAACACTTCGGTGATCTGGTTGGAGTTTATGCCCTTTATGCGCCATCAGATATCTTATATGGATTATTATTATTATTAATATTAATATTATTATTCTACAGTGGGCTGTAACTTAAACATTTCTGTTTGTATCTTGTACTGTATTATTACAGTGAATCAGTCCGGTGCTTTAAAATCGTTGTATTCGGTTTATTTCCCAGGCTTAATTGACTACTTGCCAGTCGGGAACGCAGTAGGTGAGGTTGCGAGTTACAGTAGATTCCGGTAACATGCTTTTAAGCCAGAAGACATCCCCCCCGTAGTGGCATCAATAAAATGACCACAGGAGACTCTTCCTGTTTCTACGGGCCCGGAAAATCGCGGTGAAGGGGTCGTTTGGTAAAAGCAGTTCAATGTGGGATGTTCATGAATTTTTAGTGTCCAAACAAAACGGGCAGCGACACATCGGAGCTCAGGGTTAGCTTGTTCGCATGCTGACTCGCTACACTAGATATTTAAGAGATGCCGAAGGAGCAAGTCCTGCTAACCAGCTACAATCATCTGACTCCACTGGCTGGTTGTTTATATAGTTTCTGAAACATGTGGGTTGGGGGGCTGACTCTCGGCAAACCCACCTCTGGCCCATGGTGGTGGGACTCTGATGGACTGGTATTCATTGACCAGTTTAGCCCGCCTTTCATTGCCCTCCTTCTGGGTTAAATACCGCCCACCATGAAGTTTAAAGTCTCTCTGTTTCCCGTTCGCCATTCCTGTTATCAACCCTTTGATATTTATGTATAAGTGAATTTCTTGGCCATGCATTTATATTTGGTTGAATCCCTATATTTGTGTGTATTTCGTGTATTATATGCATTCTATTTTAATACTTCCAGTCTGTACATCTTTAGTGTGTTGTTTCTCGGTGATGAGAGGGATTCCCCGCGGACTGGCCGTAGCCGTTTCTCAAATGCAGATTGTGAAGGAGCTGCAGATGGAGAAATTTCGGAAGAACTGTTTTCCCCCTCATGTTAGGCCGGACTTTGGCAGCATCAGGTTCAGCAGTTTAGACCTTGGTGCTTATGATCTGAGCCCCCCCCCCCCCCAAAAAATAAAAAATAAAAAATTCCCTGTGGGTGTTAGATAAATGGTTGCCCTTGTGCTCTGACCCCAAGCGTAACTCTCAACTCTATCTGTGTATATCTTATAAAAGAAGAGCAAGGTGGTATATGCAAAAATGAACACGTATAAATAAACCTGTTCTCCTACTTGTGCAAATGGTGAATAAGGCTTCACTTCATTTTGGAATTTTCTAGAGTCTGCTGCTGTATTGTTTGGTAACTTTGACAAGTATGAACAGAAAATGAGACCCTAAGAAAGTGAAAACAAAATGTAACCATGTAGAGTTAGACTTTGCCAAGATATACATTTCATTCTCATTCATATGGTCAAAGTTAAGACATTATGTCCAAAATACCATGTCTGCATTCGGATTGGGCCCGACTGCACTGAGATGAGGCACAGTTATGTTGGCAAGTTGATTGTTGTGTACTTTTGTGTATCGATGTTTTCCTGATTATCCTTCACTCTGTTTTTTTCTGTCTAGGTTTTCCCTGTTGCTGCTTGACCTAGAGGAGTATTATTTTGAGCAACACACTGCATACAATGTGATCAGTAACGGTACAAACCAGAAAAGGTACAAATCTGGTAACAAAGGTAGCCCTCTTTAGCCAGCACCTTCATTTTTGACCGAAGGGGTCTAGTTAAGGTGCACTCCTTTAGCTATTAATGAATGGGTTTGGCCTCTGTAAATGCTAGAAGAAGCACATAGACGGAGGGTCACATGTCCTGTACAGTCAGGGTTTTACAGTACAGAGCATTCATTGCATTCCTTCCTGCTCCTCGTCACACCTGCAGCCTGGCACTCTGGTGACTCCTAGTGGCCCTCCAGTGTATCGTTAGCATTGACTCAACTTTGTAGTAGAATCATCCACCATCATTCGCCTTTAAAAAACCGGCATAGGGAGGCTTATTCTTTAGAAGAAAACTGCCTGGAGAATGACTGCTGTGCAGAATTTTCTGTTTAATGAGTTAAAATGCTGTGTTACCTAGGAGAATAAGAGGATCACTGAAGATCTGCTCTAAATCCATCATTTTTGAGCCTGAACCAGCTGCTGAACCGATTTTAAAGGTATGTGGCAGGGAGTATAAAATGATGAATCACTTAATTGTCCAAAGATTTTGTTTATTAACCAAAACACCTGATTCCCCAGATACCGCTTAGAGACTGCAAATTAATTGAAGGAGTTGAAGAGAATGACCAAAACCCTTTTAATGAGTAAGTGCCTTATGGAGACTATGAGTTTAGAAGCGGACTAAGGAAGTGGATTTAAGGTGTACATTATAAGCAGACATTTATATGCAACAATCAAATATAGCCTTAGTGTGTAAAACTGTCATATGTATTTGTAAAATACAAAAAATAAAGGTTCTATCGTTTATTATTCATGTTCCAATTTATTATTGTTATTATTATTTTATTATTATTATTATTTATTGAACTCTTTTCTTGTTGTTTTCTTTCCTCTCAGAAGCAAGCTGGTCGGACTCTCCGTTGCTTGCAAACAGGTATGTCGACTGTTAACCCAGGTCATTTTAAAACCTTTTGGTTATCTTTTCTGCCTCTAGAGGGCCTGACTTTACCCTTTTCCTCTTTTTTAAATATTGTTAAGCTATAGCAGTGCTTAGTTTCCTAGCTTGCTGGTTTTTCATCAGTAGCTGTGTAGTTTGTTCGACAAGATGCTAATGTCACTTGTAGCGATGGCCAAATGAAGCCCCATGAACCACTTGCTGTATTTTCTTACCCCATTAGATGGTGCTCTTTGTTCAAAGCATGCCCCAAAACAAGTGCCATCAAGTGGGGTCAAAAAATATAACAAATTGTTCATGAGGCTTCATTTCGCCATCACTAGCTAACTGGTAATTTAGTGTTCTTGTTTTTTAAGGTGTTTCTCATTAAGGAGAGCAACATTGTTGCCCCCTACAGGATTGAGCGGGTAAGAACATTCTCTCTCTAATCCTTATTGGCAATCACTGTGCATATCATCATAATATCTGATTCCCTTAAAATATGTGGATAAAACCAGTAATGTTATGTTACCAAATTCAACATTATTGCCTGTCGTGCTTTAGTAAGTATTCTTGATTTGGTGCAGCTAATGGACTTACCTTAATTCCTCTGAAAAATCTTGCAATAAATATTATTTGTTATTTCTTACCCATATTGTATAAGTGTTACTCATATGAATTATATCTTGTGTTACCATTTTTTGAGCTGATTTTCCCACCCGACTTAGGGGGACCAGAGTTTCTTCTTTCAACTCGATGTGTCAAGGAAAACAGAGGACGTCATCCAAACGTTGCTCCAGGTACCATAGCGATTATAGTGTGCATAGACTGCATGAAGGTGGAGTTCCTGAGAGCTGAGGCACCCCCTTGTGGTGGCCTGTTGAATACTAACCCCCCCCCCCCCCCTAACGTTACTTGTTCCCACCTCATGATACCTTGGGATTGCTGTCAGGAGTCTACACACTTTCACTAGTAAGGTGTATTTCTGTTCAGCTACACAGAGCATCATGCCTCAGCAAACTTGGAGACCAGACTGCCATGGTGAGTTACCATGACAATGTCTATGACCATTAATGGCCAATAAATGGCTGAAAGTTCTCGTGAGGAATGCATTTGGGTCATATCCTGGGTAGCTCCACCATATAATAATTATTTAATTTAACGACACGTTTTTTTTTGTATGATGTAAAATCAAAGGATTTATGTTGTATTTATTGTTCCAGATCGCTGCCAATCTGCAGTCTCGGCTAGCGCGCACATCGTTTGATAAGAACAGGTATGAATCAACACTGTATGTTTACGGTCCATAGGTCAGTTGGTTCAACATAGGGTGGATCTCAATGTGCATAGTTGACCATACTTGTATTTTGTGTGCCTGTTTCACGTCATCTTTCATTGTTGAAGACCAGTTTCAACACTAACAACACAAGTAGAGAGGACAGTAAAAATCCCCAGATTTTGGTCTTGCTCTGCCCCAAATATCAAAGATACATCGATTGCACCCTTACTGAACGAGACCAATCCCATGATTCATTGCATCCCAAGTTTGTTCTTGGAAAGGCAGTTCGCAAGACTGCTCTTGCCAAGACTACAGATATGATCTTTGTTTTGGAATAAGACCGCAGAGGCCCTTTTGTGCCTCACGTTTCACCACTGAGGTAGCTGCAAATCAGAATGGTTTGCAAACAGCTGTTTATGGTGCTTATTTTGAAAGGAAACATTTAGCTGTTATAGCAGAAGCATCAGTAGCGAGCAAATAACTGAAAGGACCGTAAAAGTTCAAAATAAAAATAAAATAGAGTACAGTCAGCTGAGGGTGATTTGGCATTCTTTAGTTTGTCTGCATCTTTCCTTTATATCTGTAGAAAGAAAAGTCGCGAAAAAGCGCTAAAAGCACTAAAAACAATGTTTTGCTAGCAAAGTAAATTAGCATTCAGATGAAATTGCGCATAGTTAACCTAGCTGATGGACATTTGTCTAGTTGGTTCCATGTGATAATGTTTAGTGTTTTGAGGCACCTATCAATCTCGCATTTGCTTGACGACCTGTCTCTTCATGCCCCATGTTTTTCGTAGCTTCCAGAGCGTCACCGAAAAACCTCATATGGAATGCGAGGCCGAGATGGTAACGCCACTGGTCACCAATCCAGGACACGTATGCATCACAGACCAGAGCCTCTACTTTCAGCCTCTCAATGGCTACCCGGTAAGCCCTCTACCCCCCCCTCACCATATTCCAGAACACGTTGCTAATAATAGAAGGAAAAAGTCTGCTTACCTTCAAATACCCGGGTATCTTGACAGTCAGCATCAAATGACTTTAACGAAATGAAGGGGAAACAGTCGTTTTGCATTTTCACTCTTTATTCTGGAGCTATGTTGGTAACCCTCTTTGTGTCTAAATACGGAGGCTGAGACACATCTAGAAAATCTGTCCAGTCCTCGTCAAATTTAACACCAAAGTCTGAGAATGTTTGACTTCGGGGCATCTAACATTTTACTGGAGCTCAGCAGGAAGTTCAACGATGTTGAGTCCAAGTATGTGTTTATACATCTTGGTACAAAGCTTATATTATGTCTCCTTTTTGGCCAGTCAAAATTTTTCTCTGGGTTTAACAGATGTAAGAAATGTGGTCAGGATGTCAGTGGTAGTTATCACCATGCTTGGAATAATATCCTCAAGAATAACATCCTTACGCATTCACCATAAGTATAACTATTAAAAAGGTGATCGGTCATCGCTTATTGCTGCCTGTCCAGCATATATAGCGAGAAATCTCACAGTCCTCCACAGACCCCTGCAAGACTCCATGCACGATTGCTGGATATTTCAAGACTTTATCTCCTTCTGGCAAATCGGTAACAGTCTGACAGAAGAGCCATAAACCAAGATGACACCTGTCCACTGAAACACTAGTCTGTCCAAGAGAAAATGGAGGCTGTTCAGTTTAGCTTATTACCCCAATGCAGGCTGAAACGTGGCCAGAAGCTGCTGGATTATGATAAGCCAGACAACTAATGAGCAACACATATTGTAGGTGAAGATGAAGGTTTGGGAAAAGCCAATTAGAATCAGGGATAAAACAGATAGACATATGTTATGTAAATTCAGATTAGGCTTCTTGACTAGAGTCTTAATTATAATTGTCTTAAGAGCCTTTAGAAATAATTCAGAACTCTGACGTGCATTTTAAAATTATACACAGAAGCCCCTTAATTACATTGGTGGTTAGTGGATCCAGAAACCAGACAAACAGTTTGAAATGAAGGTACCCAGCTGGCTCCGTGGAAGAGGAGCATATGACTCACAATCCGTAGCATGTGTGGAATCGACATTAGCAGCTGACGCATCACAAACATTCGGGTTGCTGCCAGACCCCGGCAACATACCTTGGAAACTGTTTCAAATTCTAATTTTTGTAGTATCTGTGTTGA